>CM061230.1:64754010-65085941 GCA_030844895.1 Ambrosia x helenae | reverse complement strand
TGTTTGAAACTTCTCTGGATTAGCAGCCCTTGCAGCCCTGTATTTTCCTGTATGTGTCCAACAATCTTCTTCTTTCCATTTGGATCTGAGGCTTTTGACCATAACCTTGGCTACCAGTTCTTCTATATCTGAGCTCTCTTGGCCTTTGTGTCTTACTTGTTGCAAGTTTATCTGCAATAAGTTGAGCTCTTCTTATCAGCTCTTCCACAGAGAGTCTCTTCAATGTATGGGCTTTGACTTTGCTGTTCTTCATAATGTAGATGACATCAGTTGATGTCTTTTGTCTTGTTTAGCAATCTCATCAAGGCTAGCCTGTCTTTGTAGTTCAGCTTCATAAGCCTGAAGTTTTTCTTCATGGCTTAGGTCTAAGTCATCCCTTTCTTCCAGATTTTTCCAGATCAGATCTTCTCTGGCCTCTTCTGGGCTGCAACTAAACTCTTCTCTAGTAATTAAGCTGATTGAGAGATTGGCGAAGGGTTTAGCACAGTCATTTGTTGTAACTGTTGTAGTAGGCCTGATAGGAGCAGATGTTGGTTGAATAGGAGCAGTTGTTCTGGAAGGGTCCGCAGTTTGAGTCTTGGAAGTGTTTAACTTCTGATGGCTTGAAACTTCTGAAGGTTTGTCAACTACTGAAGGATTGTCTTCAGTACTTTCTGATTCTTCACAGAACTTTGGCATCAGAGGTTTCTCATTATGCCCTTGGTTTCATCAGCCTTTTCAGCATCTTCTATCTCTTGAATAGAGACACCAAACTGTTGTGCCAGTTTCTCTTTTCTGCCTGATCTTGTTGATCTCTAGCTAGGATAGCCACTCTTTGCCTTTCTTCTGGCTTCAAGTGTATCCTTAGGTACCTTGATTTTCTCCCCATTTTGGCTTTATCACTTTGGAGGTGAGCTTGGGGGCAAACTGGTTGAGTGAAGATGTTGTTTGCTTGTCTTGTGGTATTGAAATTAGTATGTCTTTATCTTCGTCTGTTCACTCCATGGTGGAGGATTGGGTAGTAAGTGGATGCTGGTTTTTGGTGGATGTGATTTTTTGATGCGGTGTTATCAATTGATACAAGGGACCATCTGGGCTGCATTGTTGGTGTCAGGTATATGCTAGGTTGCCCAGGGAATTGGGTAGGCATTTGGTAGTGAGGGGTGTGTTTTTGGTTGATCTCCTTGTGGTACAGGAGATGCCACTCTAGGGGAATCATGGATTGAGTGGGCTTTAACCTGAGATGGTGTGACTTCTTCTGAGCTTAGAGACACCAGGTGTAGGACCTTCACTTACAGCCGTCAATTCAGTAGTTTTGAGTGTTGAAACATCATCCAAATTAATGAATCATCTGAATCCCTGATTACATCCTCAATGAGGACTGTATCAGTTACATCATGACTGAGCCCAACTCAGTTTGTCTCATGTACCTCTTGTTCTTGGTACAGAGGATTTCCTACCTCAGGCATTAAGCCTTCATCAGTAGTTGCCACAGTTTTGAGGTCTTAGCTGTTTTACTTCTATCCTCAGGTCCACCACTGGGTGGTAAATGAGTAGTAGCAGCTCAAAAGTACCAAAGGTTTCTAAGTTTGGGCTTAGAGACCCTGGTTCATCCTCATCTCTTTGGTTAGGGCGATGAGTGTCCACATCCATGTCAAGTCTGAGTCTATGTCCCCTGTTTGATGTGGTTGATGGGGACTGACATGTGTTGATGGGACTTTTCTCTTTAGCCCGAGAGAAGTTTGGCTATTTCTATGTCCGGTTCAGAAATTTGGGGTGCTGGTTCTAGTAGTTTGGGCAGTGGGTTCAGCAGTTTCAAAAGAGGAATCTATTGGAATAGTTTTTCTAAGTCTTTTTCTTTTGAAAAGGATTGTTATTGGCTCTTGGTGTGGTTTGAGATGGATGAGACTGAGAGGATGTTTCAGTCACATCTTTTAGAAGTGCAGATTGCACAGTAGTTTGTTCAGGCATCTCAACCTCCTGAACAGCTTTTCTTTTAGGTTTGTGGGTTTTTGTTTTGTTATGTTTGGGTTTCTTGGCCTTTGGTGGAGTAGGTTTGGAAGATGAGGGTTCCATGGGGACTGGTGCTTGTTCCCCTTGGTCATCTTCAGGCCAGGCAGCCTGTTTGTTGTGCCTTGAGTATGCTTGTGAGGTTAAGGGTTTTAAAATTTCAATTTTACCCACATGCACCTCATTACCCAGTTCAGATATTATGCACTGCATAATGAACCTTGGATATAACAAAAACTTTTCCTTAGTGTTATTGTGATGTAACACCAACTCATTAAAGAAAAGTTTTGATGCCCTGAAATTTGTTCATTCACAATGGAATGAAATATTGGTTGAAAGGTTGAGGGCATCTGGTCATAAGACCCCAGTTTTAGGACTCAAGCACATAATAATATAATGAAACAAAAGCTTATATTTTGTTCAAAATACTTTTTAAAGATTGTAGCTTGTGAGAGAGTACCTTGATAACCACACTCAGTCATGGTTAGGTGGATTGTAGAGTTGTCAAACCTTCTCAGGGGCATTCCACATCATTCAACCCCAGTCTGTTTGCGAGTATGGTCTGTGTTATGGCCATTTGTCTTCCTCTGATTGTTGAGTTGAGGAGATAACTTCATCATCCACCATCACTGTCTCAGCATTAGCCAGAACTCATTTAGAGTTTCAGGATGAATTGGTGGGGTCTAATGGTGAGAGCGGTGAAATATTGGGATTTGACGACAAGATCAATGATCTCATCGTATGGGACCACCCTCTTGTTTTTCTAAGTAGGCTCCTGAGATTGTGTCCCTGTTGAGAACTAAAGCCATGTGGTTGTGTGTGTTGATGAATTGAACAGTGATTTTGTGTTGCAGGTTCAGGGTTTGAGAGCTTTCTTGAGAGAGGAGGGAATTTTTGTGTTTTGAAAGGATAAGTGTTGAAAAAAGATATTTATCAGAAGTTTTTAACCGATTGGATCTTCTTTATTAGAAGTTTTTAAACCGCCTAGGTTAAAAATCTCTTTATCAGAAGTTTTAAACCGACTAGGTCAAACTTCTGATGATGGAAAAGTCAGATTTGTCCTTTTTGACTAAACTGCTGATGAAGGATTATCTTCATCAGTAGTTCCCATTTTTTCTTCAGTAGTTTTTAACAGCTGATGAGAAATACCTTATAAATACTTTTATTCATAACTTCTGAAGGTTATTTTATCAGAAGTTAATCACTTTTCAGAAATTATCCCCATACTGATGTTTTGTTCATCAGTAGTTCTCTCTTTTCAGAAGTTTTTCAAGTGTTTGAAAACAGATGTAAGTGAAAAACAAAAAATGTGCAGAAAAATAAATAGAAACACTTACAAATTTAGCATCCCTAGCATGGATACTAACTTCTGAAATGTTGATGTGTCAAGGGGTTTAGTGAAAATGTCAGCTATTTGAATTAGCTGTTGCTACATGTTTCACTTCAATCTTGCCTTTTTCATAGCAATCTCTTATGAAATGATACCTGATCTCAATGTGTTTAGTTTTTGAAAACTGAACAGGATTTTGAATGATGCTAATGGCAGATTTGCTGTCTACAAGCAATGGTGTCTTGGTCTCTTTGATTCCATAATCAAGAAGTTGATATTGGAGCCATTGTATCTGTGATGTACAACTTGCAGCTGCAATGTATTCAGCTTCAGCAGTTGAAGTTGCAACAGATGTTTGCTTCTTTGATTGCCGGACACTAGACAGTTTCCCAAGAATTGACAACCACCAGATGTTGATTTTCTTAACATTTTACACCCTGCATAGTCACTATCTGAAAAAGCTGATAACTTGGTATTGCTTGAAGCAGGATACCAAATTCCAAGTGTGGGAGTTCCTTTCAGATATCTGAAAATTCTTTTGACTGCAATAAGGTGTGATTCCCTAGGAGCTGATTGATATCTAGCACAGACACATGTTGAAAACATAATATCTGGTCTAGAAGCAGTTAAATATAAAAGGGAACCTATCATACATCTGTACATGGTTTGATCAACCTGTTTTCCTTGATCATCTGGTTCAACTTGTGTGGTTGGTGTCATGGGGGTGGAACATGATTTACAGTCTTGTAAAGAAAATTTGTTTAATAACTCTTAACATATTTTGATTGATGTATAAAAGTTCCATTTGTTTGTTGTTTAATCTGCAGTCCCAAAAAGTACTGCAATTCCCCCATTGTACTCATCTCAAATTTGGATTGCATGAGTTTCTTAAATTCATCACACAATTTTGTGTTTGTTGAACCAAAAATGATATCATCAACATATATTTGAACAAGTAAGATATGATTTCCAACATGTTTTATGAAAAGTGTTTTATCAATGGCACCTCTTGTGAAGTTATTTTTGAGTAAAAAGGTTGAAAGTGTATCATACCAGGCTCTTGGAGCCTGTTTGAGCCCATAAAGAGCTTTGTCTAGTTTGTACACCCACTCAGGATGAGAAGGATCCTCAAAACCAGGTGGCTGACAAACATACACTTCCTCTTTTATCTTTCCATACAAAAATGCACTTTTGACATCCATTTGATAAACTTTTATTTTGTTGGAAATGGCATAGGCCAGAAATAACCTGATGGCCTCAACCTTGCAACTGGAGCAAAGGTTTCATCATAGTCAATGCTTCTTCTTGAGAGTAACCTTGTACTACCAGTCTTGCCTTGTTCTTTATTATCATACCAGCTTCATCTTGTTTGTTCCTGAAAACCCATCTTGTGCCAATTGGTTGCTTGTTTGGTGGTAAGGGACATATTTCCCATACCTGTTGCTTGTTGAATTGAAGCAATTCATCTTGCATGGCCTGCACCCAATTGTTGTCTTTGAGGGCTTCCTGGTACTTCTTTGGTTCCAACTGTGAAATAAATGCTGAGAATAGGCAAAAGTTGGAAAGCTGGTTTTTTGTAAGAACACCTGATTCAATATCACCCATGATTTGATCAAGTGGATGATCTTTGTGTTCGATCAGTTGTTGTAAACCACTGATAGGTGTTGGTGGCTCATGTTCTTCAAACAAACTACTGAGGTCTATTATATCTGGTTCAGCAGTTTCTGTGTCTTCAGTAGTTGCAGGTGCTGAAGCAGATGTTTGAGTTTTGCCTTCAGTATTTGTTGAATCAGAAGTTTGTGAAACTTCTGATGGTTTTGAAGTTGACTTAATGACTGTTTGAGGAGTCCATGGTGCTGGATCCTCATCATCAAACCTTTGATCACCATAATAAGTAGGTTTGGATGAAGTGACAGTCTTTTCAGGTTCAAAATGAAAGTTGTCAAGGTCAAAGAGTTCAGCAGGATGTGCTGGAATGAGAGTGTGTTTTGACTCATTGAACTTGACATTCAGTGTTTCTTCTACTATCTTGGTCTTTGAGTTAAAAACCTTGTAGGCTTTTCTAGTTGAGGAATAACCAAGAAAGTAACCTGAGTCAACTTTGGCAGCAAACTTTGAAATAGATTCCTTGATGTTCAAGATGAAACATTGACATCCAAAAGCCCTGAAAAAGGAGATAAGGGGCTTCATGCCATGAAGAACTTCATAGGCAGTTTTTGAATGTCTCTTGACAACAAGAACTCTATTTTGAACATAACATGATGTGTTAACTGGTTCTGCCCAGAAGTATAAAGGTAGGCCAGAATCAGCTAACATTGTTCTTGCTCCTTCTATTAAGGTTCTGTTCTTCCTTTCTACCACACCATTTTGTTCAGGAGTTCTGGCAACACTGAATTGTCTAATAATCCCTTTAGACAAACAGAAGTCATTCAGAGTTTTGTTCCTGAACTCTGTCCCATTATCACTTCTAATGGTTTTGACAGGTAGAGAGTATTGCTTCTCTACTTGTAGAATGAAGAACTTGATGATTTCAGCAGCCTCATCCTTGGAAAATAAGAAGAATACCCATGTAAATCTTGAGTAGTCATCAATGATGACTAAGCAGTACTTCTTTTTACCAAGGCTCATGATCTTTACAGGCCCAAATAAGTCCATATGGAGTAGTTGAAGACATGCAGTTGTTTTTGATTCTTCAATAGACTTATAGGAGGACTTATGCTGTTTACCCTTTAAACAGGATACACAGTGTTCTTGACACTGGTATACTTTTAAGGGTAGACCTCTGACCAAGCCCATTTTTGTGACTTTATTTATGGTTTTAAAGTTCACATGGCCAAGTCTCCTGTGCCAGAGATCAGTTTCTGAAGTTGATGCCCTTGAGAAGAAACAGGCAGTGTTGTTCAGTACTTTGTCTTTTTCAATGTCCACTGCATAGACATTGCCACATCTTTTGGCAATTAAAAAAGTATGATCTTCAATGATCTTCTCTATCAACTTCTGGCCTTCTGGTGATATGATCTTGCATGCTGTCTTTGTGAAAAAGGAAGAATATCCTTTATCACACATCTGTGACACACTAAGCAAGTTGTACTCAAGGTTTTCAACCAGATTGACCTTGTCAAACTGTATTTTGCCAGAGGAGACATTGCCATGTCCTAGCACATATCCCTTAGCATTGTTCCCAAAGGACACAGATCCATCTCTTTGACTGATAAAATTGTTTATCAGGTATCTGCATCCTGTCATGTGCATTGAGCCTCCACTGTCTACATACCAAATGCTATTCAAGCCTCTGGAAACTCTCTGCACAATATAGCAAATTAGTTAGATTTAGGAACCCAAGCCAGTTTGGCTTTGGGTTTGCTCTTGAGAACATTTACAGTTTGTTCTTGACCAAGTTTAGAAATCCATGTCTTTTTGGCAATGGATTTTGCATTAAGCACAATGGTGGTATCCTTTTGAGGACCACCATCAACTTTGGTCATCAGTAGTTGTACCATGTTCATAAGATCTTTAATCTCAGCAGTTTGTGAAACTGCTGATGATTTAGGTCTAACTACTGAAAGAGAATTTTGAGAAAAAGACTTTGTTGAGATTTTTTCTTTTTATGAGAAAGGGTTTTTGCTGGTTGTTGTTTCTTGGGAGAAAAGGTTTTTACATAATCATTTTTGATTTGTTCCCCCACAACCAGTTGTTGATTTTTCTTATTAAACTGAATACCCTTTCTATATCTGCAAAATTCTGTTTTGTGGTTGAACAGACCACAAATTTCACATTCTTTTGTCTTTTCTTTCAAAGACAAATTTCTGACAGTTTTGATTGGTTTTAGGTCATCAGTAGTTTTCAGGTTCTCAACTCCTGATGTAGTTGAAACTGCTGATGACTTAAAGTCAGATTTAATCAATACTTCTGAAGAACTTTCTTTGTGTGATTTTAGAAAGTTTTCATGGAAAGATGTGCATTCTTCCTCTTCAGAAGTTTCACCTGAAACAATTTTTCTCCCATCTTCAGTAGTTTTGGGAGAGAAATCAGTTGGTGTTTCAGTGTGATTGTACCCTATGCCAAACCTAACATTTGAAGCACTTTGTTTGTTTAGCAATAGTTGGTACCCCTTACAAGATTCCACCCATTTTTCACATGTGACCTTGGTGTCAGCAAGCTCTTGTCTGACATTTCCTAGGTCATTAATCATTATTTTGATTTGTGCTTGGGTTTCAATAGCAGAGTTAGTCAATTTAGAAACTTCTTTTGTTTTTGCAGAAAGTTTTCTTTCTAAATCACATTTTATCTGAGTGAGTTTTCTCTCAGAGTCATTGGCTTTTCCTTGTAAGTGCATATTTGTCTCTCTTATGAGAGCAAAAGATTCTTTGCATGAGTTTGAACATAATTTTGTCAAAGATTCTTTTGATACCTGTGACAAGGCAGATTTTGAGGAGCATCCCTCAAATGCCATTAAGGCAAAGTTCTTTCTGCCATTGTCAGGCTCTCCCCAGTTGATGTCAAACATTTTGTTGTCTGCATCAGGATTGCACTCTGTGGTGTCAAAAGGAAGACTGCTCCAGTCAACATACCCTGAGGTAAATAGACTTTGTTGAGAGGGTTGTTGTTGCTATGGAGGTTGTTGAGCAACTGGAAAGGGAGGGATTGATTGTTGGCTCTGCATCTGTTGAGCAGGCATCTGTACATATTGTACTTGTGGCACATATTGGTGTTGTGGAGCTTGTGCCTGTACAAAATGTGCACTCCCTTGTGTTCCATTATTCCTGTTATAATTGGGGTTAAAATTGTTTCCAGACTGAGATTGGTTAAAGCCAGAGCTTCTACATTCTCTAGCAAAGTGTCCCAACTTTTGACACTTATGACATCTAAGTTTAGATTTGTCAAAACCAATTTTTGTAGAACTGTTAAGTCCTGAAAACTTCCTTCCTGACCTTTTGTAAAATTTATTTGTTTTTAAACTTAACATGGCCAGTTGGTGCAAAATATCCATTTCTTCAAGGTCATCACTGCTGAAACTATTTAAGTCATCCATGATAAAACACATGTTATCAGCAGTTTGACCAAAGTCATTATTGTCATAACCTGGGAATGATCTTTCAGATGAGATCCCAGCAGTTATGTCAATGTGGTCAAAAGATCCAAAACTATTTGAACAAGTTGGCGAGTCTTGTCCCAATAGTGTTGTACTACCAGGTAGATAGTCATTAGCAGTTTTACCAGAATTTTGTAACTTTTTCTTTTGATCAATTTCTCTCTCAAAAGTAAGTAATCTCCCATGAAGTTTTGTAAGAGTGAGGGAGCTAAAATCTGGTGAAGATCTTAAGACTATTGAGTATGTTTCCCATTTATCAGGTAAAGACCTTAAAAATCTATGAAGCATAGATACAGTTGTATAGGTCTGACCATTTAGTTTTAGCTCAGATATTAATGAGGAAAATCTTTCAAATTGCTGAGTTAAAGTTTCCCCATTAATGTGAGCAAAAGTTTCATACTGTTGAGCCAAGATTTCTCTGGTGTTGGCAATCACCTCTTCAGTTCCTCCAAACTGTTCTTTCAGGCAGTCCCAAAGCTCTTTGGCACTATCACAATGTAATAGGCCAGAATAGATTTCATTTGGGAGTGCCATTGCCAACATAGAAAAAGCTTTTGCATCAAGCTCAAGTTTTAGGAAATCATCATCAGTATAGTCTTTTGGTTCTTTTGGAATCTCTTCCTTAGTTTCAAGATTTATGTTTACTGGTTTATGAGGACCATATATCACAGATCTCCAACAACCTGTGTTGGTCTGTGACAAGGTATGTGCCATTCTCTTTTGCCATATGTTATATTCATTTCTTACAAGCATGGCAGGTTTAGTGGCAGAACCAGTATTATGAGGATCCATTTTAAAGAGTATTGATTTGTCAAATATCTCTTAAAGTAATGGATGAGGATAAAAGTGAGCTTATAATCCTTTATTGAATATCAACAAGAGCCTGTGTCTGATTCTCAATTTGTTAGATTGATATGTGATCAGATAAACCAGTGCTCTGATACCAATTGTTGGATCAGTATTAAGCTGCTCTTTGGTTTGAACTTGCTAGTTGACACTTAAGTGTTTAGCAAGTTCTTTGTGAGTGTTAGCACAGCGGAATGTTTATAAGTTTATAGCTACACTTTGTCAACAGGAGTTATTACTCCCCCTGGAATCAAGAATAATAAATGAGAAGTGTTTATTGAGAATCTAAGTATTGAATGAGAATGAAATACTTTGACAGATTCTCAGTAAACACGAAATGGAAATAACAATAATAAGTGTTGAAGGATTTCTTGTATTAAAATCAATGTTTAAAACAGAAGGATGAATCCTCCTATTTATAGACTTTACAAATACATGAACCTTGCCAAAAAGCAAGTTCAGAAACAAGTTGCAACAAGTTGCAGTCTTGGAACTTGTACATAAAGTAAAAAGAAATACTAAAGTATTAAACTACTGATATACAAGGGCGGTGGAAAAGATCTTCTTTAAGTACTGATGAATGACAAACTACTGATGAGTAGTTTGTCTTCAGCAGTTCTTCAGTTGAAGTGTCTGGTTTGAACTTCAGAACTTCTGATGACTTCTTCTTCAGTATTTCTGAATCTCTTCTTCAGCAGTTTGATTCCTTGTCTTCAGCAGTTCCATACTTAGAGTATTTTGACAGAAAGTGAATTAGACTAAGGTTTGCAAAAGTGGTTTCACCAATCCTTTTTGTCCTAACAATCTCCCCCTGGATTGATGAAGCCAAAACCTTACTAATTCCTTATTGTTCCTTTCTGTCCTTCACAATTTTCCATATTCCTTTGAACATGGAATTCTTGAGCTGGTTGAGTTGATCATCAGTAAGAGACCCTTGTCTTGGTTCCAAGTGTTGGATTGTAAGCAGGTCTTTGGTTGATAGTTTCTTCAGTTCTTTCATCGACCTATATTCCCTGCTTGTTTGATCTCTTCTTGTCACAAGTAATGAGTTGTTTCAGTAAAGGACCATCTGATGACTGGTACTTTAGACTTGTCAAAGTCTGCAGTGTAGGGAACCATGGTGGTACCCTGGGTTTCTCCTGAGTGTTGAATGTTTTCAACTTCAGTGACTCTCAGGTGGGATTCACCTCCTTGCTGTTGTTCCATCACATTAGGTATCTGAAATGTTGGCAAATGATGTTCAGTTGTTACCTTAGTATGCAGTTTGTCTGTGATGGTCCTCTGGATTTGATATGCAAAGGTGGAAGGATCCCTGAATTGTGTGAGCAGAGGCTTCTCTTCTATGTCAAAATCAGAATGTACTACTGTACTACCTTCTAGTAGTACCATTCTGAAATCAGTCTTTACATTTTCCTCTGTCTTCTTTCTTTGGGTAGCTGGTCTTCTTTGAACACCAGAAGTTCTAACTACTGAAGTTGAAGCTTTAGCAGTTTGAAACTTCTCTGGATTAGCAGCCCTTGCAGCCCTGTATTTTCTGTATGTGTCCACCAATCTTTCTTCTTTCCACTTGGATACTGAGGCTTTTGAACCATAACCATTGGCTACCAGTTCTTCTATCATCTGAGCTCTCTTGGCCTTTGTGTCTTTACTTGTTGCAAGTTTATCTGCAATAAGTTGAGCTCTTCTTATCAGCTCTTCCACAGAGAGTCTCTTCAATGTATGGGCTTTGACTTTGCTGTTCTTCATAATGTAAGACATCAGTTGATGTCTTTTGTCTTGTTCAGCAATCTCATCAAGGCTAGCCTGTCTTTGTAGTTCAGCTTCATAAGCCTGAAGTTTTTCTTCATGGCTTAGGTCTAAGTCATCCCTTTCTTCCAGATTTTTCCCGATCAGATCTTCTCTGGCCTTCTTCTGGGCTGCAACTAAACTCTTCTCTAGTAATTAAGCTGATTGAGAGATTGGCGAAGGGTTTAGCACAGTCATTGTTGTAACTGTTGTAGTAGGCCTGATAGGAGCAGATGTTGGTTGAATAGGAGCAGTTGTTCTGGAAGGGTCCGCAGTTTGAGTCTTGGAAGTGTTAACTTCTGATGGCTTGACAACTTCTGAAGGTTTGTCAACTACTGAAGGATTGTCTTCAGTACTTTCTGATTCTTCATCAGAACTTTGGCCATCAGAGGTTTCTTCATTATGCCCTTGGGTTTCATCAGCCTTTTCAACATCTTCTATCTCTTGAATAGAGACACCAAACTGTTGTGCCAGTTTCTCTTTTCTGGCCTGATCTTGTTGATCTCTATCTAGGATAGCCACTCTTGCCTTTCTTCTGGCTTCAAGTGTATCCATAGGTACCTTGATTTTCTCCCCCTTTTTGGCTTTATCACCTTTGGAAGTTGAAGCTTGGGAGAAATGACCTTGAAGATGAGCAATCTGTTTGCTGTTGTGATCAATCTTGTTGGACAGATCATTCATCTTCGTCTGTATCACTCCAAATTGGTTCTTCATGGACAGCTCCAAGTCAGCTGTGTATGTTTGGATGTGATTTTTGATGAGGGTGTTCATCAAGTGATACAAGGGACCATCTGGGCTGCATAGTTGGTTCAGGTCTATGCTAGGTTGCCCAGGGAATTGGGTAGGCATTTGTAGTGAGGGGTGTGTTTTTGGTTGATCTCCTTGTTGTACAGGAGATGCCACTCTAGGGGAATCATGGATTGAGTGGGCTTTAACCTGAGATGGTGTGACTAGCTTCTTGAGCTTAGAGACACCAGGTGTAGGACCTTCACTTACAGCCGTCAATTCAGTAGTTTTGAGTGTTGAAACATCATCCAAATTAATGGAATCATCTGAATCCTTGATTACATCCTCAATGAGGACTGTATCAGTTACATCATGAGCTGAGCCCAACTCAGTTGTCTCATGTACCTCTTGTTCTTGGTACAGAGGATTTCCTACCTCAGGCATTAAGCCTTCATCAGTAGTTGCCACAGTTGAGGTCTTAGCTGATTTACTTCTATCCTCAGGTCCACCACTGGGTGGTAAATGAGTAGTAGCAGCCTCAAAAGTACCAAAGGTTTCTAAGTTTGGGCTTAGAGACCCTGGTTCATCCTCATCTCTTTGGTTAGGGCTATGAGTGTCCACATCCATGTCACTGTCTGAGTCTATGTCCCCTGTTTGATGTGGTTGATGGGGACTGACATGTGTTGATGGGACTTTCTCTTTTAGCCCGGAGAGAAGTTTGGCTATTTCTATGTCTGGTTCAGAAATTTGGGGTGCTGATTCAGTAGTTTGGGCAGTGGGTTCAGCAGTTTCAAAAGAGGAATCTATTGGAATAGTTTTTCTAAGTCTTTTTCTTTTGAAAAGGATTGTTATTGGTGCTCTTGGTGGGGTTTGAGATGGATGAGACTGAGAGGATGTTTCAGTCACATCTTTTAGAAGTGCAGATTGCACAGTAGTTTGTTCAGGCATCTCAACCTCCTGAACAGCTTTTCTTTTAGGTTTGGTGGGTTTTTGTTTTGTTATTTTGGGTTTCTTGGCCTTTGGTGGAGTAGGTTTGGAAGATGAGGGTTCCATGGGGACTGGTGCTTGTTCCCCTTGGTCATCTTCTGGCCAGGCAGCCTGTTTGTTGTGCCTTGAGTATGCTTGTGAGGTTAAGGGTTTTAAAATTTCAATTTTACCCACAAGCACCTCATTACCCAGTTCAGATATTATGCACTGCATAATGAACCTTGGATATAACAAAAACTTTTTCTTAGTGTTATTGTGATGTAACACCAACTCATTAAAGAAAAGTTTTGATGCCCTGAAATTTGTGTCATTCACAATGGAATGAAATATTGGTTGAAAGGTTGAGGGCATCTGGTCATAAGACCCAGTTTTAGGACTCAAGCACATAATAATATAATGAAACAAAAGCTTATATTTTGGTTCAAAATACTTTTTAAAGATTGTAGCTTGTGAGAGAGTACCTTGATAACCACACTCAGTCATGGTTAGGTGGATAGTAGAGTTGTCAAACTTCTTAGGGGCATTCACATCATTCAACCCCAGTCTGTTTGAGAGTATGGCCTGTGTTATGGCCATTTGTCTTCCTCTGATTGTTGAGTTGAGGGAGATAACTTCATCATCCACCATCACTGTCTCAGCATTAGCCCAGAACTCATTTAGAGTTTCAGGATGAATTGGTGGGTCTATGGTGAGAGCGGTGAAATATTGGGATTTGACGACAAGATCAATGATCTCATCGTATTGGGACCAGCCTTCTTGTTTTTCTAAGTAGGCTCTGAGATTGTGTCCCTGTTTGAGAACTAAAGCCATGTGGTTTGTGTGTGTTGATGAATTGAACAGTGATTTTGTGTTGCAGGTTCAGGGGTTTGAGAGCTTTCTTGAGAGAGGAGGGAATTTTTGTGTTTGAAAGGATAAGTGTTGAAAAAAGATATTTATCAGAAGTTTTTAACCGCTTGGATCTTCTTTATTAGAAGTTTTTAAACCGCCTAGGTTAAAAATCTCTTTATCAGAAGTTTTAAACCGACTAGGTCAAACTTCTGATGATGGGAAAAGTCAGATTTGTCCTTTTTGACTAAACTGCTGATGAAGGATTATCTTCATCAGTAGTTCCCATTTTCTCTTCAGTAGTTTTAACAGCTGATGAGAAATACTATATAAATACTTTTATTCATAACTTCTGAAGGTTATTTTATCAGAAGTTAATCACTTTTCAGAAATTATCCCCATACTGATGTTTTGTTCATCAGTAGTTTCTCTCTTTTCAGAAGTTTTTCAAGTGTTTGAAAACAGATGTAAGTGAAAAACAAAAAATGTGCAGAAAAATAAATAGAAACACTTACAAATTTAGCATCCCTAGCATGGATACTAACTTCTGAAATGTTGATGTGTCAAGGGTTTAGTGAAAATGTCAGCTATTTGATTAGCTGTTGCTACATGTTTCACTTCAATCTTGCCTTTTTCATAGCAATCTCTTATGAAATGATACCTGATCTCAATGTGTTTAGTTTTTGAAAACTGAACAGGATTTTGAATGATGCTAATGGCAGATTTGCTGTCTACAAGCAATGGTGTCTTGGTCTCTTTGATTCCATAATCAAGAAGTTGATATTGGAGCCATTGTATCTGTGATGTACAACTTGCAGCTGCAATGTATTCAGCTTCAGCAGTTGAAGTTGCAACAGATGTTTGCTTCTTTGATTGCCAGGACACTAGACAGTTTCCCAAGAATTGACAACCACCAGATGTTGATTTTCTTAACATTTTACACCCTGCATAGTCACTATCTGAAAAAGCTGATAACTTGGTATTGCTTGAAGCAGGATACCAAATTCCAAGTGTGGGAGTTCCTTTCAGATATCTGAAAATTCTTTTGACTGCAATAAGGTGTGATTCCCTAGGAGCTGATTGATATCTAGCACAGACACATGTTGAAAACATAATATCTGGTCTAGAAGCAGTTAAATATAAAAGGGAACCTATCATACATCTGTACATGGTTTGATCAACCTGTTTTCCTTGATCATCTGGTTCAACTTGTGTGGTTGGTGTCATGGGGGTGGAACATGATTTACAGTCTTGTAAAGAAAATTTGTTTAATAACTCTTTAACATATTTTGATTGATGTATAAAAGTTCCATTTGTTTGTTGTTTAATCTGCAGTCCCAAAAAGTACTGCAATTCCCCCATTGTACTCATCTCAAATTTGGATTGCATGAGTTTCTTAAATTCATCACACAATTTTGTGTTTGTTGAACCAAAAATGATATCATCAACATATATTTGAACAAGTAAGATATGATTTCCAACATGTTTTATGAAAAGTGTTTTATCAATGGCACCTCTTGTGAAGTTATTTTTGAGTAAAAAGGTTGAAAGTGTATCATACCAGGCTCTTGGAGCCTGTTTGAGCCCATAAAGAGCTTTGTCTAGTTTGTACACCCACTCAGGATGAGAAGGATCCTCAAACCCAGGTGGCTGACAAACATACACTTCCTCTTTTATCTTTCCATACAAAAATGCACTTTTGACATCCATTTGATAAACTTTTATTTTGTTGGAAATGGCATAGGCCAGAAATAACCTGATGGCCTCAAGCCTTGCAACTGGAGCAAAGGTTTCATCATAGTCAATGCCTTCTTCTTGAGAGTAACCTTGTACTACCAGTCTTGCCTTGTTCTTTATTATCATACCAGCTTCATCTTGTTTGTTCCTGAAAACCCATCTTGTGCCAATTGGTTGCTTGTTTGGTGGTAAGGGACATATTTCCCATACCTGTTGCTTGTTGAATTGAAGCAATTCATCTTGCATGGCCTGCACCCAATTGTTGTCTTTGAGGGCTTCCTGGTACTTCTTTGGTTCCAACTGTGAAATAAATGCTGAGAATAGGCAAAAGTTGGAAAGCTGGTTTTTTGTAAGAACACCTGATTCAATATCACCCATGATTTGATCAAGTGGATGATCTTTGTGTTCGATCAGTTGTTGTAAACCACTGATAGGTGTTGGTGGCTCATGTTCTTCAAACAAACTACTGAGGTCTATTATATCTGGTTCAGCAGTTTCTGTGTCTTCAGTAGTTGCAGGTGCTGAAGCAGATGTTTGAGTTTTGCCTTCAGTATTTGTTGAATCAGAAGTTTGTGAAACTTCTGATGGTTTTGAAGTTGACTTAATGACTGTTTGAGGAGTCCATGGTGCTGGATCCTCATCATCAAACCTTTGATCACCATAATAAGTAGGTTTGGATGAAGTGACAGTCTTTTCAGGTTCAAAATGAAAGTTGTCAAGGTCAAAGAGTTCAGCAGGATGTGCTGGAATGAGAGTGTGTTTTGACTCATTGAACTTGACATTCAGTGTTTCTTCTACTATCTTGGTCTTTGAGTTAAAAACCTTGTAGGCTTTTCTAGTTGAGGAATAACCAAGAAAGTAACCTGAGTCAACTTTGGCAGCAAACTTTGAAATAGATTCCTTGATGTTCAAGATGAAACATTGACATCCAAAAGCCCTGAAAAAGGAGATAAGGGGCTTCATGCCATGAAGAACTTCATAGGCAGTTTTTGAATGTCTCTTGACAACAAGAACTCTATTTTGAACATAACATGATGTGTTAACTGGTTCTGCCCAGAAGTATAAAGGTAGGCCAGAATCAGCTAACATTGTTCTTGCTCCTTCTATTAAGGTTCTGTTCTTCCTTTCTACCACACCATTTTGTTCAGGAGTTCTGGCAACACTGAATTGTCTAATAATCCCTTTAGACAAACAGAAGTCATTCAGAGTTTTGTTCCTGAACTCTGTCCCATTATCACTTCTAATGGTTTTGACAGGTAGAGAGTATTGCTTCTCTACTTGTAGAATGAAGAACTTGATGATTTCAGCAGCCTCATCCTTGGAAAATAAGAAGAATACCCATGTAAATCTTGAGTAGTCATCAATGATGACTAAGCAGTACTTCTTTTTACCAAGGCTAATGATCTTTACAGGCCCAAATAAGTCCATATGGAGTAGTTGAAGACATGCAGTTGTTTTTGATTCTTCAATAGACTTATAGGAGGACTTATGCTGTTTACCCTTTAAACAGGATACACAGTGTTCTTGACACTGGTATACTTTTAAGGGTAGACCTCTGACCAAGCCCATTTTTGTGACTTTATTTATGGTTTTAAAGTTCACATGGCCAAGTCTCCTGTGCCAGAGATCAGTTTCTGAAGTTGATGCCCTTGAGAAGAAACAGGCAGTGTTGTTCAGTACTATGTCTTTTTCAATGTCCACTGCATAGACATTGCCACATCTTTTGGCAATTAACAAAGTATGATCTTCAATGATCTTCTCTATCAACTTCTGGCCTTCTGGTGATATGATCTTGCATGCTGTCTTTGTGAAAAAGGAAGAATATCCTTTATCACACATCTGTGACACACTAAGCAAGTTGTACTCAAGGTTTTCAACCAGATTGACCCTGTCAAACTGTATTTTGCCAGAGGAGACATTGCCATGTCCTAGCACATATCCCTTAGCATTGTTCCCAAAGGACACAGATCCATCTCTTTGACTGATAAAATTGTTTATCAGGTATCTGCATCCTGTCATGTGCATTGAGCCTCCACTGTCTACATACCAAATGCTATTCAAGCCTCTGGAAACTCTCTGCACAATATAGCAAATTAGTTAGATTTAGGAACCCAAGCCAGTTTGGCTTTGGGTTTGCTCTTGAGAACATTTACAGTTTGTTCTTGACCAAGTTTAGAAATCCATGTCTTTTTGGCAATGGATTTTGCATTAAGCACAATGGTGGTATCCTTTTGAGGACCACCATCAACTTTGGTCATCAGTAGTTGTACCATGTTCATAAGATCTTTAATCTCAGCAGTTTGTGAAACTGCTGATGATTTAGGTCTAACTACTGAAAGAGAATTTTGAGAAAAAGACTTTTGTTGAGATTTTTTCTTTTTCTGAGAAAGGGTTTTTGCTGGTTGTTGTTTCTTGGGAGAAAAGGTTTTTACATAATCATTTTTGATTTGTTCCCCCACAACCAGTTGTTGATTTTTCTTATTAAACTGAATACCCTTTCTATATCTGCAAAATTCTGTTTTGTGGTTGAACAGACCACAAATTTCACATTCTTTTGTCTTTTCTTTCAAAGACAAATTTCTGACAGTTTTGATTGGTTTTAGGTCATCAGTAGTTTTCAGGTTCTCAACTCCTGATGTAGTTGAAACTGCTGATGACTTAAAGTCAGATTTAATCAATACTTCTGAAGAACTTTCTTTGTGTGATTTTAGAAAGTTTTCATGGAAAGATGTGCATTCTTCCTCTTCAGAAGTTTCACCTGAAACAATTTTTCTCCCATCTTCAGTAGTTTGGGAGAGAAATCAGTTGGTGTTTCAGTGTGATTGTACCCTATGCCAAACCTAACATTTGAAGCACTTTGTTTGTTTAGCAATAGTTGGTACCCCTTACAAGATTCCACCCATTTTTCACATGTGACCTTGGTGTCAGCAAGCTCTTGTCTGACATTTCCTAGGTCATTAATCATTATTTTGATTTGTGCTTGGGTTTCAATAGCAGAGTTAGTCAATTTAGAAACTTCTTTTGTTTTTGCAGAAAGTTTTCTTTCTAAATCACATTTTATCTGAGTGAGTTTTCTCTCAGAGTCATTGGCTTTTCCTTGTAAGTGCATATTTGTCTCTCTTATGAGAGCAAAAGATTCTTTGCATGAGTTTGAACATAATTTTGTCAAAGATTCTTTTGATACCTGTGACAAGGCAGATTTTGAGGAGCATCCCTCAAATGCCATTAAGGCAAAGTTCTTTCTGCCATTGTCAGGCTCTCCCCAGTTGATGTCAAACATTTTGTTGTCTGCATCAGGATTGCACTCTGTGGTGTCAAAAGGAAGACTGCTCCAGTCAACATACCCTGAGGTAAATAGACTTTGTTGAGAGGGTTGTTGTTGCTGTGGAGGTTGTTGAGCAGCTGGAAAGGGAGGGATTGATTGTTGGCTCTGCATCTGTTGAGCAGGCATCTGTACATATTGTACTTGTGGCACATATTGGTGTTGTGGAGCTTGTGCCTGTACAAAATGTGCACTCCCTTGTGTTCCATTATTCCTGTTATAATTGGGGTTAAAATTGTTTCCAGACTGAGATTGGTTAAAGCCAGAGCTTCTACATTCTCTAGTAAAGTGTCCCAACTTTTGACACTTATGACATCTAAGTTTAGATTTGTCAAAACCAATTTTTGTAGAACTGTTAAGTCCTGAAAACTTCCTTCCTGACCTTTTGTAAAATTTATTTGTTTTTAAACTTAACATGGCCAGTTGGTGCAAAATATCCATTTCTTCAAGGTCATCACTGCTGAAACTATTTAAGTCATCCATGATAAAACACATGTTATCAGCAGTTTGACCAAAGTCATTATTGTCATAACCTGGGAATGATCTTTCAGATGAGATCCCAGCAGTTATGTCAATGTGGTCAAAAGATCCAAAACTATTTGAACAAGTTGGCGAGTCTTGTCCCAATAGTGTTGTACTACCAGGTAGATAGTCATTAGCAGTTTTACCAGAATTTTGTAACTTTTTCTTTTGATCAATTTCTCTCTCAAAAGTAAGTAATCTCCCATGAAGTTTTGTAAGAGTGAGGGAGCTAAAATCTGGTGAAGATCTTAAGACTATTGAGTATGTTTCCCATTTATCAGGTAAAGACCTTAAAAATCTATGAAGCATAGATACAGTTGTATAGGTCTGACCATTTAGTTTTAGCTCAGATATTAATGAGGAAAATCTTTCAAATTGCTGAGTTAAAGTTTCCCCATTAATGTGAGCAAAAGTTTCATACTGTTGAGCCAAGATTTCTCTGGTGTTGGCAATCACCTCTTCAGTTCCTCCAAACTGTTCTTTCAGGCAGTCCCAAAGCTCTTTGGCACTATCACAATGTAATAGGCCAGAATAGATTTCATTTGGGAGTGCCATTGCCAACATAGAAAAAGCTTTTGCATCAAGCTCAAGTTTTAGGAAATCATCATCAGTATAGTCTTTTGGTTCTTTTGGAATCTCTTCCTTAGTTTCAAGATTTATGTTTACTGGTTTATGAGGACCATATATCACAGATCTCCAACAACCTGTGTTGGTCTGTGACAAGGTATGTGCCATTCTCTTTTGCCATATGTTATATTCATTTCTTACAAGCATGGCAGGTTTAGTGGCAGAACCAGTATTATGAGGATCCATTTTAAAGAGTATTGATTTGTCAAATATCTCTTAAAGTAATGGATGAGGATAAAAGTGAGCTTATAATCCTTTATTGAATATCAACAAGAGCCTGTGTCTGATTCTCAATTTGTTAGATTGATATGTGATCAGATAAACCAGTGCTCTGATACCAATTGTTGGATCAGTATTAAGCTGCTCTTTGGTTTGAACTTGCTAGTTGACACTTAAGTGTTTAGCAAGTTCTTTGTGAGTGTTAGCACAGCGGAATGTTTATAAGTTTATAGCTACACTTTGTCAACAGGAGTTATTACTCCCCCTGGAATCAAGAACAATAAATGAGAAGTGTTTATTGAGAATCTAAGTATTGAATGAGAATGAAATACTTTGACAGATTCTCAGTAAACACGAAATGGAAATAACAATAATAAGTGTTGAAGGATTTCTTGTATTAAAATCAATGTCTAAAACAGAAGGATGAATCCTCCTATTTATAGACTTTACAAATACATGAACCTTGCCAAAAAGCAAGTTCAGAAACAAGTTGCAACAAGTTGCAGTCTTGGAACTTGTACATAGAGTAAAAAGAAATACTAAAGTATTAAACTACTGATATACAAGGGCGGTGGAAAAGATCTTCTTTAAGTACTGATGAATGACAAACTACTGATGAGTAGTTTGTCTTCAGCAGTTCTTCAGTTGAAGTGTCTGGTTTGAACTTCAGAACTTCTGATGACTTCTTCTTCAGTACTTCTGAATCTCTTCTTCAGCAGTTTGATTCCTTGTCTTCAGCAGTTCCATACTTAGAGTATTTTGACAGAAAGTGAATTAGACTAAGGTTTGCAAAAGTGGTTTCACCAATCCTTTTTGTCCTAACAATTTATGTCTAAGTATCTAAGAATCATAAGCATGGCAAGTAGCATATAAGTATGTTTAATAGATTGAGCATGTGTGTTTATGAAAGCATTAGTGTGTTTTGCATATGATACATGTTTACACCCCAAAAGTGATAAAGAGAAAAAAAGGGGACAAGTATGAACTCACCTTTGGGTGCGTTTAGTAAGGTTCCAAAGACGGGTCTTGGGAGATTAGTTCCTTAGCCTTGGTTAACTAGAATTAGAGAATAAAGGGTCTTAGGTTTGAGTTTAGATTATAGATTCACGAGAGTCATGCAAGCCTTTTAGGCAAACCAAGCACAAATTGCCTTTTGGGCAATTCGGATGGTCATGAGATTGAGTTAGACCAAGCACAAAACCATCATAGATGATTCGGATGGTATAAAGTGTAACATTACGCATTAAAAACTTGTACGTTACACGTTCATCAATAATAAAACGTCAAGTTTTCATCTTATATTCGCATTTAATTATTTTGTCGCGATTGTGGAACCCTAATACTATATATATAATATAATATATGTGTGTGGTATGATAAATATGTCAAAAATAATAAAATGCTTTGGCCGGGTTCGAACCCGCGCCAAAGCCCAAGCACACACAACACACAACCATCTGGGCTGGGCTTCACTCTTGGTTTATATCCATCACGCTTTAATTATAAAGGGATTTCAAGTTCTCACAGTTGACTCTCAAAGTCAACTGTAATGAAAGCCTTGCCTAATCCATCAACAATAACTCGTGATTGATCCCCATATGGCAACCTTAGTTGATTACCGGCCTTGTGCAACACGATTACACGTCAATTATTACAAATCGTTGACCAATTGTTCAATTATACGCGTATGAATTAAAAACGGGGTCAACTTTCCAATTAACCCAACCCTTTGATCCACAATATAAATAGACCCTCTGCGAACCTTGTATACTCGCTCACAACTCTCTCTCAACCTCCAATTCTCTCTGAAACACTCTAAATATTATTATCTTGTTCGTAGTTTGACTTTTGCTTTGACCCGGCAATCATACTCAATTCATCACTGTGAGTCCTTGATTTTCTGTGGGTTTTATTAGTCGGCGATCAACCAACAAAAGCCCCAACATTAATCGGGCTCAAGTTGGCTGATTTGTCCAATTGCAAATTCTAGGGTTCGTTCATATGGAATTGGGGATAAACTTGATTTCGCGTATTGTATTTAATTAATTTTAAACAGAAAATATCACAACCACCGGCCTAGGCCAAGTGGTTGTGACCTTGGTCCACCACAGAGGTTACCCGGGTTCGAGTCCCGGCTCTGACCCCTTTTTGTTCTTTTCTTTTCTTTTCTTTTTTTTAAACAACAATTATATATATATATATATATATTAAACCTTTTAATCTTTTAAATTCATTTTAAAATATCAAAACTATTTTATAAATTCTAAAAAAATTATATTTGTTTAATCTGAGATAAAAGTTTTATTTACAATTTTTATTTTTCTGAAATTCATTTATTTAATATTTATAATAATTAAATCATTTTTATACTATTATATTTATAAAAATCCATTTATATATCAAAACAATTTTATTAAATTCTCCAAAATTTATCCTGACTTTTTATAAAGTTAAACTTTACTGAAATAATTTTTAATTCGGTAAAATCTTTTATTTTATATTTTTAATCAATTTTTGTTAGATTTAATCATAATTAAATCATAATAAATCCAATTTTCATCATTTTTGCACCAAAATTTTATACAAATTATTTTTAATTATTTAGAGCAGAAATATGATTTTTAAAATAGGAATTCTTTAATTTTAGTATTTTTGAATATTAAAGTTAAATATTGGCTATTTATAAATAAATAGATTTAAAAATCTATTTTAAATGAAATAATTTTATAAAAATTATTTTTATGCTTCAAACACTTTAATGTGCACATTCAAAATCCAAATTTTATAAAAAGACTTTCTTTCATTAATTATCAAATTTTCCTTTATTAATTAACATTTTAATTTAAATTCAACAATTGATTATCCCCAAATCGAAACCCTAGGATACACTTGTAAGTTAATTAGACTTAGACTTATTATATATTACCTTATTATAGGGTGATATTTGGAATCATTTTGGGCAACACAATTATTTCATCTTTTCAACAAGTTTAACATTTGCTAAGGTGAGTTTTACATAGCCCCTTTTATTTATCACCAATTTTGGGGTGAAACATGTTATAACATTATCATTGCAATTCAATCATCAATGTGTCTATGTGTTTTCTATGTTGCATTATGTCTTGAGCATGATTAGAGTAAGCACCATTCTAGCATAATCATTAACATTGATCAGCCGACGGTATACATTGATAGATCTATTGGACTGACAATCCCACCCGGATACGTGCCTCCTACAAAGGTTACGTGGGTGTTTGTTATCGCATAACATATTCAATTGGACCATAAGTGTATGGTATGTATCATTTTATAACAGTCAACAGGGTTGATTATGCACTCGATTTATTTCTAGTATGTTCTCACATATGGGCTAGATTAACATGACACATGAATTGCACAACATTTTATTCAATGTATTATCAAAAACCTATGTAATTCTCACCAACTTATGTTGACCCAAAAAACTTTCAAAATTAACATGTTTCAGGTAACAATGAAGCTGAGGCTTGAGTTAGCATGAGGATTTTACTTGAAGTTTATTTGAAGTTATTGAAGTTGTTATTTGATATTATGTATTTGAATTCTTAGACATCGTTTCACATTTTGGATATTATGTTTGAATAAATTATTTAAAATTTATATTATACCATGTGCTACTGAAAACAATCATCAATACGTGGCACCCCGATGTTTCCGCCATCGGTTGGGGTGTTACAGATTGGTATCAGAGCCTTGGTTATAGGGAATTAGGTTATTAGAAATAATCTAGACTATAACCTTAGGGACTAAAACAGTACTTGCTTCTCCTACTTGTAACCCTAATTGCTTCCCTAATCCTATCCTTATCCTATGCCTCATAACCCTAAACCTACATGTGACTACTCTTAATTGTCTGCTGCAATCCTGATCCACCATTAGATTTATAGGACAAAATCCTCAGGTTTAACCTGAACCCCCTTGAGATCTCGTCGAAGTTCTAGATTTTAATAACGAACACGTGCAATCTGGAAGGGTGAACGCCTGTATTCTGAGTCTTCTGTCTAGGCTGGCATTGCGCATATATCCCAATCAGACGAGGGACCCGGATGCCTACCTGGGAATTCTCGGGATGAGTGTTCACTTATAGGCTAAAGCATGTCTTCATATGTTATTAGAATTTAGAATCTTTGATAAGTCAACGTTTTCGTTTATTCGTTTTAATTAATGAATAAATGATTACATTCCTTATATAAACTCTCATTCATTTCATTGTGTCTATTACAGATCATGCCTCCTCGTCGCAGCACTCGCAACAACAATGGTGAGAACCACGAAGAAGGTGGTGATAACCATAACCACAACCATGACCAAGTTCCTAACCACAACAACAATGGGTCGATGCTCAACTGGCTGCGATCATTTCTCAACAAATGGCGCAGCAAATCGCAACTCTGGTTCCCAATTTACTCGCTCAGGTCATCCAATTGAACGGCAACGGGAATGGTCACAACAACGGGAACGGGAATGGCAATGGCAATGGTAATGGACCCCAAGCTTGCACCCTTAAGCATTTCAACTCTTGTAACCCTCCAAAGTTCAGCGGTGAAGAAGGAGCTACTGGACTCCTCCAATGGTTTGAGGGTATTGAGAATACCTTCATCAACAGTGAGTGCCCCAACAATTTCAAGGTTCGTTACGCCATGAGTGTTCTCCATAAACGAGCACTCACTTGGTGGAATGAAGAAAAGCGTACTCGTGGGGCCGAGGTGGCTCTTGCTATGACATGGGACCAAGTCAAAGAGATCATGAAAGAGGAGTTCTGTCCTCGCAATGAAGTTAAAAAGCTTGAGGATGAGTTCCACACCTTAGCTCAAGATAGTGGGGAAAACCTTGCCTACAACACCCGCTTTCATGAGCTTAGCTTATTGTTGCCACACAAGGTTACTCCTCTGC
This sequence comes from Ambrosia x helenae, assembly GCA_030844895.1. Lineage (NCBI taxonomy): Eukaryota > Viridiplantae > Streptophyta > Magnoliopsida > Asterales > Asteraceae > Ambrosia > Ambrosia x helenae. The sequence continues at coordinate 65,061,002 of CM061230.1, read as the reverse complement.
CGGTAGCCATCGAGAAGTACATCGGTGGTCTGCCCATGCAAATCCAGGACACCGTTTGGGGTAGAAATCCTGCAACTCTGGAAGAGGCCAAACGTCGAGCGGCCACTCTTACTGATAATCACGTGAAGAACGGTACTCTCGTTCGCAAGGGCACTAAGAAGACTGTTGCCAAAGACACTCCACAGCCTGCAATTGAAGTCAAGCCTGAGACCTCAAGCAACAAAAAGCGCAAGGCTAGAAACTATATGGTTGCTGCTACTCCACCTGCTGCCCAAAACCCAGCCAAGAAACCATACACCGGACCTCACCCTTTGTGCAACACTTGCAAGTACCACCATCCCACGCAGGTGCCATGTCGATTTTGTACTAAGTGTCAAAGATATGGTCACCTGGTGAACGTCTGTCGATCTCCTGCTACCCAAGACAACAATAACCCAGCTCCCAACCAACAAAACAACAGGCCTACTCGTGGTCAATGCTACGAGTGTGGCAACCCTAATCACTACATCAACAACTGCCCTAATCGTAACCGTAACCAAAACCAAAATCAGAACCAAAACCAAAACCAGAACCGCAATCAGAACCAAGGTGCTCGAGGTCGCGCCTACAATCTCAACGCTAACCAGGCTCGTGACAACAACGAAGTGGTGAATGGTACGTTTCTCATTAATAACCACTATGCATCCATATTATTTGATTCAGGAGCTGATAAGTCATTCGTGTCACTGAAGTTTGAACCTTTACTTAACTTACCCCACACTAATCTAGAAGACCCTTTCGTGGTAGAGGTAGCTAACGGGAAGTCTATTTCGATCGACTCTATTATTCGTAACTGCTTGTTGAATCTCGATGATCATACCTTCCCTATCGATCTCATTCCCATGCATCTTGGTAGTTTTGATGTTATAGTAGGCATGGACTGGTTGTCAACTCATCGTGCCGAAATTCTGTGCTTCGAGAAAGTCATACGCATTCCTCTCGAATCTGGTGAGATTTTGAAGATCTATGGTGAGAAACCCTGTGGTGAGCTTAAGCTTATGTCTTGTACTACTGCCCAAAGGTACTTACGAAAGGGGTATACAGCCTTCTTAGCTAACGTGATAGAGAAGAAGGACAAAGGCAAAAGTATCCAAGACATTCCTATTATTCGAGACTATCCTGAAGTCTTTCCAGAGGATTTACCTGGTTTGCCTCCTGCTCGACAAGTGGAGTTTCGTATTGATCTTGTTCCTGGTGCTAATCCTATCGCTAAAGCTCCTTATCGTCTTGCACCCTCTGAGATGCAAGAACTTGCCAGTCAATTACAGGAACTTTCTGATAAAGGGTTCATTCGCCCTAGTTCTTCTCCATGGGGAGCCCCTGTCTTATTCGTTAAAAAGAAGGATGGTTCTCTTCGGATGTGTATTGACTACCGTGAACTCAACAAACTCACCATCAAGAATCGTTATCCACTTCCTAGGATTGACGATCTCTTCGATCAACTTCAAGGAGCAACCCACTTCTCGAAGATTGATCTCCGTTCTGGTTATCATCAGCTTAGAGTCCACGATGAAGATATTCCCAAGACAGCTTTTCGCACTCGCTACGGTCACTATGAATTCATGGTTATGCCTTTTGGGTTGACCAATGCTCCCGCAGTATTTATGGATTTGATGAATCGGGTTTGTAGACCCTATCTCGACAAATTCGTGATCGTTTTCATCGATGATATTTTGATTTACTCTAAATCAAAATCCGATCACGAGCAACATCTTCACTCTATCTTGAGTCTCCTAAAGAAAGAACAACTGTACGCCAAGTTCTCAAAATGTGAATTTTGGCTTAAGGAAGTTCAATTTTTGGGACATGTCATTGATATGAACGGAATTCATGTTGATCCTGCAAAGATCGAAGCTGTGAAGAATTGGAGTGTCCCTACCACTCCAACGGAAGTCCGTTCTTTTCTTGGGTTGGCTGGTTATTATCGTCGATTCATCGCCAATTTCTCCAAGATCGCTGTTCCTCTCACTACCTTAACTCACAAGGGTAAACCCTATGAGTGGGGACCTAAGCAAGAGGAAGCATTTGAAACTCTTAAGCTGAAACTTTGTGAAGCTCCTATCTTATCTCTACCTGATGGTAATGATGATTTCGTGGTCTACTGTGATGCATCAAACCAAGGTCTTGGTTGTGTTCTCATGCAACGAGGAAAGGTTATTGCTTATGCGTCTCGACAACTCAAGACTCACGAGAAAAATTATACCACCCATGATCTTGAATTGGGCGCTGTTGTCTTTGCACTCAAGATTTGGAGACATTATCTGTATGGGACCAAATGTGTGGTGTTCACGGACCACAAAAGTCTCCAACATGTCTTCGATCAAAAGAATCTTAACATGAGGCAACGACGATGGGTTGAATTACTTAACGACTATGATTGCGAAATTCGCTACCATCCTGGCAAAGCGAATGTTGTGGCTGACGCACTTAGTCGTAAAGAGCGTGTCAAACTCCAATGTGCGAGAGTTCGTACTGATCTTCAAGATCGCATTCTCCAGGCTCAACACACATCAGTCACCCAAGGTAACATGTACGATGAAATGTCTTGTGGTGCTGAGACTCAACTTGAAACCAAACCCGATGGTCTCCTTTATTTCCTTAATCGACTGTGGATTCCCGACCGTGATGATCTTCGTACTTTTCTCATGAACGAGGCCCATAAGTCTCGTTACTCTATTCATCCTGGAGCTGACAAGATGTACCAAGATCTTCGTTATTCTTATTGGTGGCCTGGTATGAAGAAAGACATTGCTCTTTTCGTTGCAAAATGCCTCACTTGTTCCAAGGTTAAGGCTGAACATCAACGACCATCTGGTATGCTTGAACAACCAGAGATTCCTGTCTGGAAATGGGAGAGCATAGCTATGGATTTCATCACCAAACTTCCTCGCACACCCAAAGGTTTTGACAGTATTTGGGTAATCGTCGATCGTTTGACCAAGTCAGCTCACTTTCTACCTATTCGTGAGAAGTATTCTGTGGAAAAGTTGGCAAAGATGTACGTAAGTGAAATCGTATGTCGTCACGGTATACCTTTGGACATTATTTCTGATCGCGATGGTCGTTTCACCTCTCACTTTTGGGGATCTCTACAAGATGCTTTGGGTACCAAGTTGAACCTGAGCACTGCTTATCACCCTCAAACGGATGGTCAGACTGAACGAACCATCCAGACACTTGAGGACATGCTCAGGGCATGTGTCATCGATTTTTGGTGGCGCATGGGATTCTCATCTTCCTTTGGTTGAGTTTTCATACAACAACAGTTATCACGCCAGCATTAACATGGCTCCTTTTGAGGCACTCTATGGTCGGAAATGTCGTTCACCTGTCTGTTGGACTGAGGTTGGTGAAGCTCGTATTACTGGACCCGAACTAATCCAGGAAACCACAGACAAAATCCAGCTTATTCAGGATAATCTTCTCAAGGCTAGAAGTCGCCAAAAGAGTTATGCTGATAAACGTCGTAAACCCTTGGAATTTCAAGTTGGGGACCTTGTACTACTTAAGGTATCCCCTTGGAAAGGAGTTATTCGTTTCGGTAGAAAGGGAAAACTAGCTCCTCGATACGTAGGCCCCTTCAAAATTCTTGACAGAGTTGGAAAAGTGGCTTACAAACTTGAGCTTCCACCTGAGCTAAGCAATGTTCATCCGACCTTCCATGTTTCGAATCTCAAGAAATGCTTAGCAGATGAGAACCTTCATGTTCCTCTTGAGGATGTGCAAATCGATGAAAGCATGCACATTATCGAGAAACCCGTCGAGATTGTTGACACTGGAGTCAAGAAACTCAAGCGCAGTCGTATTCCGATCGTTAAGGTTCGTTGGGAATCTAAACGAGGCCCAGAGTTCACTTGGGAACGTAAAGACCAGATGAAGTCGAAATATCCACATCTTTTCCCACCAGACTCTCCAACTCCAACTTCGGGACGAAGTTCCTAAAAGTAGGGGAGACTGTAACATTACGCATTAAAAACTTGTACGTTACACGTTCATCAATAATAAAACGTCAAGTTTTCATCTTATATTCGCATTTAATTATTTTGTCGCGATTGTGGAACCCTAATACTATATATATAATATAATATATGTGTGTGGTATGATAAATATGTCAAAAATAATAAAATGCTTTGGCCGGGGTTCGAACCCGCGCCAAAGCCCAAGCACACACAACACACAACCATCTGGGCTGGGCTTCACTCTTGGTTTATATCCATCACGCTTTAATTATAAAGGGATTTCAAGTTCTCACAGTTGACTCTCAAAGTCAACTGTAATGAAAGCCTTTCCTAATCCATCAACAATAACTCGTGATTGATCCCCATATGGCAACCTTAGTTGATTACCGCCTTGTGCAACACGATTACACGTCAATTATTACAAATCGTTGACCAATTGTTCAATTATACGCGTATGAATTAAAAACGGGGTCAACTTTCCAATTAACCCAACCCTTTGATCCACAATATAAATAGACCCTCTGCGAACCTTGTATACTCGCTCACAACTCTCTCTCAACCTCCAATTCTCTCTGAAACACTCTAAATATTATTATCTTGTTCGTAGTTTGACTTTTGCTTTGACCCGGCAATCATACTCAATTCATCACTGTGAGTCCTTGATTTTCTGTGGGTTTTATTAGTCGGCGATCAACCAACAAAAGCCCCAACATTAATCGGGCTCAAGTTGGCTGATTTGTCCAATTGCAAATTCTAGGGTTCGTTCATATGGAATTGGGGATAAACTTGATTTCGCGTATTGTATTTAATTAATTTTAAACAGAAAATATCATGTAACACCCCAACCGATGGCGGAAACATCGGGGTGCCACGTATTGATGACTGTTCAGTAGCTCATGGTGAATAATAGATTCCATTAAATGATTTAAATGAATTACATACAATAGTTCTAAAATTTGTACATCAAATTGAATAAAACTAAACACATATCTTCAAGCATCAATTCAAATCTTCAAGCAAATAAAACCTGAAACATGTTAAGTTGAAAAGGTTTTGGGTCAACAAAAGTTGGTGAGAATTACATAGGTTTTTGATATTTGAATAAAAATGATGTGCAATTCATGTGTCATGTCAATCTAGTCCATATGTGAGAACATACTAGAAATAAATCGAGTGCATAATCAACCCTGTTGACTGTTATAAAATGATACATACCATACACTTATGGTCCAATTGAATATGTTATGCGATAACAAACACCCACGTAACCTTTGTAGGAGGCACGTATCCGGGTGGGATTGTCAGTCCAATAGATCTATCAATGTATACCGTCGGCTGATCAATGTTAATGATTATGCTAGAATGGTGCTTACTCTAATCATGCTCAAGACATAATGCAACATAGAAAACACATAGACACATTGATGATTGAATTGCAATGATAATGTTATAACATGTTTCACCCCAAAAATGGTGATAAATAAAAGGGGCTATGTAAAACTCACCTTGGTAAAATGTTACATCTGTTGAAAAATTGTGTGTTGCCCAAGTATATCAAGTATCACCCTATAACAAGGTAATAAATATGTCTAAGTCTATCTAGTCTACAAATGTATATGTTCTAGGGCTTCGATTTGGGGATAAGTGCTCGTTTGATTAATATTAAAAATATTCGCCAATTGTGAGAAATTTAGTAAACAAATAACCAAAACTCTTTTTATAAAATTTAAATTTAAGATGGTCACAAGAATATGTTTAAAGTATAAAAATAATTTTTACAAAATTATTTTCCTTAAAATAGATTTTTAAAATCTATTTATTACAAATTGTCAAACTCTAACTTTAATATTTAAAAATACTAAAATTAAAGAATTATTAGTTTAAAAATTATATTTCTGTTCTAAATGATCAGAAATAATTTGTATAAAATTTTGGTGCAAAAATATTAAAAATTGGATTTACTATGATTTAATTATGATTAAAACTAACAAAAATTGATTAAAAATATTAAATAAATGATTTTTCTGAAATAAAAATCATTTCAGAAAAGTTTATTGTTATGAAAACTTAGAATAATTTTTGTGGAAATTAAATAGATCGTTTTGACATTTTTATAGATTTTTATAAATATAATAGCATAAAATTGATTTAATTATTATAAATATTAAATAAATAAATTTTAGAAAACTAAAAATTGTAGGTAAAACTTTAACATCAGATTTACCTAAAATAATTTTTGTGGAATTAATAAAAGAGTTTTAGTATTTTTGATTGAATTTATAAGATATAAATAACATATATCTATAATTGATAAACAAGGAAAATAAAAGGGCAAAAAGTGTGGCAGCCGGGTTTCGAACCCGCGTCTGCTGGGAATCCAAACATCAACACAACCACTTGGTCTAGACCTGTGGTTGTGTTTAAGATTCAGTTTGTTTAATATATAATGTATATAGAAAATCAATGTTCTTCCCCAAATCATATGATTACGAGCCCTAGCAAATGCAATCGTTCAATCCACACATCTATAACCCGATTAATGTTAGGGCTTTCATTGTGTGGATGCCGATCAACAAAACCCACTGAAGAAATTAGACTTACAAGTTTGTTTGAACACGATTTGCTCGGTCAAGTATAAAAGTCAAACACGAATCAAAATAACATGAACAGAGGTTTGTTGTGAAGAATTGAAGATGGGGGAAGATGAAATAGCGAGTTGGGATGGCTCGCAGATGGTCAATTTATAGTTTGGATGTCTAGAACGATCATTAGGTAAGGTTGACCACGTATTGAATACAATACGCGATTATGACTAATTGATTATCAATCAATGGATAATTAACGCGTTTTCCTAGTCAAAAGGGCCGAAGTCTTGATTCCCATATTAATTTCTTCCAAAGTTGTGTGTAATAATTAAATTAAGTTGGTCAAAATTGAAGTCTTGCTTGCCATATCTGTTGCAGCGTGCAAACAGGGAAGAAGGAAAGGAGGGACAAAAGGGTTAAATAGAATAAAGATCCTACATAATTACTAATAGTCTGAGTGGCATAGTGGTTACGTTGTTGTTTGGTTTGGGCGAGCAACCCGGGTTCGATTCCTGGGGTAGCCTTTTTTTTTCTTTTTAATCAACAAAGAGAGGAGTTGGGCTTGGGCCGGCTCCCTGGGCCTAGTGTTGGGCTGCAGGTTTTAAAAGAGGGGGGGGGGGGAATTGGGCTGGATGGATAAAACTGATTTTTTTTTTGACAAATTATTATTATTATTATTATTATTATTATTTATTATTATTAATGTTATAACTTTATAAATATATATATATGTATAGAGATATATGTATGAATAAATATAGTTATGTAGGGGTTCAAAATATCACTAAAAAAATAATACACTAGTCGTTTTAACCCGTAACGTATAATAAATGTGTAATGTTACATATCACAACCACCGGCCTAGGCCAAGTGGTTGTGACCTTGGTCCACCACAGAGGTTACCCGGGTTCGAGTCCCGGCTCTGACCCCTTTTTGTTCTTTTCTTTTCTTTTCTTTTTTTTAAACAACAATTATATATATATATATATATATTAAACCTTTTAATCTTTTAAATTCATTTTAAAATATCAAAACTATTTTATAAATTCTAAAAAAATTATATTTGTTTAATCTGAGATAAAAGTTTTATTTACAATTTTTATTTTTCTGAAATTCATTTATTTAATATTTTATAAATTCAACAAGTTTAACATTTGCTAAGGTGAGTTTTACATAGCCCCTTTTATTTATCACCAATTTTGGGTGAAACATGTTATAACATTATCATTGCAATTCAATCATCAATGTGTCTATGTGTTTTCTATGTTGCATTATGTCTTGAGCATGATTAGAGTAAGCACCATTCTAGCATAATCATTAACATTGATCAGCCGACGGTATACATTGATAGATCTATTGGACTGACAATCCCACCCGGATACGTGCCTCCTACAAAGGTTACGTGGGTGTTTGTTATCGCATAACATATTCAATTGGACCATAAGTGTATGGTATGTATCATTTTATAACAGTCAACAGGGTTGATTATGCACTCGATTTATTTCTAGTATGTTCTCACATATGGGCTAGATTAACATGACACATGAATTGCACAACATTTTATTCAATGTATTATCAAAAACCTATGTAATTCTCACCAACTTATGTTGACCCAAAATCCTTTCAAAATTAACATGTTTCAGGTAACAATGAAGCTGAGGCTTGAGTTAGCATGAGGATTTTACTTGAAGTTTATTTGAAGTTATTGAAGTTGTTATTTGATATTATGTATTTGAATTCTTAGACATCGTTTCACATTTTGGATATTATGTTTGAATAAATTATTTAAAATTTATATTATACCATGTGCTACTGAAAACAATCATCAATACGTGGCACCCCGATGTTTCCGCCATCGGTTGGGGTGTTACATAAAGTTAGAAATGTGAATCCATTTGATAGGTTCATGTCATAACCACTTCGCTTATGGAATAAACGTGGGTTTTGGACACGGGATTTCCCCTTTCTAGTGTGGATAAATCCGTAGCACAAGAAGGGTCAAGAGAGTTGGTAAGGTAGGGTGTAACCACAAACCTTCCAAAGATTAATAATAAACTAGTAAGATAGAAACTTGAAAGTATATGTTTATATTATTATATAGTATAATTCAGAAAACAACCACCTTTGGAACCTCTTTTAGGTGCTCTACCCTTATCACACTTTTGTGGATAAATATGGGGAAGATCCTAGAGGTTTTTCCAAGGGGTTAGAAAAAAAGAAAAGAAGTGAAAAAAAGAAGAATAAAGTTGGAGTTTATGAGAGAACTCACTTAGAAGTGGACTTCCACTCTTGGGATTTCTTTGGAGAATTGGGAGGTTTAGAGAGGATTTAGAAATGAGCAAGTGTTAGAATGGGTAGAAGTGATGTATTTATAGTTGGGTTGAAGGGTTGGGTATTTAATGAATTAATTAAGGTGGTTAGAAGTTAATTAGTAGTAATTATATCCTTAAAAGAAAAAAAATAAAAAAAAATAAATAACTAAATAAATAAATCAATGAAAAAAAAGTGCACGGCACTTTTGAAAGTTTAATTCATTTATTTTTTTTCTTAAATTATTATTATTAATAGTATATATGTTTTATATAAAAATCAAATAAATATATATTAAGATCTTAACTAAATAAGTTTCTTGTTATAACGCCTAAATTGAATAGGGTAAAATATAATGGCGACTCGTCATGAATTGGTATGAGTAACATAAAAGAAGCGAGTAACGGCAAGCTTGGAATTCGTCAAATATAGAATTTAAATAGATGTAAGGGTAAAAATCATGCGATGTTACAAAGATTTAGAGGTGGAGTAGTGATTTTTAGTGTAATTTGATGAAAAGGTTTAATAAACGGCCTGTGAATACTCTTAGTAATAAAAACTTATTTTTTATCATGTCATATTAAAATTTTAAACCTCGGGATGCTGTCGGGCTAAGCAGTTAATGTCGGAAAATATCGGTTTTTGCGGTGAGATATCGGTAATTTTTATATCATGTTGAATCCATATATATATAGAAGTTTAACACTAACAATTAAATATAATCTCCTATAATTAACAGATTGACCTCTTGCAACATGCAAAAGAATAACAGTTGTAGCAAGTAGAAACTTATTAAGACTTTAAACACTAATATTTAACACTGACAATTAACAATTAAGACTTAAAACACTAACAACATCAATAAGAAACAAGACAAATAGAAGAACTAATAAGAAATATATTGATATCGGGAATATCGATGATATATCAGTCAACTATCCGTAAGATATCGGTCAATATCACCGATAATATCGGTAAAAAATATCGGTCAAAATATCGGTATCAATATATCGGTTGATGACCGATAACCGATATAGCGGATATATCGACGATATTAACTGCTTAGCTGTCGGGTATAAGCTAGTAGTATTAATATAATATAGCCAATGATCTCCAGCCCAGCTGGTTTGAGGTAGGGTGGGTTTTTCCTTAGGGGTTCCCATCCTGGGGGTATGTCACAGGTTCGATTCATGCACACCACAAAAAAATTCCCCGTGACGGTTTGAGCTTAGGCAAGGAGGACACCGGTGTGTGGGTAGGGATTCGAACTTAGAACCGTTAGGTTATGATTATTCAAGGATTTACGCTTAACTAAGTCTTTAAAAAAAAAAAAAAGTATTAATATAATATAAAATAATATGGGTTGGTACCACGAATGTTTATGTTTAGGGTTTATGTTATGCAGGGAGGGAGGTAAGAGGTTTGTTGGTAAAATAAGCAACGAGTGCCTGCTGCCATGTCTGAAAAGGAATTGGTTAAAGCAAATGCAGTGGAGAGTGATGATGATGATGATACTGTTTGCTTGGGTGAATCCTTCTTTATAGATAACAAGTATCCTTTCTATCCTCTCCCTGTTGTTTGTTACACACATTGAATTGGTTCATTTCTCTGTCTCCAATCAGCTTATGTTATGTGCAGTTATGAAGTGGCTACCTTTACATTTGGCTCCCACGTTCTTCACCTCCTCTGTCTCCAATCAGCTTCAAGTAACTTTCTTAACAATAAATAAATGACCTCACCATATATATATATTTTCTTTATACAATCAATTAATTTGTTAAGAAGGCAAAGTAGAGTGTAATTGTTACCTATTGTTGCGCAGCGGATTTCGATTTGACGGGGCAGCTGGTATGGCCTGGTGCCAGGCTCTTAAATGATTACATTTCCAATCATTCTGACCTTCTTCAACCCTCTTCTTCTGCTATCGAATTAGGATCTGGTGTAGGTTAGTTTAGTTACTCTCTGCCCTCCACTCTATGTTTAAATAAATTTCTATTTTCCACTTATTATATTCAAACCTGGCTGATTATTGTATGTCGTATAAGCAGCTAATGGATGTCTTCAAGGGGGTTAGTGGCAGGTTCTGACTTAACCCCCATGAAATGAAGAAGACCACACACACATTTACCTTGGTAACGGCTTTTCACTGTTACAAACAAAGGAAAACATAAGCTAAAGTTAATGGAATTGGTTGGGGTTATAAGTTGATGCAAAATGTTTTTTAAGACTGTTTTTGTTGACATCATTTCTTTTCCAACCAACTAGATCATTTTTATTTATTAGACTGCCCGTGTACTTTGTGGTGTATGGTTGTGCTGTCGGCATGAGTGTATGAAATGGTAATGGTTCCTTTGTATTTGTATATATTTGTAACTATGCATTGATTTGTGCTAGGTGTTACTGGTATACTTTGCAGCAGATTTTGCCGTGAAGTAGTGCTTACCGACCATAATGATGAAGTCCTCAAGGCATGATTGCTGGCTGCAACATGGTGCCCAAAGTCTTATGTTTTTCTGGTTTGGGTTGTAACTATTTGCATAATTTTCGTTTTCAGATCTTAAAGAAAAACATAGAGCTTCATGAATCTTCTGAGAATTCTAATTCATGTGCTGCTGGTAAGAGCAGCTTACTAGTTGTTTATCTGTAATTCCATTCTGGTACTTGTCGTCTAATATTGCGCTTGTTTGTTGTCAACAGCCTTAAGTGCGGAGAAACTAGAATGGGGAAACTCTGATCATCTGAACCATATTCTACAGAAGCATCCGGAGGGATTTGATCTGCTTCTTGGAGCTGACATCTATATCCTAATCACATAATAAGAGATATTTTATTATCTCTTCTTTCTTTTTGTGCATGATACACCTAACCTAATCTTATACTGCTGACTGTTTAGTGTTTAAAAGACAAGAACCAGTCCAGTAAATATAGGGACAGGACAATCATGCTGCTTTCATGCTAGGTGGATTAGAAGTTACTATAAGATTTATTAATACTACTGATATAAGGGCTGGGCTATCTCTTTGAATTAAATTTGTCTGTGTAATATGATACAATCGAATTTTCCCTTGACAATTTGCAAGCTTTCAGCAAAATAGCGTTCCTCCACTCTTTGATACGGTGAAACAACTACTTGGTCAACGTGGAAAAGACAGATGCAGATTCATATTGGCTTACGTTTCTCGATCAAAAATGTAAGTAACTTGTTCGTCATGGGCTTTCCTTCAACATACTTTTATAAAATACAAGTTGCTATTTTGTACTCCAGAATGGTCCCCAGGGTTATGCATTGAACATGTGAAACGTATATTACACTTTGGAAAACATGTGTTGGTTTCAAAATCGACTTGGCATATATGTTTGTGAAAAGTGTTTCGACTAAACGACCATCTCACGGACCATATAACGGGTCTGCTACCGAAAGGTGGGAGTATAAGAGTTCGCTTGTATTCTTAAAAGTGAATGATGGATTTATTGATGCAGGATGGATGTGATGGTTACAAAAGAAGCTATCGGGCATGGGCTGCAGATCCATGAAGTTGATGGGACTCGATCAGTGATCTCAAATCTTGAGGGAGTTATATATGAGATAACCCTTTAGAAACTTTATTTGAGTGTCATGTAATTCTTATAAACTATCTCATGTATGATTCAAGGATGTTCCAGATTAGAACAATTGTTTTGTTTTTAAATGTAAGGGGTACAATATTCATTTTACGACTAGACCTGGCAATTTCAACCCATCTAGTTGAGCTTGGGTTGTTTTGGGTTTAAAATTTAACCTTGTGGGTTAAAATGGGTTTATATAATTTTCAAAGGGGTTAGAATGGGTAATTTTAATTGTAGGAAATAAGTAATTGGGTCAGGATGAGTATATTAAAAAAACAAATGGGTCAGGATGGGTATTTTTAGATAACCATATACAAATCTAAATCAAAACTAACCCAACATCAAAAGCGTAGATGCCTCATAGAATTCAATGTCAATAAAAACAAAAAATTATATCTTTTGCATTTGTTGATACCTCAGGTCGGGTCGAAACAGTACACGTCACTACGGGACGGATTAGGCTGAAACGGTCTGGGTAGTTACCGGGCCCGGTCGGGTCGAAGCGGTCCGGGTCGCTACGGGACGGGTCAGGTTGAAACGGTCTAGGTCGTTATCGGGCCCGGCCGCGTCGAAACGGTCCGAGTCGCTATTGGGCCCGCCCGGGTCAAAACAGTCCGGATCGCTAAGGGACGGGTCAGGTTGAAACGGTCTGAGTCGTTACCACGCCCGGCCGGGTCGAAACGTTCCAGGTCGCTACCGGGTCAGGTCGGGTCGAAACAGTTCGGGTCGCTACGCGACGGGTCAGGTTGAAACGGTCTGGGTCGTTATCGGGCCCGACCGGGTCGAAACGTTCCGGGTCGCTACGGGGCCAGGCCGGGTCGAAGCAGTCCGGGTCGCTACGGGACAGGTCAGGTTGAGACGGTCTGGGTAGTTACCGGGCCCGGTCGGGTCGAAGCGGTCCGGGTCGCTACGGGACGGGTCAGGTTGAAACGGTCTAGGTCGTTATCGGGCCCGGCCGCGTCGAAACGGTCAGAGTCGCTATTGGGCCCGCCCGGGTCAAAACAGTCCGGATCGCTAAGGGACGGGTCAGGTTGAAACGGTCTGAGTCGTTACCACGCCCGGCCGGGTCGAAACGTTCCAGGTCGCTACCGGGTCAGGTCGGGTCGAAACAGTTCGGGTCGCTACGCGACGGGTCAGGTTGAAACGGTCTGGGTCGTTACCGGGCCCGACCAGGTCGAAACGTTCCGGGTCGCTACGGGGCCAGGCCGGGTCGAAGCAGTCCGGGTCGCTACGGGACAGGTCAGGTTGAGACGGTCTGGGTCGTTACCTGGCCCGATCGGGTCGAAACTGTCCGGGTCCCTACCGGGCCCATCCGGGTCGAAACAGTCCGGGTCGCTACAGGACGGGTCGGGTTGAAACGGTCTGGGTCGTTACCGGGCCCGGTCGGGTCGAAACTGTCCGGGTCGCTACCGGGCCCGTCCGGTTCGAAACAGTCTGAGTCGCTACGGGACGGGTCAGGTTGAAACGGTCTGGGTCGTTACTGGGCCCGGCCTAATCAAAACGTTCCGGGTCGGTACCGGGCCAGGCCGGGTCGAAACAGTCCGGGTCGCTACGGGACGGGCTAGGTTGAAACGGCCTGGGTCGTTACTGGGCCCGGTCGGGTCGAAACTGTCCGGGTCGCTACCGGGCCCGTCCAGGTTGAAACAGTCCGGGTCGCTACAGGACGGGTCGGGTTGAAACGGTCTGGGTCGTTACTGGGCCCGGTCAGGTCGAAAGTGTTCGAGTCACTACCGGCCCGTCCGGTTTTAAACAGTCCGGGTCGCTACGGGACGGGTCAGGTTGAAACGGTCTGGGTCCTTACCGTGCCCGGCTGGGTCGAAACGTTCAGGGTCGCTACCGGGCCCGTCCGTGTTGCTACGGGACGGGTCGGGTTGAAACGGTTTGGGTCGTTACCGGGCCCGGTCGGGTCGAAACTGTCCGGGTCGCTACTGGGCCCGTCCGGTTCGAAACAGTCTGGGTCGCTACGAGACGGGCCAGGTTGAAACGGTCGGGATTGTTACCGGGCACGGCCGGGTCGAAATGTTCCGGGTCGCTACCGGGCCAGGCCGGGTTGAAACGGTCCGGGTCGCTACCGGGCCCGGCCGGGTCGTAACGGTCCGGGTTGATAACCAGCCCGATAGGGTCGAACCGGTCCGGTTCGAAATGAAATATTTTAAATCCCTTAAAATTTTATTTTTTAAGTTTATTTTGTTTTTTTTCTTTTAAATTTGTTTTTTTTTTTTTTACTTTTTTTATTTACTTTTTAAATTTTTTATTGTTATTTTAATTTTAATCTATTTTGATTTGATCCAAATCAAACAATCTAGACCTAAACCCATCCTGACCTAACCCATCCTAACCCATTTTTTTAATCTACCTATCTTGACCCATACCCATCCTAACCCAAACCCATCCTGACCCAACAACCAAACCCACCCAACCTACCCATAGTTACGACTAACCGAACATCGAGTGTAGTTCACAAACACGGGAGACCAAAACGTATCCGATGGTAGATTTATAATTAAAAAGATTATATATCAATGAACAAAACATTGGTATATCGACTTTTAAACCTTATTTGCACCTATGCATACACAACAGTGTCTACAAAACATTAGTATATTGACTAGAATTATTCATTATTTAATAGGAATAGTAATATTCATTTGAGAATCAGTCTAAATGGTACTACATTATTACATAAAAATTGTATTGTAATGTATGTTACAGGCGCCACGAATTTAACCAGATACAACACTGTACTCAAGTCAATTGAGTCACCAATTTTTGTTAGTATCAGTCATATGCCTTTCCAAGCTGCAGACAGGCATGAAAATCACGATGTACTATTGTCCGCTTTACTATTGTCTGAGTTGATGTTCGTTAATAACTCAGAATCAGAGTCTAATCTTATGCCTTTTCCATATGCAGCAATGAGCAACGCCTCAGCCCGCCCTACAAACCAATACAAATGAAAAATTTCAGATAAAAAGTTCCACCTATTTATAAATAAATGTATCAAATTAAGTTATGTTTTATCTCTAACGGGTCAAACAAGTTATTCAACTACAAAATGCGGGTCAAACCATACTTATCAAAGGCACAAATCCTTTTCCCTCCTAGACAAAAAAAGCCACAATCTGATTTTTAAAAACCTAATCCCTTTACCATTATTATATACCAATACTTACCAAGTTATATGTATATATAAAGCTCAATCAAATCTTTTTATAAATATGTTCGACTTTTATGACACTTATAGACTTTTAAGACACTTATAGATAAAAACAAATCTGCATATCGATCCCTAAATCAGTTCTATTGAATTATTCTTCAATATATAAACAGCTCAACTCATTGATTTACAACCAACTGATTTTGTCTACTACATAGTTATCAAATGTGTGTTAATTCTTCAAGCAAGTATCGCTAAATCAATCAGTTTATGTTTATATTATTTATAAAATGATTGTTATTTTTAATGATTTTGGTGATTTTTTTATTTTTTTATTTGCGCTTTTTTTTCACGGGCCCACACTTTTTTGCGTTTCTCGCCTAGGCCACAAGCGGAGCCTAAGCGCCTTGAGTGTGCCTTAGCCCTGTGATAACTTTGGGTCAAACAAGATGTATTAAAAGAAGTTTAGATGTATAATATTGTAGTTTGCCATCATATCTAAGATTCTAGTTATTTACAAGTTCCAAAAAAACCCCGGCCCGACCCAACTAGACATGTTGCCCACCCAACCCACCCATTTTTCCATGCATAGGAAATATCATGAGGTAGACGTGCGTGCATGTACCGTGATCCTTTTTCCTTTTCAGTGATGAACTTAGTGTTGGAAATAGGGAGCAGGCAAGTGCCCTGCTATCGTCCTGCACGCATTTTAGTCACAAATTAGATGGGAACAACCACCTAAAGTAAAAGACTAAATAATGGTTTGCTTTGTGCTCATAGGTTGCTGCTTAAATGCACAATCTGGGATACCTAGAGCATGGATTTCCCGCCAAAAAAAATAATAAAAATATTACTTTCCTATATTTAAAATATATTTTTTTCAATAAAGGCTGAAAGGGCACCCAGTCTAGTTATTAGTTATACATATTGTAAAAAGAATAAATATTTTCTTCCATGTTTAGGAGCGATACCTTTGTTTTGCCATTTCCAGAGAGTTTGAATTCCTGTTTCCATCTCATAGATGGCACTGGGATAACAGAAACTCCAGACGCAACCAGGACCCCGATCCATAGCCCGTAATTAAATCCCCCACTCCACCATCCCTGTGTTACATACCGCAATTTTAGTTTTGGGTTTCAAAGCTCAAAGAAACAAAATTTTGGTAGGTAAAAGCATGTTTGTATGTGTGTTTGGAAAGGGGATTTGTACTGTTTAATAATCAGAATCAGAAAAACATCGGTAACAGGCGCCTCATAGAAGATGGTGTTTGGATGTGCTTCTGTTGTTTTGATAAATAAGCAGACATGAGTATTTGATTATTATTGGAATGAATACAAATAATGTCCAAAAGTGACATTCTTATGAAGAAAGAAATGAACTTCTCTTAACTAGGGTTAAAATAAAGTTGACTAATATCCGAAACTGCATGTTTAATTATAGATAAGCACAAAAACAAAAGCAGAATCCAAACATTAAACTCTCGTAATTGAACTTTCATCATCATCATACTCAGTTAATCCCACCTATAGCAAAGCTAAGGTAGGGTCTGAGGAGGGTAAGATGTAGACAGCCTTACCTCTACCCCTAAGAATAGAGAGGCTGCTTCCAGTGAGACCCCCGGCTCAATGTGGTTTGGTATCAAGCCTTGGACATAAGACACAGAACACTTAGCAATCGGGACAAACCCGATCAGTGCATGTACCCCTTTGTCTTTTGGCTATCCACGCCACCACATGATGCATGATTAACCGTCCGTCGTTTTTAACGTTATTTTTACGAAATTAGTAAAATAACGTTAAAACTAGTGCAACTTTACTTTTGCCCCCCAAGGGCCACACATATATACATTATATGCGCACACCGAAAGTGGGGCGTTCGTAATTGAACTTTAAATTACAATAATCAGTTTAAAAGCGCATATCAATACACAAACTTATAATTAATATAGAAAAAGTAACCTGTTTCCCATCTCCGGGATATGGAAGTGATTGTTCTATATATGCAGTCGTTCCTGATGCAAAGTTAACAAGTCACAACAATATACATTATAATCATGTGACAACAACACTATGTTAAAACAATTTTATGCAACAAAATATATAGTGGACAATTATGTATGCTCTAGGGGATCATATAAGAAATCCATACAACATAAATTAGATGTAGCAAGATGCCATCTTAAGACGGGGGGTTGAGACAGGTACTTTTACGGTAAGTAAAGGGTGATGGCAAAAGGGTTTTAAAAAGTGTATGTAGGATGTTTTATGCATTAAAAGGCATTATTTAGACCAGTTTCTTAAAAATTAAATAACCCACATCAGCCCATTTATAGGTCAGAGAGAGAATTTCCAGCATTAAGATAACATGTTTATCCAACTATCCATGTTAAAAAAGACAAAAAAGAAGATGATCATAAGTCATGAATGACGGAAGATACCAGTTGGAATGCTAAGACTTCGAAGTAACTCAACCATAGCCTTAGTATCCATACGACGACGTACACGGTTGCCTATCAACACTTTGACGTTAGGAGAATCAAATACCTGATCAACATACAAACAATAAGAAACATCCAAACATGGACCTGGGAATCCAATCCACATCCACTTCAAGGATAATCGTGGCTGGCATCTATGCTTGCCCAGCAATCATAACATGAAAGAGCTTACTGATGAGAACCCACCAATAACTCCCATTGAATTCGGTTGATGATTGATTATATAATCCTTAATAATATCAATCAATAGCTATGAAACAGGTACAACCAATTAAGTTGATGATTACTCCATATCATCAATACAGGCTGCCGTATGGGGTGTCAAATCAAGTCTGCACATCATACAGCAGCCATACGAACCAACCATATGAGATTGAGTTGGACGATATGAGTTGGTAAGTTAGTCATTTGTTTGGCGTCGGTCATGCGACATACAACCCATATGATAATTTCCACCCTCCTATTGTAATTTGTATGGAAGGAATGTGTAGAATGTAACAAGTTATAAAGGGCAAATTAAATACCTGAGCAGAAGAAGGCAAGTGATATGGTTTCAAGAGAGCGAGTGCACCAGAAACATCAGGGTCAATACCAATAACCCACTCTGACTGTGACTGTGAATGTGAATGTGAGTCCACAGCAGCAAGCTCCTCCGGGCAATTGAGAGAATTCAACCATTGCTGTTTAAGTTGATCAGCAGTAGCAGTAGCAGAAACCCTATTAAGGGGCTTGATTTTGGTAGCAGCATTAGCGGTGCATAATAATTTAGGGGAAGAAATGGCTGAGAAACAACAGCTGGAGCGTATGCAAAGGGCTCTGAGATTACATGAAATTGGGGTCATCAATATTTGCTGCTGCTGCTGCTGTTGATGGAAATGGAGGCTTCCCATCAATCAATAAGAATAAAGAATTGGAGTGTGAGGAGCTTAAATTAAATTAAAAGGGGTTTCTTTCTTTCTTTCTTTCTTTCTGTCAATGGGGTTTCTTGTTTTTCCACCACACCAAATCTTTGGCGGCGGTACAACATTTTTACTTTTTAACCATATTCGCTTCTTTCGGTTTTAACGAATCGGTTATGGTTCATTTTTTGTTAATTTCGATCGGTCAATTAACCACTAATTTACAATTTTAAGCATCCATATCCATCAAACTATAAACTGGTTATATGATTTCTGGTAACCAAAAATAGTATTAGCTTTTGAAAGAATTTGTGTCGTAATATAACAAGTCGTACAAAGAGTATCAAACGGAGTCTGATTGAAGCGGCATCGGAATCGTGTCATAAAACCTCACGATCTTAGTTTTTAGACAAAATTATAATTTTTTCCCTTTATGTATGACCAAAATGATAGAAGTTTACTTTAATAAAAAAAATTACATTTTGTGTCCAAATTCTTTATTTTCTAACATTTTGTGCCCTTTAATACAAACTAAGTTAGTAAAGCCACTTATCTTCAATTTAAGTAAGGGCAAAATGGTCTATTCACACCCTTTGTCCTAAAAATCCCTTTATAAACCAGTTTGACCTAAATATAACTATTTTCTTTCTCCCTCTCTACATTTCTCCACCACCACCAGTGATTGCAGTTAAAGATAGGGGTGTTCAGAAAAACCGCAAACCAAATAAAAACCGAAAACCGAACCGTAACCGTAACCGAAAAAACCAATCCGAACAACGAATTTGGTGTTTGGTTTGGTTTTAACCGAAACCGAATTGCTTATTCGGTGTTTGGTTTGGTTTTTGGTTCTACATTTTTTTTTATTTGGTTTATTTGGATAACCGAATAAACCGGTAAAATAATTAATTATTAAATAAAAATAATAATATTTAATAACTCATATATAATATAATAAGCCCAAAATATTAAACCCAACCCAAAATAAATAAATCCCACCAATTTATAGAGGTAATAATCTGAGTATAAACTAGGGTTCATTTTACTATTTCTAATTTTTATGATGTTTCTGTTTGCGTGGTTTGATTTTTTGGTTAATATTTATTGCAAACTTTCTTTTCGGAATTTAGAATATATAGGTATATAAGTTAGAGAAAAAAAAAACTTCGTTTCAATTTGGTTTGCTTGGTTGAATTTGGTTTGTTTGGTTTTAAACCGAAACCGAACCGAATTCAATTTGGTTGAATTTGGTTTGGTTTTCATATTTCTAATTTGGTTTGGTTTGGTTTTTGGTTTGAGGTACAAAATTTTGAAAATCGAATAAACCGAATCGAATAAACCAAATAAACCGTAAACCGAACCGATGAACACCCCTAGTTAAAGATAGTGAGGAAAAAAAAAGATGATGATGCTTGCTCCTCTTCCTCCACCACTATCGGCTCTGGCTACTCATCCATCGATACAACAACCCATCCCATTGATCCTACTCTCTCGACCTTCTTCTATACTCAATCCCTCTACCCTCTCAGCACCACCGAGTGAAAACTTTATCTATCTCTAACTTCTCTGCCCTCTCCGGTTAATGATTCTAGTCACACAAACACACCATAAAATGGTTTCAATTTTACAGATCTGGAAACCAGATTTTGTTATAGGGTAGTGGATACAACGGGTTATGGTTTCTAATGGTTAGGGTTTCATGAGATATTAGAGAGAAAAATGGTGTTCCAGCGGTGGTAAATGATAAGATGGTGATGGTTTCAAGTGGAGGAGGTTTGTGAAGATGGTGGTGGTTTCAGGGGTGGTGGTTATACAAATGGTCGTGGTTTTTAGGTGGACATGGTGTAAAGATGGTAGTTGTGGTTGTGCATATGATGGTGCTTTTGGGCAGAATTGGTTTTTCAGGCAGTGGTGGTGGTTTCAGCAGAAGTGGTTGTGAAGATGGCAATAGAACTTATGGTTGCCAGAGGGTTAGGTGGTAGTGGTCAGATGATGGTGGTCAGTGGCGAAGTATCTTTGGGGCCCGAGGGTGCCCCGCCCCCACCGATTTTTGGCACAGTGGTGGAATTTTGTGATTTTCATAGGTAAATTGAGTCCGGGTTGAGTCCGGCCCCCACCGATTTGATCTTCCGCTCACTACCGATCAAAAAAAAAATTGAGTTCGGCCTCCACCGATTCGAAGACCAAGCTTCGCCACTGATGATGGTTAGTTGGTGGTGGTGGCCAGCGGTAAAGTAATCAGAATTTAACTACTCATACAATATGCACTTTGCACCTCCCTGTTTCAGATCATATTAGATTCCTATTGGCCCTGAGATCAGATCCGGTCCTGAGATTAGTCGGAAATAAGATTTGGAGTAGTTAGCTTTTATTTGGCGGTTAGGGTTTGCTCCAATTTGAGGTTAGACGGTGGTGGTTCGGTGGTGGGGGTGATGGTTCGGTGGTGGTTGTGTTAGAATGTGGGGGTTGTGTTATAATGTGTCTGTGTATATGTGTGTATAATATATATATATATATATATATATATATATATATATATATATATAGGAATAAGATCAAATAGGAACCAATACCTTAGTTAGGAACTTAGGAACCAATTTGAGCCATCCATTTTTGATTTTGATCTAGAGGGTATTAGTGTAAATATACATTTAATTAATTAGCTTTTTATTATAATTAGGATTTATAATCAAAGCAGTTACTAAATAATTTGATTGGTTTCCTTAAAACTCTCAACCACTATTACGATCATTATCTTGAAGAACAACCCTAATCAACAATTCGTATACATGTATGTATATTCTGTTTTTGTTAAAAAAAAATTTCAAACTAATCAATCGTTATTATTTTTAATCTTCAATTGCTCGGATGTATTAGGTATTTATTTTTGTTTATGTTAGATCGAAATGTATAATCAATTGGAATTGTATTTGTAATGATTTTGTTATGTTAGATTAGATCAATTGCATAATTTCTTTGAATCGAATGTGCAGTACATTGAGGTTATGTATTTTTTTGATAATATACGTTGGTGTATATTACATTTAGGGTTAAGCGACCAAACCCTAATTAGGATTATCACGTCAAAATGTAGGAGACGCTTTTATTATTTACAAATGCATATACACTAGTGTATATTATACGTTGGTGTATATTACATAAAGATGATAAGAGACATAACCGCTGTGAGGATGAACACGTCAAATGCCTATACACCAGTGTACAGTATACATTGGTGTATATTACATAAAGAGGATAAGAGACCGAACCTTAAAGGTGATGACGATAAATGAAAAAACAAAAAAGAAGCTGGTATACACCAACGTATATCTGTGTCGATAATGATGGTAAATGAGAAAAAATACTGATATACACCAATGTATATATGTGTTCACGAGGAATGAAAAAACAAAAAACAAACTAATATACACCAATGTGTATATATGTCGATGATGATGAATGAAATAAAAAAAACTGATACGGAGATTTTATAGGGATTGAGTATAATAAATGAGGGCTAATAATTATTCAGTTACAAATTTAGACTTAATTACCTACAAATAAGCATATTGAACAAAAGTCAATAATACCCTTTGATTAAAATAAACAATTAATTAATGTTTTACTTATTTACAATCATGCCATTAGAGATCAATGGCTATAAAGTGGTTTCTATGGTTCCTACTTAAGCTATGGTTCCTATTTGAACCCTACCATATATATATATATATATATATATATATATATATATATATATATATATATATAGGGTAGGGTTCAAATAGGAACCAACCCTTAAGTAGGAACTATAGGAACCAATCTGAGCCATCCATCTTCAATGGCATGATTGTAAATAAGTAAAACATTAATTAAATATTTAATTAAATCAAGGGGTAATATTGTCTTTTGGTATGTGATTATTAATAGGTTATTTAATATGCATTGTAACTGACAACACCACAATAATATCATATTTTTCGTTCTTGTATACATCAAAAGCATGCGAACACATATCAGAAATCGAATGAAGTGCAAGGATTCGTGTACATGTACGTATGAAGATTCAAACTTACATTCTTATTCTTAATCAATCGTCATTTATATTGAACAATTTTTTTTTAACGACGACGTTTTAGGGTTTCAAGATCTTACATTTTGTTCGATGATTTCATAAATATGATCCAAATATGTTATTGATTGTTTCGTGATTGTTATTTTTCTGGAAAAATTCTTGTGTTTTCAATTGATATAATGGACAGTCTAAATAGTATACATTGGTGTTGATTTATAAAAAAAGGTATTTGAAACCCTAATAAAATATTGTTAGGTTGTAATTGAATAGACTCGATGATAATATAATTTGAATATACACTAGTGTATACAGAATATACACAGGTGTACCATATGTATTAACTATACATTGGTGTATACAAGAGACTTTATGAGTAACAACATGTTTAATTTGAGTATACACTAGTGTAAACTATACGTTGGTGTATACTAGACTAATGTTGGAAGTTTTTTCTAATCAATGAATTTCAATCGAACGTGATTTTTGATTTGGGATTATAGATGATAATAGGTTGAGAGATTTAAGGAAAGTAAAAAGAAAACAGGCATGTTAATCGCAGGAAGTTTTAATTAGCTGCCATATATAAAACTTTTAATTAAAATAAAATATAGTATTTAATTGTCTAATTACATAACTACCCCCTAGATAAAGATCAAAGATGAATGACTCAGATTGGTTCCTAAGTTCCTAACTAGGCTCTTGGTTCCTATTTGATATTTTCCTATATATATATATATATATATATATATATATATATATATAGGATTTGGATCATTTGAGAACCACCATTTAAGGAGAGAACAAGAAACCAGTGTAAACAGATGGCATTTTTGTAAATATGAAGTGTGTCTACAAAAACCCCTTCATCAAAAAATAAAAAAAAAAATTATATAACTCAAAAAAATAAAAAAAGTAAAAACACCAAAATGATTATTTAGTATTAGTATTTCGAAAAAAAATAAAAAAAAAATAAAAAATGGCTGATATGACATCATCCCTGATGCACATGTGCATCAGGGATTAAATCACACTTTTGAATACATTGTCAATTACCATAATGAAATGATTATTAAATGGACGCAATATAAGATATAAGGAGTGAAAAAATTTATTCAATGATCATTAAATGGATGTGAATAGATATATAAAATACACTCGAACTCGTCAATTGCGTAGTCATGCGTATTATAACATAAATTGAAAAATAAAACAAGTGTAGGACAACAAAAATTAATAAACTTAAAATAACTCTATATAAGAACTATAAAATAAGAAACATGTACTAAATGCACATGTGCATTTAACTAATATAATTAGGTTTTATGAGTGGTTTATCTTCATGGCTTAGGTTTTTGGTATGGTGGGAAGGGGTTAGGTTTTTTTGGGGGATTGGGTGGTGAGTTCAGGTTTTTGGATGGTGGGAGGTTTAATTTTAATTATGCAATGTGCATATCTCAATTTCCTTATCATACAAATTTACATACACCAAAATAGTAATCATAAACATAATCAACCTATCAACCACCATATAAGACCACCCACAATATACATATGTGCATGCATCATCCTTCAAACAACAAACTTTTTTGTACCGATCTGTTTTTATTATACAATTACATGTAATTTCTACCAAACCATCAACACAATAAAACAACTGATAACAGAAAAAATATATCCATATTACAAACCAACCATGTTACCACTAACCACCTATCTACAAACTTCTAATTATCTCACAACTTTACGTTCACCAACAGTGTCCCCTTCTATTTCTTATTTGTCTCCCTTTTCTTCTTCTTCCCCTTTTACGTATCTTCTTACAACACTCTTCACACCTCATTGATGCCTCATATAACATCTCCCTTTTTTTTCATCCGTCAACCATAACATTGTTTATTTCTCAAATTTATCACATTTCGTGTGTTTAAACAACTAACAATTGACATTTATTAGTTAACATGAACAACATACATATATGCACATGTGCATATACATCTAAATTTCTTAAATAAATAATAATGACCTTTTTTTAACTTCATGATCAACGATAATGTCATCATCCTCAATCGCATATCGCAGCTTCTTTGACTCTTTCTCCCTCAATTCTAATACACAAGTTACCTTCTTCGATTTTTTCCCATTCGTTAACTACAAATAATAAACAACACATAAGAAAATCAATATTTCAATCTTAGTGCACATGTGCATTAACGTTACTTTTTTCATTACCACATAATATATGCACATGTGCGTTATAATGAATGACCGTAATGATATCAGTATAAATGCACATGTGCATTAATATTACTTTTATCAGTAGCAACTACGTTATGTACATGTGCATTAATATTCTTAAAAACCATTAACAATATATTTTATTGGTGACTAAATTGAATAGTAACAGAGGGTAGTTTTGGTATTCTTCATTGGATTGTGGGTATTTTATGGTATTTTGTGTATATGATTGTGTATGACTTTGTATACGTGGTGTCCTCTTGAGATTCTCCACCTAGCTCCCCTACCTTTCTCCTCATCCATTGCATCCTATTCTCCACCTATGATACCACCACAATCACACTGGTATACGGTTTGACATCAACGATGACACTTGTAGTTTTGTTTTGGAAAAAAAATATTTTTATGTGTGTGTATGTTTTTATAATCATCTATTTAAAATTAGTTGAGCACATATTTATTATTTTACTAAAAAGTTGTGAGACCTAGCTGAAGTAAAAGGTACGGTGATAATGGTGATAATAATAATAATAACAACAACAACAACAGAAGTAAAGATCTAATTGAACAACTGGAAGTTAGGTTAGTTATACCTTCTTCGTCGAGACCATCGTCTTTCTTCACGTATTGAGACACTGTAGAGAGAGATAATAACCTATTGAAAGGATGATTCAAATATTGGTGTTCTGTATCGAAGTAAGGATCTAATCGAACAACTTTAAGTTAGGTTCGTTATAGCTTCTTCCTCAAGATCATCTTTATTCACGTTCTGAGACATTGTAGAGAGAGAATAATCGATTGAAAGGATGATTCAGATCTTGGTGTTCTGTGTCTGTAATCGATTGAAAGGATGATTCAGATCTTGGTGTTATGTGTCTATATAGAGAGATTGAAAGGATGATTCAGATTTTATGTGTCTGTATAGAGAGAAAATGTGAGCCAATAAGTATATGTTATCTTAATATATTGGGTTTTTTTAAAATCTAACTGTATATTTACAATAATGCCATTTGTTCACATTGGTGCCTTGGTTCTCTCCCTAAAGTTGGTTCTCGTATGATCCCTACCATATATATTATATATTATATATATATATATATAGGATAAATTACAGAATTCGTCCTTTATGTTTACCTCGTTTTTCAGTGGTTGTCCTTTCGCGTTTCAGTTGCTGAGATTCATCCTTAACGATTTAAAATGTTACACCCACTGTCCTAAGGCACTAACCCAGTTAAAAATTTCAGTTAACTTTAGTCATGTGCCTTGCACATGAGGGTATTTCAGTAAAATCCTCTTATCTTCTTCCCCAATTTATAAATCATAAACCCTAATCCTAACAACATTTCAATTAATCACTGATCTTTTAAGTTGCTTATTATTAATTTGCATACTACAATCTCCAAAGAAAACTAAATAAGATCACTGATATAGAAGATTAAAAAGAAAACTAAAATATGTTTGAATCAACTGACATCCAAAGCTAGTGATTAATCGACGTTAACCAAGTTAATCAACCATCTTTTTCAGTAACTGAAATAATGAAACGTTTTAAATTTAAAAGATCAAGTTTTGAAAATATAAAAATCAAATATTAGTTACAGATTCGCTTTTGACCCATAACTTAACCAAACTATACTCACCTCTAATTTCTATACCCTTTCACCCATGTGGTTTTTTTTTTGTAATATGAAGCATCTATACCCTTTCATCCTTGCACACGTACACAATGGTTAATAATAATGTTGATTAATTGGGTTAATTGAAATGAGTATTAGGGTTAGGGTTTATGATCTATAAATTGGGGAAGAAGATAAGAGGATTTTACTGAAATACCCTCATGTGCAAGGCACATGACTAAAGTTAACCGAAATTTTTAACTGGGTTAGTGCCTAAGGACAGTGAGTGTAACATTTTAAATCGTTAAGGATGAATCTCAGCAACTGAAACGCGAAAGGACAACCACTGAAAAACGAGGTAAACATAAAGGACGAATTCTGTAATTTATCCATATATATATATATATATATATATATATATAGGGAAAGTATAAATTGAAAACCCACTCGAGTTAAAA
Source organism: Ambrosia x helenae (assembly GCA_030844895.1). Lineage (NCBI taxonomy): Eukaryota > Viridiplantae > Streptophyta > Magnoliopsida > Asterales > Asteraceae > Ambrosia > Ambrosia x helenae. Next base: position 65,033,572 of record CM061230.1, on the reverse strand, counting down.
AAACTCTGAAAACCCATAAAAAAAAAACCATCTAAAAAAGTTTTTTTTTTTTTTTTGAAAAAAATACACAAGGTAACATACATGTTTTTAAGCGTTTTGGGCCAAAAAAATAAAAAAAGTGCCGAACGAATATTTTTAAAAAAAATAAACAACGCAAACTTTGTAACAACGCTGTTAACATATGTTAAAAAGCAGAAACATATGTTAACAGCGCTGTAACATATGTTTCTGCTTTTTAACATATGTTAACAGCGCTGTTACAAAGTTTGCGTTGTTTATTTTTTTTAAAAATATTCGTTCGGCGCTTTTTTTATTTTTTTGGCCCAAAACGCTTAAAAACATGTATGTTACCTTGTGTATTTTTTTTCAAAAAAAAAAAAACTTTTTTAGATGGTTTTTTGACGGGTTTTCAGAGTTTTCTTAACTCGAGTGGGTTTTCAAAATATCCACCCCCTATATATATATATATATATATATAGGGGAAAGTTCAATTGAGAACTCATAGTTAGGGAGAGAACTCGAGAACTCTATATTACACATATGTAATATATCATATGTTGTATATTACACTTGTGTAATATATTATTATTGTATATGTTGCACATGTGCAATATATCATATGTTACACATATGCAATATATGATATATTGCACATATGTAATATAAAGTTCTCGAGTTCTCTTAATAAAATGAGTTTTCTATTGAACCATCCCACATATATATATAGGGGGCGATTATTCTACAAAAATAGAGAATCGTGCGAAGGATATTTGTACATGATAATTACGTAATGTTTTTTATGTTCATGAAAGCATTACGTAATTATCATGCATTTGTACATGATAATTACGTAATATTTTTTATGTTCATGAAGGCATTACGTAATTATCATTACGTAAATAATCACGTCATTACAACCTATACTTACTTTGAATTGAAATTAAATATTCCTAAAATCATGGATTTATAATATTGTTTGATTAACATATCATATCATTTCTTATATGCTACTAACCGAATAATATATATTTACATACACCCTTAACACGTTCGATTACTTTTTATAACACATAGTAGATTATATCCAAAAAGCTTTATAGACAAATATAACTAGTGAGATACCCGTCCGTTGGGACGGGTTTTCGAACGGGAATTAGAAAAGCGTGAAAGTATATTTGGGTTGATATTATCATTTTGAGTAAGCGAATGTCGATAACTAATCCCTATATAACCTTAAAGTATATCAATTTTAAAAGTTTTGTTAATATATATTATTTATGAAATCAGCCATTGAAAAACAAATACGAATTTATTTGTTTCGTTTAAAAAAAAATAATATGAAATCTTGGTATGAAGCAAAATGTGTGACAACATTAATACCAACCACACCAACATTACTACAAAAGTTTAAATATAATACCAAAAACCTACAAAACGAAAGTTGTCTTAATTCACAAAACATAGCAACATAGCAAGTAGTTTTAAAGTCACAAACATAAACATAGAAAGTTGGTTAACATAATTGAACACAAACATGATCTACTTTTTGGAATCGCATTGCAGCTTTTCGACATGATTTCTCAGCCTCTTCTTGTAGCTCAATCTTGTTTGTTTAACATTTGAATGGCCAATAACTGTTGAGTTAGGCACATTGTTGGCACCATTGTATACTAATACCTTAGATTGGCTAAACTCGCTCTGTTGCTCGTTATTAACAATACCCTAAACGAAACATACACCGGATGAAGATCATTTAGAAAAATAATATATCTAAAGTCATATCAATAACATCATTACCTCTTTTTTCGCATAGATAGTGTAGGACATGGGTCACGATTTTATTAAAATGATATTAATAAAATAATAAAGATACACTCTTTATATATTTGGGAAATTGTAGTACCCGTACCGTATACAATTCAAACGAAAATAATATAAAATACAACATAAAAGATTCAAACCGAAGTCTTCAACAAGAGTTTGAATTGCGTCTTCTCATAAGAATCTTTGCATAGTCTTCAATGAAACCTTGAACCATGTCTTTTGTACGATCATTCTTGGCTGCAAAAAAACAAACAAACATAATGTTGATGGTTGAGGCTGAGGCACGTGTTCAACACGCTTCCCTTAAAACAGATTTCGCGCCTCTACCAAAAACAACGCGTCTGTCTCCCAGGGTACAACAGCCGAAGCAGTCTGTACTGCCGGAGAAGGCTACGCGCCCGAGGTTACACCAGGTAACTTGTAGTGTTAGAACTTGTAGAATCTAGTAGAGAGCACTCTTCTCTATAGTACCCAACATATGAGACTTATCTTTTACAAGAACTCTTCTATGTGTATTCTAATATGTATATCCATGTATTTCTCTTGTATCTCTCTTATCTTTTTCAAATGTGAGGCACACAACCTACTAATTTATAAGAGTCATGATACCCAAGAGTTTCACTTAATTATGGATTTAATAAGAGACATAAAACTCTAATAAAAGCCAATTAAGTGTCATGAAAAACTCTACTCAAGAGTTTTTTACCATGAAGAGCCACATTAATAATATTACTAAACTCATTAATAATATTATTAAATTAAATTCCATTCACATATTTTAAAAAATTCCAACAATCCCCCACATGAATGGAGATTGATCAAAACACATAAAATTTCCAATGCAACCTCGACAGTTAAGTATTGCAGGATAGGTAGGTATTAGCTTTGAACCTTCCTTTGTGAAGCATGCTTAGTCTCCTAGTGGTTTGTGGATGCGATGTCCTTGAACAAACCCCCATCTGTGTAGACGACAATACACTTCACACAATACTCTCCTTAGCCGAGCCATCCCCTCACTTTCGTGTCCAATAATGGTCCTGGAACACTATCCTGGTTCTGCGAGAGCTCTAGGAATTGTGCCCCCAATTCCATTTGAAGCGACCCCACTTCTCTCTAACATAGGTGATTTTTCTCAAATCATTAAAAGCATTATGGTTACCATGATTTACCCACATCATTTACCATATACTATGCTTATCCTCACAATTTGTCACTGAATGTCATAGGAATGGACAAGGACGTATTTAAACACCCTTTTATAGTTTAGGGGGATATATATAACCATATATACTAGCTTACATATATTAGCCATGCCCCCACAGTGACCACCCTTAGGCGTATGAATTAGTTGTCCTATTGAACTTAGATCTTGGGATCTCCAATTAACTAAGGTAGGTTTCCTTCACATGCCTTTTTCTATGGGCTTTAGTCTCATTCCACAACTTGATCTCTCATCAACCCTCAGGTTGTTGGATCCATAAGATTATCATTGACTTCGTCAAGTCACTACTGATAATTTTGCAATTGAGATCAGTTGTACAAACGTGTTATTGACTCACAAGTCGTTCATGCCTTATTGTCAACTCGTAAGACTATAACTCGTGATCTAAACCTTGATCTAGTTATAACGTCTTCTTTTTAGACTAAAACAAATCTTATTTCAATATGAACACATATTTATTATGCATATGGCCGGTATGCTCAATCATCAGGCATTAATATCAAACCGGTTGGCATCTGAGTCTAATCAATTAGATTGACTCCTTATCAAGTTGGCATATGAGTCTAATCAACCAGATTAACTCCTTATGACCATTGTGTATTCTAGATGACATCTGAGTCTAAACAACCAGATGGATCGTTACAACCATAACCTTTATTGCCAACTTTTAACTTCATATTATCAAATGCAAGTTACCCCCCACATTTAAGCGTTATTAGATTGAAACAATCCAACGCAAGATAAAAGGTAAAGAAATGTCATCTTTTTATATGGACTGAGAGACTCCTCAAACACCATTTATACAAACCTATGGTTGTTCCTTAAATGGATCTCTCCCCCACATTACTTGCACTTTGATCAAGTTTAAGTAATACTACTCACGATGACTACTAGACACCTTGATTAGATCACAAATATCTACATCTTTGTACTATTGAAGTCATTCGAGTATACTGTTCACCTCATATTCCACTTGTGCACAAGAGTTTTTAAATCTAAACAAGACGAAATATGCCTTAGTGTGAGATGCCAACACTTACGTGTGTATGAGTTCTCCTCACTACACTTATAAAACCGAATTGATTCATTATCTGATCTAGTTAATCGGTTTTTCTCGAGTTATTCCATTAGACTGAATGAAATTATATTTTTAGACTTTGTTATACACCAAAGTAATTCTCATGCCATCTTATAATTTGAATGTTTAAAGTTAATTTAATCTCCACAGAGCATCTAAATTAACATGTACTAGTCTAGCATGCTTTAGACTACAATACTTTAGCATGTGAACAGAAGATGCATCATTCTAATTCTTCACAGCCTTAAGAGATAAACACATCATCTCTTACTCTTATTTTATACATGACCTTGAGATTTTTTTTTTCATATAGTCTCATATCTATGTTACATAAACATATTTTCCAATATTCAGTCTAAGGAATATAACATTTTTGCCTGTGATCTTAAAGGCTTCACCATTAACTCATAAGTACTTAACTATAAGTCTTATCTCGAGTAACTTTGGTGAACACATTCATCACCCACAAAAGGTATGAATAGTATAAGTGTACAATCACTTTTATGTTGAAATGAAATCACTTAGATTCACACTCAACAAACCAACTTTAAAATTATTTGATTAAGTGACATGCCTTGTCGTTTTCTTTTAAAACTAAGTATATTTAGGACACTCTTCCTAATTTTAAGGTTGGAACCTTTACATACTTCCAAATAATGAACTTGAAAGTGGTAGACATATCAACATATCCTTCATTTCCAATCGTAAATCTTTTGGAACAAATCTTGCCTGATTCATTAAGATTGATATTAACATATATTTCTTCCATATGTTAAAATTCACCCTTGCGAATTTTCACGACAATCTTTAATCTTTAATGAAATATATCGATATGTAACATACTTGTGTATTTCATCTCAATACACTCACCACTTTCTTTCACGATTCTTTCATGATGTGGTTAGACATTTGATGTCTCGTCTTCAACTTTTAGTCAATGCAACAACTCTTTAGTTGTGTATGTCCAATTCTTTCCGTATACTATCCGTTTATAACAATGTTCTTTAACATTGTATATTTGACGTTATAGTTATTTACTAAAAAAATAACATTTCATACGTCACAAACCTTACTGATTTATTTCTTTGTAAAAAATTGCATGTGTTATCCGAAGATATTGAACACAAAACAATAATATACATTCGAAACTAAATCATAAAGTGCAAAACACTTTTAAAAGTTTAAACGGATAAGTAGACATATCTACACATCAAATCTCATAGTGTTATCATCTTCAACACTTTTATCATCCGATCAAAGTCATCACAACAATATCGTCTTGCAACATGTCTTGAGAACTTTATGCACTTATAAGTACAAGTTCCTCATTTGATCGTGAAATTCTAAAGTTGGACAGTCACAAATCTGTTCAAACAACACCAAGTCGTTAAAAAGACTACAATTAAGTAGTGAAGCTTGAACAATTAATCTTGTTCACAACACCAAGTTGTTTTCCACCATATAGTGTCGTCGAAAACACTACTTTGGTTCAACATATGCTACATCTAGCAAAAGTAACGAACCGTTTGAATTGTCAAAACTATGTAAAACTTGTTTTAAAATCATTTTAAAACATTTCCTTAGTTTTGCAATATATTATATTTATAATATCAATACGGGTTTATGAAACCGTATACCAAAACCCAAAATAGCAAACTTTTTATATGGTTTCAGTTTACTACACATGTACTATAACGGTTTCAAACACACATGAAAAAAAAATCATGTTATAACGCGCACGTTATAAAATTGGACGTTTACATAAAACATTTTCCAATGATACAGTTCATAAAAGAATCCATTTCTAATGAACATAATAGAAAAATAAAATGTTTACATAAAACATTTTCTTTTTCAAATAAAACATTTCTAACAAACATGTTAGAACTTAAATGATCATAACGCGCACGTAAGAGTCATTTTTTTTACATGAAATATTTCCAAATATTTCGTTTTATAAAATAAATCATATCTAAACTCGTATCAGTGATAAAAATTTTCTAACACACATGTTAGAAAACTAAAACGAATTCTAACTCGCACATTTAGAAGTAGTAAAACTTCAATACGAAATATCTTAAACACGTGTGTGGTTCAAAAGTTAAACCATTTCTAACACACCTTTTAGAAAATAAACTATTACCATCCCATTTTAAAACCCAATGGTTTTCATAAACTGTTTCTAATACACATGTTAGAAGACAAATGATTACAAAAATCATTCTTGAAGTTGAAGGTTCTATAAACCATTTCAAACATACTAGATAGCAATAAACGATTACAAAAATCGTTATAAACTTTTCAATTAATCAGTTCTAACACGCTCGTTAGAATTAAATGATTACACAATCGTTACGAACTTGACAATTTATATACAATAAACAAATTCTAACACCATCGTTAGAAGTAAATGATTACAAAAATCATTATCATGCTTATTGGTTTATATTAAAAAAAACATTTTCCAACACACTTGTTAGACATTATCGATTACAAAAATCGTTATAACACTTATCGGTTTGCATAAAATAAACCGGTTCTAACACGCTCGTTAGAAATAAATGATTACAAAAATCATTATAAGGCTTTTTAGTTTATCAAAATAAACTATTTCCAACACCCATTATAAGATACGAGACGCTTAGACAAACTTCTCAAATCAATATATTTTTTCTAATATAATCATTTCTAACACACATGTTAGAAAATGAAACGTTTACAAAAAACGTATTGTTTATAAAATAAACCAAGTCCTACGCGAATGTTGTGGAATTTAACGTTTACAAAAAACGTATGGTTTACACTAATAAACCCGGTATAACACACATGGTAAAAAAAAAATCATAATTAAGATCGTTTAAAACCAAATGGTTGAATCAAAACCAATTGTTTGTATCACGGTGTAGGATTTAATATTATACCCCAATCTCTATAAATCCAAACCCAACAAATTGTACTACATACATATTTCCCAAAAATATATATATATATTCACAAGATTATACAAAAATCTCTAAATATTTTTTATATAAACCATTTTGTGAACCCAAAATCCTTATGAATAAGGTTTTAAGATTGTAGCAACAATCTCACGAATTCTGTTTTAAGATTGTAGGACATGGGTCACGATTTTATTAAAATGATATTAATAAAATAATAAAGATACACTCTTTATATATTTGGGAAATTGTAGTACCCGTACCGTATACAATTCAAACGAAAATAATATAAAATACAACATAAAAGATTCAAACCGAAGTCTTCAACAAGAGTTTGAATTGCGTCTTCTCATAAGAATCTTTGCATAGTCTTCAATGAAACCTTGAACCATGTCTTTTGTACGATCATTCTTGGCTGCAAAAAACAAACAAACATAATGTTGATGGTTGAGGCTGAGGCACGTGTTCAACACGCTTCCCTTAAAACAGATTTCGCGCCTCTACCAAAAACAACGCGTCTGTCTCCCAGGGTACAACAGCCGAAGCAGTCTGTACTGCCGGAGAAGGCTACGCGCCCGAGGTTACACCAGGTAACTTGTAGTGTTAGAACTTGTAGAATCTAGTAGAGAGCACTCTTCTCTATAGTACCCAACATATGAGACTTATCTTTTACAAGAACTCTTCTATGTGTATTCTAATATGTATATCCATGTATTTCTCTTGTATCTCTCTTATCTTTTTCAAATGTGAGGCACACAACCTACTAATTTATAAGAGTCATGATACCCAAGAGTTTCACTTAATTATGGATTTAATAAGAGACATAAAACTCTAATAAAAGCCAATTAAGTGTCATGAAAAACTCTACTCAAGAGTTTTTTACCATGAAGAGCCACATTAATAATATTACTAAACTCATTAATAATATTATTAAATTAAATTCCATTCACATATTTTAAAAAATTCCAACAGATAGCCTCATCCTCTTGGTCATCATGAGCAACAACACACTACATGAAACAAACCTAGATGTTACTTTTATAAAAGCAACTATCTTACTAACATAAAAAGCAAATAAATATTTTACTTCTATTTTTGCTTGGATAGACTCGCTCTCTTGCACGTTATTGTCAACACCCTAAACAAAACATATAGACGCATGAATCACATTTAGAAAATAAATATATATAAAATCATATGAAAACAAATCATGTACCTCATCTTGGGGAGCCTCACCAACTTGGTCATTAACAACACCCTAATTAAAGAAATAAACCAACATGTTACTTTTTATAAAAATAACTAACTTACTAAGATGAAAAGAACAAATATTTTACTTCAATTTTTGCTTGGCTAGGATTGCCTTCTTGTTCCTTAGAAACGATACCCTAAACATAACATACCAACCTGTATTACATTCAAACTAAAAAATCACCTCAATCCAAAAAAAAAAAAAAAAAAAAAAAAACAAATCGTTTACCTCTACTTCAGCTTGGGCAAGGCTGACATATTGCTCCTTATCAACAGTAACCTAAATGTGAATCCTTAAGCAAATTCCAACTAACTAAATCCATAAGATTAATATAAAACATGTAGTATACCTCTAATTCAGATTAGAAGAGGGTGTCATCTGGATTGTTGTCAGCAATAATCTAAAAGTAACAAACCAAACATTAAACAAAGACCAGCTAATTAACCCATACATTTAGAATAAGACATATAGTATACCTCAACTGTAGACTGTGTAGGTTCACCATCTTGCTGATTATCAACAATAACCTAAATGTAACATAAAACATAAAAATTAAATAACTTAAAAGTACAACAAATCACTAAAAACCAACAATAAAGTAAAATAAAAATTACTTACTAATAACAACAGTAACAAAAGTTTAGAGAAGAAAAACCCATCTTTTGCTGCTCATCTCATTCACCATTCTCTCAACCTTTATATGCATCATGAAAATAACAATGTCTTGTTACATTTGTAGCGTATGAAACCATCAATTATATCTTCAATAGACCTAACTTAATTAAACAAAATGCAAATTACCAATACCCTAACCATTTTTCTTTTTGCTTTTAAGTGATAAAGCTTACCTACCTGGTGGATTTTGGTCATCATAACATGCATCAATTAGCCACTTTGGGTCAAATACGAGATCCATTGCATATGGCGATTAGTCCCTTTATTCATGTTTTCTGCCACTAAAAAAAGACCATGAGAAAAATAGGGGGTATTGGATTTAAATAATTCAAAGTTTAGCTCATTGGTCAATAATAATTCGAACTTTAACATTGGACCAGGATAATCTCAACTGGACATGTGGGTATCAAAAATGAACCACCACATATAAAAAATAATCCGAACTTTAACGTGGCGGTTGATTTTTGACACAAATTATGTCCGGTTGAGATTATCCTGGTCCAACGTTAAAGTTCGAATTATTATTGGCCAATGAGCCAAACTTTGGATTATTTAACTCCAATACCCCGAAAAATAGTATGCAATTGATCATAAATCCAAACAAAGATAACTACTTGACACAAGTATTATGACCAAAAATTGGCTATGGAAAGCATAAAAAATATATTGAAATGAAAATGATGAAGTCAATGAACCATCTTCATCGGAAATAGATTGAGCACATGGAGACAATGAAGTTTGTGTTAGAAATATGGAGACAATGAAGTTTGTTGGATATTGACTAAGGAGGTATTTTGTCACACCCCGACTTTTCCCTCGTCGGTTGCGACGTTTGGTGCCTTTGCCAGCGCAGCGGAAAGTTGCATCTAAGACTCTTATTTCCTGAAAGCCATTGCTAACCCTCTAGGATCCCCGATCCCAATATGCCGACTACTCCAACCGTGTCGTTACCAAAGTTTAAACCTGAAAGACATACTTAAAAAGTCAACATAAAGCTGGTGAGTTCATAAGTTTTGCAAAATGTTATCAAACATTACCAAGTTCCAAAAGTGTTACCATGTTCACCCTGTCAATACTATGCAAAATGTATACCAAAGTACGCTAGCTAGACGTATGTTTTGTTACTACTACGATTGGAAAACCATTACTAACTCGCAAACCAGATGTTGTGCCCGAATAGTAAACCTGTTCCTGTTTGAGACAATATGCACCCGCCCGGCCCTCCAAGCCGACGAGTGGGGTTGGTCACTCCCAATAGATCTATTCACATTTCCCCGTTGTGCTAACCCGCACATTCATGGTTTCCCCCGGGACTTCCAAAGATCGTATAGTAAACCATAGAAACCCATAGTATGACAGTTGTTACCAAAACATAAGTTTAACACATGTTTTCTCCCCCGAAAAGTGAAACCAGTTAAAAGAGGGGCCGTAAACTCACGCACCCATTTCATTTTTCAAAACTTGTTCATTTGGAATTCCTCAGGTTTTCATAAAATAAGCATGTCTTCCACCCCGAAAACATTTATAAACAGTAAAAAGTGGGGTTATGAACTCACCTTAATTTCCATGCTAAGCTAGCAAACAAGCCCGAAGCTTTGACCGACTTCCTCGTGCCCTATTACCACAAAGGACACCTTAACGTCTACACATATAAACCTAGCCTATTATCCGGCTAAAAGATAGTTTATCCAACTATCTAACTTGTGGGTATTAACCCAGGTCTTAAGCATTTTAACTCGTCGAACCGATCGTGACTTAAATATGTTTTCTACGATCTAGTACCTAAGTTACTCACTTGTCACTATTCGTGTGTAAACCTTGTTGGACTATAACCCCGAAACGTATAACTATCCTGAGTCGAAGATCATCTCATAAATCATTTTAGAAAATACTCTTTGAGGAAAGACAAGTTTAGTTATTAAAACCAATTAATAACATTTGCTACTTTTTCCCAAACATTGTTTGAAAATCATCCTTATTGTTACAAATAGATAAACTTTGAAAACACCTTGATTTTGTATATAATAATGCATTTGTCCAAAACGCTGAAGGGAATTTATTTAACAGAAATAGCAGTTCGTTACGTTTTGGTTTTTATAAAAATTTGGGCAGAGTTTCCTCTGTTTTTGTACAAACCAGACAACACCCGTTGTCTACAATTTTCCCCCAAAATCAACTTTCAAACACAATTCAACAAGTTCTTTTTATCCACAATTCCGATTCACGAGATTATACGTTTCGACACCTAAATACACTTAATTATATAAATATATATATATATATACCAATATATATATATATATAATATAGTCCGACAATATAGTCCAATTATATTTAGTCCGAGTTCGAAACCATAAGTCACGTCAAGTTAATCGTTTACCAAATCGTTCGATATTTAATATTGTTACCGGTTACTGTTTTTATTTGGTTCGTTCGCGAGTCAAGACTATTTCGTTTGAATCAATATATTTATAAATATATAATATTCATAAATACATAATATTTACAAATACATATATATTTATAAATGTACAACATTTATACTAATAACGAATACAGATTTAAGTATACCAAGCTTTACACCGAGCCAAAGACTGCACGTTGACCAGATCTGACCGAACCGACCGCAACCGCGACTGAAACCCGAACTAGACCTGAATCTGACCCGACTTGACGAGACCCGTAACAGACCCACCTCGACCCGAGCCAAACCATCGACCAACTAACAACCCGAGACCCGAAAATAACCAACCACTAGCCAAACAGACCACCATCTGCACATCACAACCACTTGGTGAACACCAAACCGTAACCAGCACGCACCCGAGTTGAACCCGCACCGAACCCATCTTGACCTGAGACCCGAACCAGGCCCAAGACCAACCGCACTGAAGAGCAACCCACAACCGGAGACCCAGATCTGACCCAAACCTCAAAAACGAACACAAAACCACAACCCTCAAGAGCAACCATCATACCCGGCCCAACCTGGTTCGAGACCTGTAGTCACCACACCGGAACCAAAACCACCACCTAGACCCGAACTGACCTGAGAACCACCGGACCCATCACTACAGCCACCAACGTGAACCACCACAGCCACTACCAACGATCTGATGCCATCCACCTGCGTCTACTACCTGAACCGACTTATCACTTTCACGCAACCTTGAATCACCCTGAACGGGCTTAGAACCACGCGCCGCCACTGCATCATTTCTGAGGAAAAGCTTCACGCCGCCACCACCGAGGATGGTGGTGGTCGGCCGACGTTAAAATAGGTCGGGGAGAGAGAGAGAGCAGCTGCGAGGGAGAGGGAAATGGCTGCACAACACCACGCCGCCACCACCAAGCACGGTGGTGGCCGGCCGCCGCTCGTGAGGGAGGAGAGGGTGTCGTGAGGTAGAGAGAGAGGGGTTAGAGAGAGAGAGGCAGATTTTTAGAGAGAGAGAGAGAGGCTAGGGTTTTCTTTTGTGTTAGGTGAAAATGAGAAGAAGAGAATAAGATGCTTATATAGGTAGGGTTAGTGTGGTAGGTGACTTGTACCGCGTATCGAACCCGTTCTAAACTTAAAACGTCTCGGTTCAGAGTTAGGCTCGATAATTAATTATAAAAGTTTGTTGGTTTTGTTTGTAATTATAAAGTACAGTAAACCGAGCAAAATATAAATATCTTCGATGTCCGACGCGTGTTTTCAGAACACGCGTTTAAACCGCGTTAATTAAATCGGTCGCAGTTTCGATCGTAAAAACAGTCAGTAAACTTCCGAAACTTAATAACTAACAATATTTATAATAAATAGTTATTTAAAATCACATCGGTATTAATCGGAAGTTGCCGGTTGTCACATTCTCCCCATGTTACAGGAATTTTGTCCTCAAAATTTGAGGTAGGATATCTTCATGGAACCAATGGGAGTAAACCAAAAGAGTCAACGGACGTGTCGGTACAAATGACACGAGATAAAGTTCCAGAATTAACTAAATGCAAAGTGTAGGCAATAACTTTGTGAACAAGTACTATTGGTGTACCTCAAACGAAGAAACTAATGCACCAACTTTTTCATTACACACCGCAAGGTGTGTTTGGATTTAAGGCAATAACAAACAAGTTGAAGAAAATAAGGCATGCCAATAAAGATCACTCATCATTACAAGTCGATTGAATATTCACCGCAAGGTGCTGTATCAAATTCCAACAATTCGATTTAACTGAAGCGTCGACTTTAGAGAAACTCATCGACGAAGTACCAAAAGATTCATCGCCCACAACGGCCTAACATATCAAGACTAGAAAACAAGCATTACAAGCAACATAATGATAAACAAATCATTAATGAAACGGTTGTTCGATGTGAAGTCCTACAATGGACCTTCATAAATTTAAAGAATCCGAACATACAATAGTTGACACGTGTGTACAAAAGACGTGTCTAGTTCTGTGAAAAGAATAAGGAATCGACAAAAAAATTAGATTCCTTTACGATTGAATGTTGAAGGCCACAAACACAAAAGGAGAGAGAAGTGAATCATACCCAAAAGATATAACTAGGTTCTAAAACAGGAACCTTAGAAGCTCAAGGAACAAGATCATCAAGATCTTAAACTGGTTCAAGCAAAGCGAAGCCACAAATGGCACGAACAGGGGAGAATTGGCAACCATGTCCGCAACAACAGAAGAATGAATAACACTTATCCATTATTTATATACATACAACACATAACAATATAGATACCCTCACGATAGAAGTTCTTAGAATTATCAAGTGCCTGTAAATTTGCAATAACGTGACGTCTACGTTATCAAAAATTTACCTCACAAAATCATCCTATTAACCTCCATCATGAGTTGTATCACAAGCACTCGTCATATTTACATAATAGCACGTATATATCACATAATATAATGTTTGTCGTGTGCACCACCCTTTTCAAGTGCTCTTCCCGTCCGAATTCCAGCTTCACAGCATCATCAGCAAAACGAGGTGCCTCATCAAGACGTTTCTCACCCAAGTCTACTTTGACGACATAGCATACTCCGAACCCGGATGCGAGACCGCAAATGCTGCAACAATCCCTTTGCCGATTCGTCCAACAAACGTGACACGTGTGTGCGTTCCCAATACGTCCAAGCTTGAGTCGACAACCATTGGCGATACGTACTATATATACTTTACGTAAATGCACACAGCATATAAACAAGTAAGTTGTTCCACATACCAAGAAACAATGACTCGGCTGAACTCTATGTGAACAAACACTCTGATATCTAAAGCGATGACTCACCAGTCACCAGTGAAGTACACCTAGCCATCACGTGCTATTACCCTTTGTATATACCAATATAGAAAATCCTGACTTCCTATTCACATAAGAAAACAAATGTTCCTTTCGACAAAGAAACGTACGCTGAGCTAGAGTAATTAAGTACACTAATAGTCATGTAACACACTTGGCAACGGTTGGAATTTCAGTTCCTAGGCGTTCATGCTAAATACTTTGTCTTAGAAAATTTTGGTCCCTACTTCAAAACAAACTCAGGTTAAAGCCTAGATATCTACCCAGATACCTAATTCGCTAAAACCTATGGCTCTGATACCAAACTGTCACACCCCGACTTTTCCCTCGTCGGTTGCGACGTTTGGTGCCTTTGCCAGCGCAGCGGAAAGTTGCATCTAAGACTCTTATTTCCTGAAAGCCATTGCTAACCCTCTAGGATCCCCGATCCCAATATGCCGACTACTCCAACCGTGCCGTTACCAAAGTTTAAACCTGAAAGACATACTTAAAAAGTCAACATAAAGCTGGTGAGTTCATAAGTTTTGCAAAATGTTATCAAACATTACCAAGTTCCAAAAGTGTTACCATGTTCACCCTGTCAATACTATGCAAAATGTATACCAAAGTACGCTAGCTAGACGTATGTTTTGTTACTACTACGATTGGAAAACCATTACTAACTCGCAAACCAGATGTTGTGCCCGAATAGTAAACCTGTTCCTGTTTGAGACAATATGCACCCGCCCGGCCCTCCAAGCCGACGAGTGGGGTTGGTCACTCCCAATAGATCTATTCACATTTCCCCGTTGTGCTAACCCGCACATTCATGGTTTCCCCCGGGACTTCCAAAGATCGTATAGTAAACCATAGAAACCCATAGTATGACAGTTTTTACCAAAACATAAGTTTAACACATGTTTTCTCCCCCGAAAAGTGAAACCAGTTAAAAGAGGGGCCGTAAACTCACGCACCCATTTCATTTTTCAAAACTTGTTCGTTTGGAATTCCTTAGGTTTTCATAAAATAAGCATGTCTTCCACCCCGAAAACATTTATAAACAGTAAAAAGTGGGGTTATGAACTCACCTTAATTTCCATGCTAAGCTAGCAAACAAGCCCGAAGCTTTGACCGACTTCCTCGTGCCCTATTACCACAAAGGACACCTTAAAGTCTAACACATATAAACCTAGCCTATTATCCGGCTAAAAGATAGTTTATCCAACTATCTAACTTGTGGGTATTAACCCAGGTCTTAAGCATTTTAACTCGTCGAACCGATCGTGACTTAAATATGTTTTCTACGACCTAGTACCCAAGTTACTCACTTGTCACTATTCGTGTGTAAACCTTGTTGGACTATAACCCCGAAACGTATAACTATCCTGAGCCGAAGATCATCTCGTAAATCATTTTAGAAAATACTCTTTGAGGAAAGACAAGTTTAGTTATTAAAACCAATTAATAACATTTGCTACTTTTTCCCAAACATTGTTTGAAAATCATCCTTATTGTTACAAATAGATAAACTTTGAAAACACCTTGATTTTGTATATAATAATGCATTTGTCCAAAACGCTGAAGGGAATTTATTTAACAGAAATGGCAGTTCGTTACGTTTTGGTTTTTATAAAAATTTGGGCAGAGTTTCCTCTGTTTTTGTACAAACCAGACAACACCCGTTGTCTACAATTTTCCCCCAAAATCAACTTTCAAACACAATTCAACAAGTTCTTTTTATCCACAATTCCGATTCACGAGATTATACGTTTCGACACCTAAATACACTTAATTATATAAATATATATATATTATATATATACCAATATATATATATATATATATATATATAATATAGTCCGACAATATAATCCAATTATATTTAGTCCGAGTTCGAAACCATAAGTCACGTCAAGTTAATCGTTTACCAAATCGTTCGATATTTAATATTGTTACCGTTATTTTTTTTATTTGGTTCGTTCGCGAGTCAAGACTATTTCGTTTGAATCAATATATTTATAAATATGTAATATTCATAAATACATAATATTTACAAATACATATATATTTATAAATGTACAACATTTATACTAATAACGAATACGGATTTAAGTATACCAAGCTTTACACCGAGCCAAAGACTGCACGTTGACCAGATCTGACCGAAACCGACCGCAACCACGACTGAAACCCGAACTGGACCTGAATCTGACCCGACTTGACGAGACCCGTAACAGACCCACCTCGACCCGAGCCAAACCATCGACCAACTAACAACCCGAGACCCGAAAATAACCAACCACTAGCCAAACAGACCACCATCTGCACATCACAACCACTTGGTGAACACCAAACCGTAACCAGCACGCACCCGAGTTGAACCCGCACCGAACCCATCTTGACCTGAGACCCGAACCAGGCCCAAGACCAACCGAACTGAAGAGCAACCCACAACCAGAGACCCAGATCTGACCCAAACCTCAAAAACGAACACAAAACCACAACCCTCAAGAGCAACCATCACATCCGACCCAACCTGGTTCGAGACCTGTAGTCACCACACCGGAACCAAAACCACCACCTAGACCCGAACTGACCTGAGAACCACCGGACCCATCACTACAGCCACCAACGTGAACCACCACAGCCACTACCAACGATCTGATGCCATCCACCTGCGTCTACTACCTGAACCGACTTATCACTTTCACGCAACCTTGAATCACACTGAACGGGCTTAGAACCACGCGCCGCCACTGCATCATTTCTGGGGAAAAGCTACACGCCGCCACCACCGAGGATGGTGGTGGTCGGCCGGCGTTAAAACAGGTCGGGGAGAGAGAGAGCAGCTGCGAGGGAGAGGGAAATGGCTGCACAACACCACGCCGCCACCACCAAGCACGGTGGTGGCCGGCCGCCGCTCGTGAGGGAGGAGAGGGTGTCGTGAGGTAGAGAGAGAGGGGTTAGAGAGAGTGAGGCAGATTTTTAGAGAGAGAGAGGCTAGGGTTTTCTTTTGTGTTAGGTGAAAATGAGAAGAAGAAGAGAATAAGATGCTTATATAGGTAGGGTTAGTGTGGTAGGTGACTTGTACCGCGTATCGAACCCGTTCTAAACTTAAAACGTCTCGGTTCAGAGTTAGGCTCGATAATTAATTATAAAAGTTTGTTGGTTTTGTTTGTAATTATAAAGTACAGTAAACCGAGCAAAATATAAATATCTTCGATGTCCGACGCGTGTTTTCAGAACACGCGTTTAAACCGCGTTAATTAAATCGGTCGCAGTTTCGATCGTAAAAACGGTCAGTAAACTTCCGAAACTTAATAACTAACAATATTTATAATAAATAGTTATTTAAAATCACATCGGTATTAATCGGAAGTTGCCGGTTGTCACATATTTTGATTGTGGTTAGTGCTATGTCAAACAACAACTACATTATAGCCGAGTCCCACTATCGTAGGACTACATGGGAGTGCAAGTGAGAAAAGAGCAAACCTGATAACCGTTTATAGAAAAAAATAACCGTTTCTTCAAAAGATATCTCATTTTGCCAGTAGTGAAGTTCGATAGCGATATGGAAATATATAAATGAATTGCAAAAGTAATAATAGTAAGAAAAACAATGTATTCAAATATTGTAACATACCCAGAATTGATCCAAATCTATTCAACCTCTGCACATCCAATAAATGTATTTCTCAAAAAAATATAGGACAATGTTCACCTGTTGAAACATAAAGAAACAAAATAAAATAAATAATCCAAATGCATTTATTGATCTAAAAGGTTGAATAACTATACTTTTGACCCATTGAAAATCAACAACATATCCTTCAACAATTATTTCTTCAACTCGACATATCCGCAGAGACATGACATTTAAACAGAATACATAATATAAAAAAAATAATCTTATTTAGTTATATCTTTTTTAATCACCTGAGAATGAATCATTTGGAGAGTTCACATTGCAATCTTCAGGTGGATGAATCAATTCCACATGACAAACCTCAAGTTCATAATCTGAACTGTCATATATCCATATATTGTCTTTCAAAGTTTTGTGAAAAAATCATGGGTTAGTACTCTTACTAACCACCTTCCGACACTGCTTGAACATTTGAATTCCCTTCTTTAGCTTTACTCGAAACAGAAGCTTTTCCGCTTTCCACACCCTTAGCAGTACCATGTTCAGCATACACCTCCTTCTTCAACACAGAACCCGAAACCAACGGATCATAATCTTCTTGAGCCTTGTAAAGCAGTGCACAACCATATTTATAATAGGATCTCACACATTCAGGCACAAGCTCCCCATAATGTGTAGCCTAATCAACATGATCCACAATTCAAGTTATGTTGTTTTTCAAGTTCGTGTGATGGATTTAACATTTAATACTAAACCCAATAGCTTAATTGTGCTAATTAAGCTTTATAAATATCTAATTATAAAATTATTCCAAAATTAAGAAACCCTAACCTGATTTCTAGGGCACAACTGAAGCAATTAGTGGCTTCAACAGAATTTTCATCTTTATTGGCCCTGGATCCTCTCTCCATCAGATATTGTGCGTACACAAGTGGGTTTTCCCCTTCTTCATTCGACGTAAGACCAGATGTTTCGGCGATCCTTTCAACCCTGATCATGAATCGAGAAGTGGAGGAGACGACGGGAAGTGGTGATTTCTTGCGGTTAGTGAAACAACATAGGATGACCTAATTTTAGTGTTTAGAAAGAGCAATTATAAGGTGGTGTGAAATATGGCACAACCATGAAAGTTTTAATTATGCTCTGAATTTGGTCTATATATAACACAAGCAATTGTTGGAGTAGCAACAAATCAGGAGAAAAACCGCTCACGTCCTGGTGAAAATGGGCAGAAAACTCAGCGATAAAAGGGCAATTGGCAAACCACTCCTGACAAAAAGAAACCGACGAATTTCTGGAATAACTACCCTTTTATTATGGCTGAGATTTAATCTCAGCAATAACCAACAAATTTGGATGGCTATGATTAAAGGAAAAACGGTTTTTTTTTCCACAAAAGTGGCGGTTACCACAGTGGTGAATAATATATTAATAATATAAAGTGTTAAAATATGTGTTATGATGTAATAAAGAAATTAATGTACTAGAAAACG
Organism: Ambrosia x helenae; assembly: GCA_030844895.1. Classification (NCBI taxonomy): domain Eukaryota; kingdom Viridiplantae; phylum Streptophyta; class Magnoliopsida; order Asterales; family Asteraceae; genus Ambrosia; species Ambrosia x helenae. The sequence continues at coordinate 65,014,164 of CM061230.1, read as the reverse complement.
ACAATTTTAATCATTTGAATAAAAATAAAAATTTATATTAAAAAGAAGATACATGTTTGGATGAGAAGCAGAGCAAGAAACAACCATTGCATGGCGTGAATGATGCGCTTGTCTTGCAGATGTGACCTTTTTTTTTTTTTTTTTTTTTTTTTTTTTTTTTTGAAAAGGAGTGGTTTTAACATATTCTGCTCTGTATGAAAATGGAGTTCACATTTACTGTTTTGAACATGATCAGTGACTTGCCTATACATGATTAATGAACCACCTGAACACATTGTGTTTTTTCTTCCTATATAAACAAAACACCACAAAAAGTCATTTTTTATATAGCACTATGGTACTTGTTGGAAAGATAATAAAACGTTCGTTAATTTTTTCTAATTTTTTTCTTTAAAAAATCTTGTATATAAAAATTGTTAACGTTTAAAAATTGTGGAGGGAAACTCGAGAGATAAAAAGACTTTTGGAGAGAAATAAGATGAGATAACACGTGGCACACTCAAGAGGAGAGGATGGCCTCATTGAGAGTCATACCAACTTTAATGCTTTCTTTTATTTATTTATTTACTAGACTATTGCCCGCGTGGACACGCGGTTCAACAACTAACAATTATTTGGAGCGGTAAAACCTATAAACAAAATATAGTAGAAATATTTTATTAAAATTTAAAAGCAAGAAATACACATTTTATTCAAATATCACTAAATTTTTCATTATACCCCACATTTTTTGTTTTAGTCTTGACATTCTCATCACCATCTAGTATAAGTAATTTTACCCCTTCACTGCTTTTAACTCTTGACAATGCAACATTAAGTTGGCCATATGAGAATACGGGGTCTCTTAAATACAATCCAACCTTTGATAAAGACTGTCATTGGCTTTTATTGATGGTCATTGCGAAACATACGGTTATTGGCATTTTATTTTTTCCACATACATCAAAACAATTTTGTTAGAATAAAAAAAGATTTATGTTTAACATGTTGAATGGGTCAAACATGTTGGAAGTTGCTTAAAATCTAAAATCTCTTAATAGTTTTTATTTTCCAAACGGGTCAAATATAATAGTTTAAAAAAAGCTAATAAAGAGTGCCGACCAAAATGCTCTAACAATACAAACGTTTGAAGTTAGTAAAATATAATTATTATTTAATGCATTGGCTATTTAACATGAGTTTCGGAAATTCACATATTATTGGTTTGTGTCACCTCAAGGTGTGCTAAAAAAGACACATTTTTAATCGGCTTCTATTTTGACTTTTGACCCTTTAACCAGCCCGTTCATTCCATCCATATTTCCATCTATAAACCAAAAACAACTTAAAATCAGAGTTAATAAAACACAATTTCTTTAGTAATGAATCAATCCTTAAAGATATTAAAGTGAATTAGACAAACAGATAGGACATTACAGCATTATCTAGATAATATTCCCTTTGTTAAAAAGTTATTCGCTATTTCTTTGTTAATGAAGATGTAACAAAGATGCATCATTTCTATGTCCAACCATCATATGCTAACACACGAGAAAAGATATATAAAGGTAGAGATGAGAAATTATACATAAGGGTCATTAGATCCAAAGATAAACGGTGAGCCATTTGAATTCCAAGCAATCATATTTAAACAGCCCGTAATACCCCTGAAAGATCACAATCAAACATGTTAATCGAAAATATTCCTAATTGAAAGTATCTTTTTCAAGATAAGATATACCAACATTTAAACATATAGTATATATCTCTAGTTGTAGACAGAGATTTACATCCTGCAACATTAGAAAATCATTAATGCAAAAAAAAAAAAAAAAAATCAACTACCAGAACAATTTAATAAATTTAACAATCGCAAATAATGAAAGGTGTTGATTGATACTAAAAAACCGTCTAACAAATCCGAAGACACCTATGAGGAAAACATAGACACCAATTACCATTGTATTGACCTAATCAATAAAAAGAAATAATAATTTATTGAACATATAAACACCGATTTCAAATAACATTTAGCTCTAAATGACAGTGATAATTTTTTATTACCCGTCGGTGAATATTTTTCATCACTTCATTGAATTAACAATAAATTTGTGTATGTCATGTCTTAATGGATTCGAAGGATGCATATCTCAAGTACCACTAACATCAGTTCACAAATAAAAAAAACTTAAAACACATAAATAACTTATAACCTAAACCCCATAAACTAAGGAATACAAAGAAAAATAAGAAAATCAAGAATGATTGTTACCTAGGAGACGGACTCGTACCTTGATGATGATGAACCTGAATGAAAATGAGGTTGTAACCTGCAACCCATGTTGGCTAGTTTCAATGTTTCATATAGGCATGAACATGGATACATGTAAAATTACAAAGAAAATTCAACCAACTGTACCTGTAAAAAGTTCTCAATCCATCAATTGCAATCTTTGCTACCTGTTACAATTAAGGAATACATGATCTACTAATATGTTTTTATCTCTTGATATAATTTTGGGACACACAAATGCTATGTTATATAAGCATTAGCTTTATCATAGATATTCATGCTAAATATACCAATTGGCTTACTATTGTAATTACTAATTCTTTTTCATATTTATTTGCCCAGACTATTCCTTATTTGTCATTACTAAAAAACTATTATATACATTTTCTTAATAGCTAAACATTTATGTTAAACTACATGTGCATCAAACCTTAAATTTTCAAAAGAAAGCAACAAAGATAAAAGCAATATTATTCGAGAGTTTGATACGCTAAACATACCATAACATTAGAGTTATACGGTTAGTTAATAAGTGCGACCAATCCATGTTAGTGAAAAGTAGCAAAAGAAAATCTGCTTATCATATGCTAAACAAAGTTATGGTACTTGTACCTACTTGTGTTGCTGTTTAAAAAGGAAATAGCTTTTGTTAGGGCGGTTTAACAGAAAATTTTGGGCGTATTTTGTAAGCGAAAGATTTTAACTAAAACAGGATAATATGATCATACAAGTCACAAAACCAGGTGCGGAAACCCTAGTTCTGAACAAATTGATTAAACTCTAATCAAAACACAATCAAGATCATTTTCAACATCTTTCCATAGATTAACTTTGTCAAATATTCAATTACAATCACACACACGTTAATCTAGATCAAATACAGACTTTCACAAAATAACCTGGAACCTGACCTGAACACATACACAACTGACAACTCTATTGCATACTCAAAAACACAAAACCTATTTACAGATACTGCACGTTCGCCCCTTTGCACTGGTCGAATGTGGATCTTTTCCACATTCGCCCACTACTAAGGTACAAACGTATCTTCTGATCAGCTCCAGTCTACCTTCGACCATTAACCATCTACCTTCGCCCACTATTATCTACCTTCGCCCATACTTGCCTACCTTCGCCCATACTTGCCTACCTTCGCCCACTTTTAACAAAAACTTAACATGTGTTATTTATCCAATCATTAGTCGCAAAACGCATCAACAAACTCCCCCTCGACTATTGATTGGATAGTTTTCTCTGTTGGTCCATTGTTTTGTTCATCAACTTGATTCTGAGCTGTTTCTTCTGCTCAGTAGTCATTGGAGGCTCAAATGTTCTCTTCACTGGTTTAGACACATTCGCTATCTTCACCGTCTTACCAAGCTTATTCTCCAAATTGCTTCCCGCATTGATATCATAAGCAAAACAAACTCCAACCACTTGAGTGTATTTTCTTGCTTGAGCAAAGTCTTTTGGTTCATAGTAAATCGGATTGTAGAAAAGCATGATGATGTCTTCAAACGTGCAATTAATCAACCACATAGGATCAAATACATGAACATGCTTGTATTTATCCTTTCCATCTCTCAACACAATCACCGCTTCAGCCTTTCTCCAATCATAATACCAGAAGATAAAATCAGCACTGAAATGTTGTGGCATAGGCATCAAAGGTATCTTTCTCATCACTTCAGGTGCTTTGTAGATCAAAGTGACTCGTTTCATATTGGTTTGAGGATCAATATCCCTATGAACTTTTCTTCGGGGATATTGAGGCTGGAATCTCTTCCATCTTGTTCGACTTTCCCAAACCAACTTATCTGCGCACCAACCAACATGCGAACCATTCACTTCTGCACCTGACATTGGGAATCTACATAAATCTCTGACCGCCCAGTACGGTAGAGTAAGCAAATCACGGAATCTATTGAAATACAAGATTCCTGTTTCCCATTTCGCAGCTATGCACTTCAGCCTACCTAAATATGTCCACCCGAGAGCTCTGCCTTTGAACTTGGCATTGTGAAACCTATAAAAGTTACCTTGAGCTTCAGGCTTTGGTCGGTTCTCATCCATTTCCCTCAATTTTCTCAAATAACTCTTCAACTCATCAGACTGATTTGAAGGTCCTTGCTTATCAGCACCAAATACCTTCTCCACAAACTCTGCACTCCTTTGCTGAGCTTTCTGCTTCGCTGAATTATTTGGTACCTCAGTAAAATCAGGAAATACCTCTTCTTCATCAGTTTGTCTGAAGTACTGAGGAAACTCTTCATGAGTTATATCTTCCATCTCCACTTCGTCGTTCTCAGGAGTATGCATATCATCTGAATGACTTCCAATATCCTTTTCAGGAATATCTGGAATCGATTCGTCTACTAAAAACTCCTCAAAAGTCTTCCCTACCCTCTGTGCAAGACCATCTAGAATTTCCTTTGCCACAGATGCAGGTAATTCTCCTTCCTCAAGATCAGGATCTTCATATTCCAATTCATATCTTAAATCATCAGTTTGGAATATCTCAGCGAAACATCCTGTGAACTCAATGGTCCATTCTCTCTTTTCCAACATATCTTTGTACACTTGTTTAGCATCATCAGATAGAGATCTCACCTTCTCATTCCAGAAGATACTTTCATCTGAATCAACGTTCTCACCTTTCTTCTTCTTTGAACTTGATTCTCCAGTATCTTTCTTCTTTGGTGTTCTCTTCTCATAAGTAAATCTGGAAGTATCATCTCCTCCATCATTATCACTACCACTGCTAAACTCATCTCCTTTCTGTCTCCCAGCACCTTCTGCATCATCATCATCATTCTTGTCATCATCATCATCACTTTTCTCCGATTCATCATCATCCTCATCATCATCTTGTTCTTTATCAGATTCAGAATCTTCATAATCAACTTTCTCTTCTTCTTCTTCTTCATCTTCTTCACCCTCCTTCAACTTGGGTGCAGTGTTATACAAATCATCAATCAAATCACTAAGGCGTTTGTTCTCAACCCTTAGTTCTTTGTTATCTGCTTTAATCAGCTTAATCCTGCTCTTGTTTCTTGCACACTTTCCTTCAAGCTTTTCATTCTTAGCTTCAAGCATCTTAACCTTCTCATTGATCTCATCTTGATTAGATTTAGAAGCAACCACAATCTGAAGCATTTTCTCTTCATTCTGCTTAAACTTAGCAATCTCAGCTTGTTGAGCTACAATCATTTTCATCATGTCATCCATCTTTCTGTTCACCTGCTTCATCACATCATCATCCACAGTAACTTTCTTGGATTTGGATTTGGATGGCTCAACTTCTTTTTCTTTCTGAGGCTTTCTGAACATGTCAAGTACATTGTCCAGTGCAACATTAAGTTGATCAGCTGATATTGGTTTTGCCTCTTTGGTTTTCTTTTGCTTCTTGGCGACAGGTGAAGATAGCTTTGATGATGTACCAGCATCGGGCACTCTTTTCCCTTTTAACAATTGAGCTAACTCTTTCTCTCTCAACTCTTTCGTACTAGACTTCTTCGCCATGGTCTTTTGCTTTTTCGTCTTAGGCAAATTAACCACCACAGTCTCTCCAACACTCAACTCTGCCAAGTCAACACCTAGACTCTCATCTTCAACAGACTTCTTTCTTTTCTCAGCTTCTTCAATCGACTTGTTCAATGATTCAGACTCACCAACCATAGTGGCCTTACGTTTGGTGGCCCTAACGTTTTCAGCATCAGAATCCCACTGCTCGTCTATCTCAGTCTCCTCTGAATCAACTGACTCTTCATCCACCAAACCTGAACCTTTCTTTGCCGTTGATTTATGTCTAACCGCCTGTTGCTTTGAACTTCCCTGATCAATCTTTCCCTTGCCCTTCCCTTTGGCTCCAGGATTGACTACTTGTCTCTTCCTCTTAGTGCTTGAATCAGCGTACACTAAGGGATCATCATTATCCGAAACACTATTATCGTGCCTTGCTTTGTTCTTGCAAGGATCAGTGTAATCCTGACGAGCCAAAGCTCCAAAGAGTCTCCTATTAGGTGGCTTTTCACTATCTGGCACACCTTTGTATCCCTTCATCCTCACTAGAGTACGAATGTTCATGTGATCTTGACCTAGGATCATAGTTGGATCCTTCTTCAACTCTGGATACTTGTGGTCAAAGATCATCATCAGAAATCTTGGATATAGCATGAACTTCTTGTACTTCATACCTTTCAGCATCTCCAGCATATGGTCTAGAATCATACCAGAAACGTTAAATGGTTTGTTGAGAGTCAACGCAACCATTAACGAACTCAAACTTCTTCTCATAACGTCATATCCACCGCTCACACATCCAAATACGTGGATAATAACGTGTGCAAAGTACTTGAACTGCACGCCCAGCTTCCCTTTATACATAGATCCATCTGTAATCGGACCTTTGTACTTCATCCGTAAGAAACAAGCTTTCTGCTCAGTCCATGATAACTCTCTGGGATCTTCACTGACTTCAAACTTGATCTGCAGTGCTTCCCGTATATCAGACTCTGTCAAAAACATCTCCATATCTTGAATCTTGCTCTTGATAATCGTCTGATTATCCCAGAAGTCATACTTCGCATTTTGGTAGAAATCTTCAATAATGTCTCTATATATGATCGTCGGTGTGGCTAATGCATGTACAATTCTGCTCCTTCTTAAAAACTCTATGATCCCGGTGAACTCTGTATTCTTCTCCACGTCACCAAGATACGCACAGCAGTTGTGAGATCGCTCGAACGGCCAACTGCTTGGAACAGATGCTTCAGCCTGTTGCACTGGATCTGGAATAACATTCTCTGCTGGAGCTTCCACATTTTCTACTGGTGCCTCAACGTTTTCGGATTGATCAGCCATCTGCACATCAAAAACAGAAAAACACGTCAATAATGCAAAAACGACAAAAAGTTAAAAATTTTAAGGTTTTTAAAGATTCTACATTCGCCCTTTTATAAACTGGACGAATGTGAAAATATCTGGTCGAATGTGGAATATTTTGGACGAACATGAAAAAGTATTGGAATTAAAACACATTCGCCCGTTTAAAGGTACATTCGTCCATTCATTTCCACTTTCGCCCATTTTAGGAACCGAAGGTGAAAACATGTTCATCCCTAAAATTTTAAAAATTTTGCAAACTTGTTTTTAACCCTTGATTTTGATTAGGATATGTCCTAATATGGCCGATTATCACTCGTGTATCATCAATTATACTGATTATTCAATTTTCATTAGTTTTTCAGTGGAATTAGGTCACGACTGTTATGTTTAAACAATCAATACATCAAACAATGTTAAAACACTAATTCCTTTAACATTCTCCCCCTAAAACTGATGAAGATTGAATGTAAATCAAAATCAAACATTAACAAACATCCTAAGACCCCTAAAATTGAAACCCTAAGTCCGGTTAATAAGAACAACGATTCTGTTCTTGAAACGGCTTCAATACCTGTAATTTTGGTGTCAAAACAATCAGTAAAGGACAGGGAATGAATCACACAATCAAAAGAAATTCAAGCAACAAGGTCTGGTTATCGAAGAATTTTTGAAAAATTTTTGAATGAAAGGCTCGAACCTGAAATAGCTTATATATAAAGGCCACCTTCGCCCGTTGGATATGGACGAATGTGAGGTAATTCCACATTCGCCCCAAGCTAATGACCCGAATGTGAAAAGTTTTACCCGAAGGTGGAATTTATACCCGAAGGTGAAAATGTCCCACATTCGTCCAAATTGAAACGGTCGAAAGTGAGGATTTTTCCACATTCGACCCAATTAAGGGGCGAATGTGAAATGGAAAAATCTGAAAATTTCGCCAAATCACGAATTCGAATCCCGTTCAACATTTTTCAATCTGTTAAACTTCCAAAACTCAAATTTTCACATTTTGAATGATACAAAGCCCAGATGGTGTTATCAAATCTCAGAAATTGACCATCAAGCATCCCCGGTTATCAAAAATAAAGCAGAAATGCAAATCTTTTGGGTTTTCTGAAATTTTATTAAAACACACCTAAAATCTTTTTGGATTTTGTATCCTTTTGAAAATAAAAGTAAAATGCAACAAAGTAAAATGCATCAAAGTAAATGAAAGCAGTAAACATTTTGTGATATCCGGTAAGAGGATCATATCAGTTTACTGAGAAATCTGAGCACAGCGTTGATCTGTTTTAATATTATCATTAGAAACAATATGTGACGCGGCAATTGCTGATATTGTTGTCCACATAAGCTCACATGCAGACAATTACGCAATGCTTTAAAATGATACGAGTTAGGTGTTTTAGACTACCACATTGTGGTTCCCACACACACGACATACTCCCGTATCAAGTAATTGCACAAAGCTTCATCGTAACGCGTGATTATGCCAGAGTTATCCGTAAATTTTACAAAGTATATAGCACAGAGGTGTACAGGTCAGCAAACGAATGCAGCAAAGTAACATGTGCATATACACTAGGGTGAGGCTGATATTAACCACTGATTTGCATCAGAAAGTCAATACGATGTAATAATGATCTTTGATCAATAAAACATAAAGTTCCTCAATTCGGTAACTTCCGGTTTTGGCAATATGCTCTTTTTGCAAATATTCTGATGAAACTAGGTCCGTAAATCAATACGACAGAAGTTTAATCAGAATATCCCGGATAACAATAACATAACGACCCGAAACCTCAGATTTTGGCAATCCTATCAAACGAAATTAAGGTACTAAGACCATATGCCCATGAGGTGTTCAGCCACAAACGCGTAGTTTGTTATGTTTGTATCACTAATGCACACAATACTTAGTCTACGAAGCCTATCAGCATATCACACATAATCAACATACGTCTCATTATACTATACAATTCTTTAGCCTGTGTCAAATCCCCACTGATGTATTATCATTTCCTCTTTTTATCCAGGAAATCATTTTGGTTTTTCTAATTTTTAGGTCTTTTGAAATTTTTCAATGTTTTTGATTTTTCTGATAAAATGACCCCCCCTAAAATAAAGAACATATTTTTGGGTTTTTTAATTTTTCTGAAAAAAAAAAAAACAAAACAAAAAAAATTTGAAAGAAACAATCCACTTGAAAGCATCAACTTCTTTGAGGATTATGATAGTAAAGAGAAATTCCCAATTAGCAAAAATTTAAAACTAAAACTAAAAACTAAAAAGCGATAAACCGAGGTGCCGATTAGTCCTGTTTTTCCTTTATATTGTTTACTTTTAAAAGATATTCAAAGCGGGATCTGTCAAAAGCTTTTGTAAACAAATCTGCACGTTGGTAGTCAGTATGGATTTTGACCATATCTATCAATTCCTTAGCGTAACAATCACGGATAAAATAATATTTAATCCGGATATGTTTCGCTTTAGAATGATTTTCAGTATTTTTAGTTAATGCAATTGCGGCTTCGTTGTCACAGTGTATAGGGGTTTTAAGAAACTGCAAACCGTAATCCACCATCTGTTGTTGGATCCAGAGTACTTGCGAACAGCAACTTGAGGCTGCAATGTACTCAGCTTCACAGGTAGATAGTGCCACGGAAGTCTGTTTCTTGCATTGCCAGGTAATTAACCTGCTCCCTAAAAACTGGCAACCAGCTGTAGTTGATTTGCTATCTTTGTCACAGCCGCCCCAATCTGCATCACTAAAAGCAATAAAATCAAAATCATCATCATTAGGGTACCAAAGTCCTTTTGATGGACAACCCTTCAGATATCGAAGGATACGCTTGACCGCCGTCAGATGACTTTGTTTCGGCTTCGATTGATAGCGAGCACAAAGACACGTTGCATACATAATATCTGGTCGAGACGCTGTCAAATACATCAGAGATCCGATGATTGCTCTGTATGTAAATGGGTCTGTCAGCTCCCCCTTAGTATCCACTCCAATCCCGTGATTGGGTTGAATCGGGGTATCCATCGGCTTAGAGTCCTCCATCTGGAATCGGCTCAAGATGTCGGATACGTATTTCGTTTGGTGAATGAAGATCCCGTCGGGTCTTTGGTCCACCTGTAAGCCGAGGAAAAACTGCATCTCCCCCATAGCGCTCATTTCGAACTTTTCCTGCATGACAGTTTTGAATTCCCTGCATAAAAGTTCGTTAGTTGAACCAAATATAATATCATCAACGTAAATCTGTACTAGAAGCAAATCATCTCCGTCTTCTTCGTGAAGAGGGTACAATCGACGAGGCCGCGCTTGAATCCTTTGGAGATGAGGTATGTACTTAGCTCTTCGTACCACTGTCTTGGAGCCTGGTGCAAACCATATAAAGCTTTGTTCAGCACGTAGACCTTATCCCGGTGGATTGGGTCCTCAAAGCCTGGTGGCTGCCCGACATAAACCTCCTCCTTGACTTTCCCGTACAAAAATGCGCTCTTGACGTCCATTTGATAGACTTTGAATTTCTTGTATGAAGCAAACGCGAGGAACATCCGAATAGCTTCAATTCGTGCTACTGGTGCATAGATTTCGTTGTAATCAATCCCTTCGATTTGATGGAAACCCTGCACGACCAATCTGGCTTTGTTGCGAACAATAACCCCACGATCATCCTTTTTGCACTTAAACACCCATTTTGTGCCTATTTTCTTCCTTCCCGGCGGCAAATCCGTGAGCGTCCAAACTCCCAATTTCTGGAATTGCAATAACTCCTCCTGCATTGCCTCAACCCAGGCATCTTCATTCAAAGCGTCCTTGTATGTCCTTGGCTCTACCTGCGACACATAACATGCAAACGACCAATCATTTTGACTGCCAGATTTTTGAATTTTGGCATATAATGCTAAAGCACCAAAACTCTCTGGCGAGTTAACACTTTTCAGCTGCCCTCTGGTCATAACACCTCTTCCAGGATCACCGATGACTTGCTCCAGCGGGTGAATACGATGAATCCGAGATTCCGGATTAACAGGTACAATAACTCCCGTCTGAGCAGTCAAGTTTTCTACAGCATCCAGATCATGACCCGTGTTTGATGATGAAGCAACATCTGGATTTGGAGTTGGGTTCACTGGTTGCGCCTCTAATTCTTCTGCATGTTCAAGAACGACTTCTTCAAATTGTTCATCTTCAGATTCTGAAGTGTCTAATGAAGTTGAAGCCTCTTGAAACACCTCTTCCTCTTGTATAGGAGCACTGGTATCATTAGAAACTGGTAGGGGGTTCACGGTGATTGGACGCACCAACGGTGAAGTCGCCGCGTTTTCACACTCGTAAAGTAATCTGATAACAGCTTCTTCAACCAAGCTATCTAGGTTGAATGATTCAAAGAAATCTTTGTAATCAAACATCCAATCAGGACCCGTGCCTTGCAAATTTTGAGTATATCGTTGAACTTCCACGTTAGCCCAATCCTCCACTTGACGAGTTCGCTTGTTGAATACCCGTTTGAGCGGGGTTGCATATCCAACAAAATATCCCTCCTCAGCTTTAGGACTAAACTTCTCACCTGGATTCAACATCGTACATGGCGCCCCGAAAGGTTCTAGATACTCTAAGTTTGGCTTTCGTCGGTGTAACAGTTCATAAGATGTTTTTCCAAACTTCTTCACTGTTAGAACCCGATTTAGTGTATAATTTGCTGCATAAATCGTCTCATTCCAGAACATTACCGGAAGATTTGAATCAGCGAGCATTGTTCTAGCCGCTTCAATTAGAGTCCTATTCTTTCGTTCAGCAACACCATTCTGCTGTGGGGTATACGGAGCCGAATATTCATGATGTATCCCTTTGCTTTCACAAAGTTCATCCATCTTGGCGTTTTTGAACTCCGTCCCGTTGTCACTCCTGATTCTTTTTATCTTCAAATTGTAGATATTCTCCAATCGAGTGAACAGAACTTGTAGGTTATTAAAGGTGTCACTTTTGTTCTTCAAACACATCACCCATGAAAATCTTGAATAGTCATCAGTGACAACTAAACAATAAAGCTCTCCAAGATGACTTTTGCGCTTGACCGGTCCGAAAAGGTCCATGTGCAATCGCTCAAGCGGCATCTCAACAGAGTTAACTTTCTTTACTTTATGGGACTGTTTGTGTTGCTTCCCCTTCATACAACTTACACACTTGTCGTTCAGATGGAAATGTTTCACGTTTACTCCATCGACAAGCCCATTTCTCACAAGTTGATTCATTTTTCTCAGATGAATGTGCCTCATTCTGCGGTGCCACATTATCGATTCTTTCTCAGTCGCTTTGGATAGAAAACATGTTATTTGCCCCTGTGATGTCATCGCCTTGGACATATCAAGAATATAAAGATTGTTGACGCGAGGTGCCATCAACATTATCCACTCCTTTGGAATTTTGAAGCCCGGTTTGAGAATATAACAGGATTTGTCATCAAAATGCACATAAAATTGTTTATCACATATTTGACTGACACTCAGCAGATTATAGTCTATCTGTTTCACATAAGATATCCTCTCGAAAGTCACTATCCCATTACTCACGCTTCCCTCCATTGTGATATATCCACCTTTATTACCCGCGAAAGCGACATACCCTCCATTGATGTTTTTCACGTCGAACAGCAATGCGAGATCCCCTGTCATGTGGCCTGAAGCTCCACTATCAACAATCCATAGACTGCTAATAGGGCCAACTGAAGCTCCCTGCACACAAAAAGTAAATCATTTAGTTCTTTCGGGGGACCCAAGCCTGAGTCTTGGGCCTTTGAATATCAGATTTCAAAGAAACATCCTCATTAACTTTTTCAACAACTTTTTGTTTTGGATCAATCTTTTTCTGATTGTTCAAAACATTTTCCTTTTTCTCACTTACCTTTGAAGTAGAAGCTCCTGGAGTAGCATTGGGTGACCAAGATTGTTCAGACCTTTTAAGAATACGAATTTGAGATTTTGGTTTCTCAATTGGTTTCTGAACATTGTTAACAAAAGTAACTTTCTTGGCTACCTTATCTGAGTTAACAGACTTAGGTCCAACATTTGATTTGACAATTGGTTTTTGTGGAACCTTTTGCCTATCAATTGTTGCATTCACCACAGGCTTTCTCCATGATTGTTCCATAGCAATCCGATTTCTTTGATCATATTGAATTGGACGATTGTTCCTCATTTGAAAATTGTTTTGATTATAAAACTGTTGTTGTTGAGGAACAACTCGTCTATGTGGTGGAACATAATGATCAATCGGTTTTCTCATGGAATTTCTAACTTCAACCTCATGTCTTTTATGCCTTACATATGGACACTGAGCAAGTAAATGCCCACGTTCTCCACATTTAAAGCATTTTCGATACTCTTCAAAAACATAATGAGCATTTGGTGGAGCAAATGATCTAACAGGATATTGATCATTATACTGTTGATTCCTCAAACTCTCAGGAAGTGGTCCTTTTGAGTAAGTGGGCTCATGAAAACCATTTGCTTTGTCATTTGGTCGAATGAACTCTGTGACATGGACCTTTGGTTCTTGAGGAACATCCAAAAACAATTTCTTTTAAATTTCTGGTGGAATTTCGTTTGTTCTCTCATGTTTTGGAAACCAAATAGTGCTTTCTTGCCAAATCTTTTCAATTTTAGCATAGTTAGCATTTTTGATTGGAAATTCCTCATCAGAGATGATTTTATCGGATCCTTCCATCCGATAAAACACCTTGACAGGTTTGTCACTTGGTTCATTCTCAAGATCCTTTCTAATCTCATTCTTTTCAGACCTTTTCTCACGATGAACAGTTGCCATCGGATGCACATGTTGAGATGGTGACACTGGTTCAGTAGTAATGATGTGATTTTCTTTTGGAATCTCACATGCATTAACAGTTTGGTCATTACCAGTATCATCACTCTCTGAGTCTGAATTCACACTTTCAGCATAAACACCCTCATCATTCAAGCCTAAAATCGGTCTCACATCGGAATGAGGATCACCAATACTCGAGGTATTAGATTCCATTTCCGATGATGAGTCTGATTTTACCGAGCTCTCCGGTATAACTTGGTGATAGTTATGATTTTCAAAAAGAACCGGAGATGGCACAGACTTGTAATTGGTGGTGTTATCATCAATGATATGGTCTACCACATAAGCAATATGCTTATAACTTTCCAACTTTTTGTTTACTTTCTCAGCAAAGCATTTTATGGCTGCCATTTCCAACTTGGTGTTTTCAATTTCATTGATATAGTTGTTAATTGCCAATTGTTTCAATGATAAAGTATTTTTCAAGTCAGAAATGTCCTTTTTATAGCCATCTAATACTTTGTTGAAAGCATTCAACTCTTTGCGAGTAGATTGACTGTTTATGATAGCACTATCACGTTGAATTCGGAGTTGTTTATTCTCCTCAGCAATCTATCACATGTTCCACAATATTTATCACTCCTAACATCTGTGCTAGATTCAGAACTTACAGGTTTTGGCGGTTCAGTCATGGCCATCAACGCGAAATGAGCTTCCTTTCCAGTGAAAAACTTGGAATAGTCAATCTTGGTGAAAGCATCATCAGCAATGCACGACTTCCTCGTCATCAGAAAATCAGCTTCTGCTAACAGCTGATCAATATCATCATCTAAAGAATCAACACTTGCCTCTGTGTCCGATTCACTGTCTGAATCTGAATAAACTGATCTACACTCCTCAGGAACATCAGAAACTGTATCAATCACCATTCCAGAATGAGTTTCTTCAACCTTAACCTCAACAGGTTCATTCTCCACATTCATCTCAGTCTCAGAATCATCACTATCACACTCCTCATTTTCTTTCTTTTCTTCCTCCATCACCGATTCTTCAATATCAACCTTGCAAGCAACGCAAGCCACATTTCCACCAGTAGTGATTTCCTCCACTCCTATTTGCAATCCCGACCAATCAAACCTTTCATCTTGTTGAGTCATCAGTGCTTGATTCTGACTCGTGTTCTGTTGTGTCTCATTTGGTGTAGTGATTGGTATAACTGTTCGGTTAGTGTTGTTAGGAGATTGGTTTTGTATCTGGTTTGATGTGTTAGGTTGTCTGTTTTGGTTGTTGTTAGAGTTGTTTTGACGGTTTTGGTAATTGTTGTTGTTTTGGTAAGAAACTCGGTTTTGGTTTTGTTGTTGACGATTCTGATAGGTTGCATTGAATGGGTTTCTATTACCTTGTTTTGGTGGCTGGGTACATTCACGTTTAAAGTGACCTCTTTCTCCACAGTTAAAACAAGTAACTTTCTCCTTGTTGAACCCGTAGGTTGTGTTAGGAGAAATTCCCAAATCTGTTCGACCTGTCTTTTCAATAAAGTCTGTTGCTCTTCTCATGATGCTTGCAAAAGCCCATTGGATATCAATTAGTTCCATCTCTTCCTTGTCGATCTGTGCATAGTCCTCATTGGTTAAGTTGTTATTCCCAATTTGACTAGCAACAAGTCCATTGTAGGATGAAACCATTGCTGAGACTAGTGCAATATGTTGTTGAGCAATTTCCACTGTCACATTGCCCAAGTTAGAAGTCTCCAAAACCACTTGTTGTTGATTAGGTTGAGTAACTTGGTTCATTGGTTGTTGAGATTGACTAGCAGTATAGAAACCTGCTTGTTGCATTGGGGAGAATGGTGAAATGTAGGAATTGTTGTATTGTTGTTGTGGTGGTGGTTGTGTGTATGATGGTTGTGAGTAAGATGAAGTTTGTGCCATGTAGTTGATAGTCGGTTTTGGTGGTTCCATAACATTGGAAATGCAAGCAACATGTGGTGCAACTACCCCTCCTGAACTTGAGTTACTCACAGGAACTGAAGTACCTCCAAAGTATAAACTAGATTCTGAGGAACCTGTGCTCTCCTAGCTTTCCTCTTCTCTTCCATTTCCTTGTTTTCCAGCTTCTGTATGAATTCTTGAATAGTCCAGTACTGATATGCATCCTTCTCCCTGAGAACTTCCACATGCTGATCCCAGTACGGTGGTAGAGCATCTGCAAACTTGTCCACCAAATTCTTCATAGGAATCTGTATACCATAACTAGACAGTTCAGTTAGCAAATGACTATATCTAGGAGTTAATTCTTTTAAAGTTTCATTTCCAATATAAGAAAAATTCTCAAACTCCTTTCTTAGTTCATCCATCCTCAAACTTCTCGTTTTCTCATTCCCATCATGCCTCCTCTTAAGCACATCCCACAATTGCTTAGAGGTTGTACAAGTCCCAAATTGATGTAGCAGATCATTTGTTATTGCCTGAGTCAATTGGGAAAATGCTTTCTTTTCCACCACATATTTCTTCTTCTCATCCTCAGTTAAGCTTTCCAAAGGAATCATTTCACCTGTATTCTCCAAAATCGGTGCTGTGTATCCTTTAGCAATCATGCTCCATGCCTCTGCTCCTTCCACTCCCATGCCTTCTAAATGAATCTTGAACTTGTTCTGCCACTGATTGTATTCTGATATGTCCATGAGCTTCGGTGGCCTATTCCCGCTACCTGAAGACAAATCGTTAATCAAAGTAGAAATAGCATTAGTAGTTTGAGTGTTTACCACCGCCGCTGCTACTCCCCAGTAGTCATGTTGTGGTGCTGGAGGTGCTACACTTTGAGGCATCGAGCTCGTCATCGCCATGTAGTTTATCGGTTGCGAAGACTGTGTACTCGTCTTTTGTGCTGCCACTGTCCATGGGTCCATCACTTGCTGTTGTGGTTGTGTCGTTGCTGGTCTCGGTGTAGTCGGAAAATTCCACATGATCACAAACTTAGAAAACTTCAACACTTAGAAAATTTTCCAAAGTAAATCCTAGGTTCGCCTGGATTGACCTAGATTCGCCCAAAATAAACTAGGTTCGCCCAAAATATAACACTTTCGTCCCTTCTGATTCTAAATTCGACCAAACAGTACCACCCGAACGTAGAAATCACCAGAATGTAAACACAGACTAACACACTTTCCACTTTCGCCCAAAACAAACCGGTCGAATGTGGAATTCTGTACCCGAAAGTGAAAATTTCTACAACAATTTTCAGGTTCGACCAAACTCTACTCAGGTTCGCCCACCCACAAACACTTTCGACCACTCAGGTTCCAGGTTCGCCCATTTTGCTCAGTTCTCACTTTGAAAAACGGTTACACTTTGAAAAACGGTTATTTTGATCTCTGATTTTCAAAAGTTTATGGATTTGAATGATCTTAATCAGGTTATGCTTCGGAATTGATTTGGAGCAACTTTAATTCTTGGAAAACTTGATTTTAACCACAAATTCAACACTAAATCGATCACAAACACTCAAAAACCATGTTTATGTAAAAACAGATGTATTTTGATCTAAAACATGTCCAAATCAGCTCCGAGTTTATCAAATTTGTTGTTGTATGATCCGTATAGCTCTGATACCACTTTGTAAGCGAAAGATTTTAACTAAAACAGGATAATATGATCATACAAGTCACAAAACCAGGTGCGGAAACCCTAGTTCTGAACAAATTGATTAAACTCTAATCAAAACACAATCAAGATCATTTTCAACATCTTTCCATAGATTAACTTTGTCAAATATTCAATTACAATCACACACACGTTAATCTAGATCAAATACAGACTTTCACAAAATAACCTGGAACCTGACCTGAACACATACACAACTGACAACTCTATTGCATACTCAAAAACACAAAACCTATTTATAGATACTGCACGTTCGCCCCTTTGCACTGGTCGAATGTGGATCTTTTCCACATTCGCCCACTACTAAGGTACGAACGTATCTTCTGATCAGCTCCAGTCTACCTTCGACCATTAACCATCTACCTTCGCCCATACTTGCCTACCTTCGCCCACTTTTAACAAAAACTTAACATGTGTTATTTATCTAATCATTAGTCGCAAAACGCATCAACAATCAACATATTTAATTCAGAATAACCAAATAGTACTTACCAGATTCAATTGTGGTTTACTCATTGTTGGCTTGGCGAATAGCATGGAGGGAGGAAGTGCCATATTGGTTATACTGTCTGCTTGCTCACCACCAAATATCACCTTTAGCCGCACCGATTGTGATTCCAAAGCCTGTCACTGGTTGAGATCAGTATAGTATGACTTCAAATTAAAGTGAAAATATAAATGGGTTAAAAATGAAGACCATTGTCACCCGGAAAAAACAAATAGACGCAAAGGCCAGGTCATAAATATAATGAAAGTCTTAACATCAAGCTGAACTGCATTCATTGTTACTGGATTTGAGAGAACTCCCAGAACCTGCAAATCATTAATCAGGATGAATAACATTTAAAAGTAGTCGACTTTTTACGCACTTTGGGATTCTAAGCTTTGTGACATGGACACTGATGATCTCAATGCTTGCATAACGTGTGAGTCAGCTTAAAGAGCACCTTTCATTGTGTCATCGATTTGAAATTTTACATTTTACACTTTTATAAAAAGGAAAGAAAGTAGAGAACGCCTATGAAACATATATTACTACAATTATAAAAATGCTACTTATAATATAGGTAGTTAAAGGCTCAAGGCACACTCAATCGCAAAAGGTGAGCGTGTCACCTAGGTGCATAAAATGCACACGCCCGAGCCTAGCAAGGTGCACACCCATTCCTGGGCATTTTTAGTTTTTTTATACTTATTTTTTGCCGGTGTAGACATTAGACCACTTTAGAATGGGTTTTGGCTGGTTCAGACCGTTTGAAAATACTTTTGGCCGATTTTAGACAGCTTTTTTCCTAGTTCAGTGTGCCTTGATAGGCATGCGCCTTTGGAGCCTTCAACTACATAGCTTATATGTATAACATTAATCAAAATAAAATATATATATATATATATATATAATCAAAAAGCAAAAATATATCTATACATTTAACCGATATCGGAATCATATAAATTACCAGACAAAAAACCAAACACTAAACACCACAAAATTTTAGGTGTTTACTGAAATGCTTGACAATTTTTTTTTTACTTAAAATCTTTAAAACTAATAGTAAATCAAGCAATTATATAAAAACAGACCTCTATTAAAATTTGATATGGTGGTTGTTATAGAGAGAGCCGAATCAGATCTTCGTTCCCGGTAGCTAAAGTTCAAAAACAACATAACATTATACAACTTAATAAACAAAAGTAGTCAAGCTCATAATTAACCAACCGCAAAAAAAAAAAAAAATCATATTGAACATGAAACGTGAGATCACTAATCATCAAACCAAATAAACAAAGCACGTGAACCTATCCGGTGCTTAATATAAATGTCTAGGAAAAGTGTGAGCACTAATCATCAAACCAAATAAACAAACCACATGAACGTATTCAGTTGAATGCATATTTTATAACTACAAAACATAATATCAGATCAATGCCTATAAAACCGATAGCGTAAACAAAGAAATCCATCAAAACAGATCCAAAATCGAAAACCTAACACCGATAGCAACAAATTAAAATTACATTTAAAAGATACATATAAAAATGATAAAAATGCATATAGTCACAAAGCATATAATGTAAACAAAAAATCCATAAAACAGATTTGAAATCGAAACCATAACATCGATAACAACAAATTAAAACACCTTCAAAAGATAAATATAACAACGAATTAATCAAAATGGCAAAAAGAATATCATATAAACAATAGAAACACAAGAAATCAAAACTTAATTGAAAAAACCCCAAATAACAAAATCAAACAGAAAAATGAGAAAACGGAAATTAAAACTTAGATGTGTGAATCGCCTGATGTCTGCAAGTATAGAAAAGGAAAAAAAGACTGTACAATTACGACCTAATGTATTAGCATTTATACAAAGAAATATAAGAAAGATTGTACCTTGAAACAATTACCTTCTTTATAGCAGATAAATCGATAAGCAACTTTACTCTAGGGCTCCACTTGTTCATGCCTCCACCACTATCATAACCTTTCTATGTGTATAAGAATAAAACAAAGACATCACTAATGAAGACAAAATCAACAAAAACATTCGATAATAACCAAGAAATTAGACAAAAGCATACTTGTGGTGAAGGAGGCGACCACGATCGTTGAGGAACCTCTAACACACGACCACGATTGTTGAAAAGAACCCTAAATCGGAACCGAGAAGTCAAACCCAAGAGACCTGGTGTCAGATTGAGAGAGATAGAGGTAATTTAATCGAGCTGGTGTTGGATAAAGAGATCTTTAAACCCTAGATCTTGAATCTCTAAGAGAGAGAGAGAGAGAGAGAGAGAGAGAGAGAGAGAGAGAGAGAGAGAGAGAGAGCGCAGGGGAGGCGGATAATGAAGGATGATTGAGAAACTGATCGTGATGAAGAAGATTACTGCAAAAAAGGGTTTAGAGAGAGGAAGTTATTAAAAAGATTGGTTTTGTGACACCCCGCATTTTTCAGGTTAAATACTCTTACTGAACTCTAGTTAACTTACATGTTCATACATGGCTAGATACTTAACTAGGGTTAGTTAAGTAGGTTTAACATATGTTAGATGATGTTAACATATGTTATAAGTAGGAAAATCCTTGTTAAACACACACATGAGTCCTGTATCCCAAACGTTGGTGAATTATGTGACATACATAGCAATAATATATACAATTGAATTATGGTGAACATGAAGTACGTGCTTATGTGAATTACATGTTTTTGTGAATGATCGCCTAACTGAAAGGTAATGCGTAGATTATGCAAATTACGTGCACAACATGAGTAATATGCTATGTAATAATAAAAACAATGGTTTTTTATACAATTTAGAATGGTTAATAATATTGGGTCCGGTATTGGGCTAGAACATGGTTAACGGGTCAAGTTAATGGACTAGAAGGGCCCTAATACCAATTGCTTGGGGAACAAGCAAAGCCCCCTTATAATTGGGAGGCAAGGAAAAGATAAAACCCTACCTCCTTGTCCCTTCTTTGCGCCGTGCGAACCCCCACCCCCATCCCCTCTTGGTTTTTCAAGCAATCAAGTAATCCTTCACCTAATCAAGCTAGTTCGGGTTTGATTTCAAGGCTCTAGGGAGTTTAATCCTTCGCAAGGTATACGTTCTTATGATTTTTGATGAATTATAATGATTGAAAAACTTTAAAAACCCTAAAAATAATGGATATAGAATCGCATGCATGTATGTATAGGGATTCTTGAACATTCTTGATGACTTGATGATGATTTGATGCTAATTGTTATTAGTAACCATGATTAGGGTTTTCACATGATAACATAGGTGTTTTGCTATGATTAATATGGTGTTTAATCAGTACTATAGGTGTTATACATGTATTAGGGATGTTCATGAAGAATTAGGGTTTGTAGATTACTTGGGATGCAAGTTTAAGATTCTGGCAGATTCGTTTGAACGTGTTGTAGGGGCTGTAACGGGTTGGTAAATCGATTGTTTTGATGATTTCTTTGCATGATTGTAAATTACAAGGTCTTAGCTTTTCATAATGGGCAAAACCATCGGATTTGGACATCGTTTGAGTCATTTTTGGAATTTTAATTGATTAGGGGTCATATCAGATTTTCGGATTTGTAAATTGGGTTAACTTTAAATGGTCATAACTTGATATTTACAAGGAGTTAGGTTATGAAATTTTTACAGTAGGTCAATACTGGAAAAATAGAGCTTTTCCAAGTGGATTCATCTCGTTTGGATGAATACACAATTTTTGAGAATTTTTCTACTAAACTGACCTGTTGAGGAAATTTTCTGGACATAGCTGTGTTGTACGAATTTTCATAATTTTTGTGATTGGAATTAAGACAAAACAAAATAGGTATTGTCAAGTGAATCCTAAATAAAATTCAGTAAAAATTTGGGACTCTAATTCATTCGTTAAGTATTTTAAATAAATTGTTTTTCACAGCACACAATCTGTCCTAAAAACGCAGATTGTGTACGGGGTCTTTATGTGACTATTTGGAGTTTTATGTGGTATGTAATTGACATGTACTTGTGTGAAAACTTGTATGAGATGTATTTGATGTATTAAACTGATAATAATTGCTATGATCCCCAACGGGATACGTAGGACATACTTGAGCATGTAGAGTCATTAGGTGTCACTACACGGTTTTGAACTTTTAAAAGTCTCGGATAAACGAGTTACATGGTGTGTTGGTTACGCACATATACTCACCTAGTGACATTTGTAATAGGGAGTCGGTAGCACGTTACTATTCGTGGAATTTGGATTTTCACTTGCGACCTAAGGTGAGTTTCACTACTCTTTTTCTCAAAAGCATGCGTCTCAGGTATGAGACACTTTACTTAACATTTTCTAGTCCGGTTTGGGACTACTTACACATCCCGGTTGGGATGCCATAGATCCTTATGAGGGTCGGTCACCTTGCTAATTCGCAATTGTGTCCTTGATAAACTGAACCATCTCTATCATCTTGTAAGTCCTCACGTACCGAATGAGTTGCCAGGGTTGGCAAGCGGGTTATTAGTTGATAGCGCTATTAGGTCTTACAAACCTCACACCGGCTCGGGGAGCGCGGGGGTGAACTATAACTTAACGAAACTTTATCATTGTGGATAGACAATGATGTCAGGCATGCGGCACACTTATGTGGCTACAAGTACATAGCAGTTCGGTATATTCGGTTAGTTATCATGAATGGGTTAGCTACCCTTGACATGCGATGAATTAGTGGTTACACGGTGCGGGGCACCAACACAACTTACTTACTTACGTGGTTTTGGAAACCAGGAAAAACAAATAGACGCAAAGGCCAGGTCATAAATATAATGAAAGTCTTAACATCAAGCTGAACTGCATTCATTGTTACTGGATTTGAGAGAACTCCCAGAACCTGCAAATCATTAATCAGGATGAATAACATTTAAAAGTAGTCGACTTTTTACGCACTTTGGGATTCTAAGCTTTGTGACATGGACACTGATGATCTCAATGCTTGCATAACGTGTGAGTCAGCTTAAAGAGCACCTTTCATTGTGTCATCGATTTGAAATTTTACATTTTACACTTTTATAAAAAGGAAAGAAAGTAGAGAACGCCTATGAAACATATATTACTACAATTATAAAAATGCTACTTATAATATAGGTAGTTAAAGGCTCAAGGCACACTCAATCGCAAAAGGTGAGCGTGTCACCTAGGTGCATAAAATGCACACGCCCGAGCCTAGCAAGGTGCACACCCATTCCTGGGCATTTTTAGTTTTTTTATACTTATTTTTTGCCGGTGTAGACATTAGACCACTTTAGAATGGGTTTTGGCTGGTTCAGACCGTTTGAAAATACTTTTGGCCGATTTTAGACAGCTTTTTTCCTAGTTCAGTGTGCCTTGATAGGCATGCGCCTTTGGAGCCTTCAACTACATAGCTTATATGTATAACATTAATCAAAATAAAATATATATATATATATATATAATCAAAAAGCAAAAATATATCTATACATTTAACCGATATCGGAATCATATAAATTACCAGACAAAAAACCAAACACTAAACACCACAAAATTTTAGGTGTTTACTGAAATGCTTGACAATTTTTTTTTTTACTTAAAATCTTTAAAACTAATAGTAAATCAAGCAATTATATAAAAACAGACCTCTATTAAAATTTGATATGGTGGTTGTTATAGAGAGAGCCGAATCAGATCTTCGTTCCCGGTAGCTAAAGTTCAAAAACAACATAACATTATACAACTTAATAAACAAAAGTAGTCAAGCTCATAATTAACCAACCGCAAAAAAAAAAAAAATCATATTGAACATGAAACGTGAGATCACTAATCATCAAACCAAATAAACAAAGCACGTGAACCTATCCGGTGCTTAATATAAATGTCTAGGAAAAGTGTGAGCACTAATCATCAAACCAAATAAACAAACCACATGAACGTATTCAGTTGAATGCATATTTTATAACTACAAAACATAATATCAGATCAATGCCTATAAAACCGATAGCGTAAACAAAGAAATCCATCAAAACAGATCCAAAATCGAAAACCTAACACCGATAGCAACAAATTAAAATTACATTTAAAAGATACATATAAAAATGATAAAAATGCATATAGTCACAAAGCATATAATGTAAACAAAAAATCCATAAAACAGATTTGAAATCGAAACCATAACATCGATAACAACAAATTAAAACACCTTCAAAAGATAAATATAACAACGAATTAATCAAAATGGCAAAAAGAATATCATATAAACAATAGAAACACAAGAAATCAAAACTTAATTGAAAAAACCCCAAATAACAAAATCAAACAGAAAAATGAGAAAACGGAAATTAAAACTTAGATGTGTGAATCGCCTGATGTCTGCAAGTATAGAAAAGGAAAAAAGACTGTACAATTACGACCTAATGTATTAGCATTTATACAAAGAAATATAAGAAAGATTGTACCTTGAAACAATTACCTTCTTTATAGCAGATAAATCGATAAGCAACTTTACTCTAGGGCTCCACTTGTTCATGCCTCCACCACTATCATAACCTTTCTATGTGTATAAGAATAAAACAAAGACATCACTAATGAAGACAAAATCAACAAAAACATTCGATAATAACCAAGAAATTAGACAAAAGCATACTTGTGGTGAAGGAGGCGACCACGATCGTTGAGGAACCTCTAACACACGACCACGATTGTTGAAAAGAACCCTAAATCGGAACCGAGAAGTCAAACCCAAGAGACCTGGTGTCAGATTGAGAGAGATAGAGGTAGTTTAATCGAGCTGGTGTTGGATAAAGAGATCTTTAAACCCTAGATCTTGAATCTCTAAGAGAGAGAGAGAGAGAGAGAGAGAGAGAGAGAGAGAGAGAGAGAGAGAGAGAGAGAGAGAGAGCGCAGGGGAGGCGGATAATGAAGGATGATTGAGAAACTGATCGTGATGAAGAAGATTACTGCAAAAAAGGGTTTAGAGAGAGGAAGTTATTAAAAAGATTGGTTTTGTGACACCCCGCATTTTTCAGGTTAAATACTCTTACTGAACTCTAGTTAACTTACATGTTCATACATGGCTAGATACTTAACTAGGGTTAGTTAAGTAGGTTTAACATATGTTAGATGATGTTAACATATGTTATAAGTAGGAAAATCCTTGTTAAACACACACATGAGTCCTGTATCCCAAACGTTGGTGAATTATGTGACATACATAGCAATAATATATACAATTGAATTATGGTGAACATGAAGTACGTGCTTATGTGAATTACATGTTTTTGTGAATGATCGCCTAACTGAAAGGTAATGCGTAGATTATGCAAATTACGTGCACAACATGAGTAATATGCTATGTAATAATAAAAACAATGGTTTTTATACAATTTAGAATGGTTAATAATATTGGGTCCGGTATTGGGCTAGAACATGGTTAACGGGTCAAGTTAATGGACTAGAAGGGCCCTAATACCAATTGCTTGGGGAACAAGCAAAGCCCCCTTATAATTGGGAGGCAAGGAAAAGATAAAACCCTACCTCCTTGTCCCTTCTTTGCGCCGTGCGAACCCCCACCCCCATCCCCTCTTGGTTTTTCAAGCAATCAAGTAATCCTTCACCTAATCAAGCTAGTTCGGGTTTGATTTCAAGGCTCTAGGGAGTTTAATCCTTCGCAAGGTATACGTTCTTATGATTTTTGATGAATTATAATGATTGAAAAACTTTAAAAACCCTAAAAATAATGGATATAGAATCGCATGCATGTATGTATAGGGATTCTTGAACATTCTTGATGACTTGATGATGATTTGATGCTAATTGTTATTAGTAACCATGATTAGGGTTTTCACATGATAACATAGGTGTTTTGCTATGATTAATATGGTGTTTAATCAGTACTATAGGTGTTATACATGTATTAGGGATGTTCATGAAGAATTAGGGTTTGTAGATTACTTGGGATGCAAGTTTAAGATTCTGGCAGATTCGTTTGAACGTGTTGTAGGGGCTGTAACGGGTTGGTAAATCGATTGTTTTGATGATTTCTTTGCATGATTGTAAATTACAAGGTCTTAGCTTTTCATAATGGGCAAAACCATCGGATTTGGACATCGTTTGAGTCATTTTTGGAATTTTAATTGATTAGGGGTCATATCAGATTTTCGGATTTGTAAATTGGGTTAACTTTAAATGGTCATAACTTGATATTTACAAGGAGTTAGGTTATGAAATTTTTACAGTAGGTCAATACTGGAAAAATAGAGCTTTTCCAAGTGGATTCATCTCGTTTGGATGAATACACAATTTTTGAGAATTTTTCTACTAAACTGACCTGTTGAGGAAATTTTCTGGACATAGCTGTGTTGTACGAATTTTCATAATTTTTGTGATTGGAATTAAGACAAAACAAAATAGGTATTGTCAAGTGAATCCTAAATAAAATTCAGTAAAAATTTGGGACTCTAATTCATTCGTTAAGTATTTTAAATAAATTGTTTTTCACAGCACACAATCTGTCCTAAAAACGCAGATTGTGTACGGGGTCTTTATGTGACTATTTGGAGTTTTATGTGGTATGTAATTGACATGTACTTGTGTGAAAACTTGTATGAGATGTATTTGATGTATTAAACTGATAATAATTGCTATGATCCCCAACGGGATACGTAGGACATACTTGAGCATGTAGAGTCATTAGGTGTCACTACACGGTTTTGAACTTTTAAAAGTCTCGGATAAACGAGTTACATGGTGTGTTGGTTACGCACATATACTCACCTAGTGACATTTGTAATAGGGAGTCGGTAGCACGTTACTATTCGTGGAATTTGGATTTTCACTTGCGACCTAAGGTGAGTTTCACTACTCTTTTTCTCAAAAGCATGCGTCTCAGGTATGAGACACTTTACTTAACATTTTCTAGTCCGGTTTGGGACTACTTACACATCCCGGGTTGGGATGCCATAGATCCTTATGAGGGTCGGTCACCTTGCTAATTCGCAATTGTGTCCTTGATAAACTGAACCATCTCTATCATCTTGTAAGTCCTCACGTACCGAATGAGTTGCCAGGGTTGGCAAGCGGGTTATTAGTTGATAGCGCTATTAGGTCTTACAAACCTCACACCGGCTCGGGAGCGCGGGGGTGAACTATAACTTAACGAAACTTTATCATTGTTGATAGACAATGATGTCAGGCATGCGGCACACTTATGTGGCTACAAGTACATAGCAGTTCGGTATATTCGGTTAGTTATCATGAATGGGTTAGCTACCCTTGACATGCGATGAATTAGTGGTTACACGGTGCGGGGCACCAACACAACTTACTTACTTACGTGGTTTTGGAAACCAGCGCATTTGCATATTAAATTACTTTACCTTGTGAACTCACCAGCTTTATGTTGACACACGATTTACATGCTTTTGCAGGTAGTTAGCTTCCGGTGCCAGGATTAGAAAGCACTGTACACTTCACTGCATTTGGGCTCTCGGGCATACACATAAATTATATATTATGCTTTCGTATGGTTTTAATTTTGGGCGCATTGTTTAGCGCATAGTTTTTAAAAAGGTTTAAATTTGGTTTACGCTTCCGCAGCTTAACTAAACTTGGTTTTCGAAAACGAACTAAATGGTTTGGGCATTTAGAGTTCGTTCCTGTGACTTATGGCTATGGGATCCTGGTTTGTCATGCGACTCGCGGTATAAACCCCGCAGTGGAAATTTGAGGGTGTGACAGATTGGTATCAGAGACATTGGTTATAGTGAACTAGGACTGCATGTTGAGTCTAGTCTATAATCATCATAGCATAAGTACACTCACAACTTAAGTGCACAACTAGCTATTAGCTACATATATCCACAACATATGATTTCAGGAGATATGTTATCTTCTAGTTCTAGACTTAATTCTTAACACATCAATGGTGGGAACCTAGGGTTACACCAGGTGACGCACTACTAGGAGTAGTTTTCTAACAAACCTCATGGATGAGGAAACAACAAAAGTACAAGGGAGGGAGCCCTTGCGAGCGTTGTGGCGCACGTACACGGGAAGCTGCACGATGCGCATGACGTGGTACCATTAAATCAACTATGAAGGAATTCGAATGCTGAGACTTATCTTTTGTCACCTAGCAAGGAGACAATTAGTTTTTGTTCCTTGTTACTTGACCCTTCTTACTTCCATTCGTAACACAGACGGGACTGGAATACACAAGTAGAACTTATTTCTTACCTTAGTACCTTACGCCTAGTATGAGCGGGTGAACGTATGACTGCATATCCTTGTTTTCTCATAAGTATATGGTAGATTCATGGGAACACATTAGATCGGGACTTGTTACACACACTCTGGGGGAGATACGTAAAGCCTGCGATGTAATGCAACATCACAAGGGAGGATGAAACCTACTAATGGCTGATAGCCACGATTGGAGGAACGAGTGGTACAGCTTACCACTAAACTGGTTCACATAGGACTAGAGAAGGAGATTGTACGTGATGAGAACCATATAACACTGACATCGCAAAAGAGGAAGGATAAGAGATGGAAGGGGAACCTGAGCAGGACGAGCACACGGAAAGTGAGGATGAAGGCTCTACTATCTAGACAGAGCATGGCGACGATTGGCTCTTACCTTTTCTTACCTATCTTTTCTTTCATTTCCCTTGTTAACTTAGATAAGACTGAGTTTTTATGATCAACGATAGGGTGGTTGAGGCCCTCGCATCTTTCCAAGCTAGTAAAGATCTATTTTGCTAAATCATTCTTTTCCCCTGACTTCCACATTTGAACTTTCTTATACCTTGAACGTACATCGTATTTTCAAGCCTTTTATTGGTTGTAAACCTCGATAACTCCAACGGAACTGAAGGAGACCGTCTGATTGCTTCGATAGCATAAGTCTTTGCCATGTGCATTTGTCCCAGGCAGGATGGAGTAATGTACACTACATGCACACTCGATGAGTTACAGATACCTGGAAGGAGAACGTAACACCCTGTGGTGAAATCTAGAATTTTGTTATATAAAGACGGATGGGTCTGAGATCGACGCCTACACTACCAGGCTACAGGAGATAGCCACTATAGGCTCAAATCTATTTAACCTACCTTACAAATGGATCGAACTTTATACCGAAAGGGTGGGCCCCTCAGATTTGTGGCTTGGCCACTGCAGCTCACCTACAAATCTTTCACTTGACTCGCAAACTCACAGATGAGACTGCCGATCATGGTACTTTTCTGAAGCATGGTGCTTCATTTTCTACTATTGGTGATAGCAAGAGAACGTGGGATAGTGTGAGGTATAAGTCCTGCAACAACAACAACCGTAACGGTAGCAACAACAACGGGGCTCGGGGAAGAGCATTTGTGATTGGCCTGGGGAAAGCTAGGACTGATAACAATGTCGTGATGGGTACGTGCTCCTTGAACGACACTCTTGCTTCTATCTTATATGATACTGGTGCGGACTATAGTTTTGTTTCATCAAAACTTAGTAAACAATTAGGGATGGTTCCTACTCTTCGAGATACTCCATACATATTCATCGTGACTGTAAGCTCGAGTTGGATGGGCAATCGTTTGCCATCAACATTCTACCTATCACCCTTGGAAGCTTTGATCTCGTGGTTGGCATGGACTGGTTGTCCAAGCAACACGCTGAAATTCTCTGTCAGGAGAAGATTGTTCATATTCCCCCTCCCAAGTGAAGAACTTTTATCTATACAGGGTGATCGTGGTGGTGCCATGGTAGGCATCATCTCCTATCTAAAGGCCCAGAAGTGTATTCGTAAGGGCTGTCCAGCCATTTTGGCTAACATATCTGACATTCGAGCTGAAACTGAAACTAGAATTGAGGACATCCCAGTGGTCCGAGACTTCCAAGATGTATTCCCAGAGGAATTACCTGGACTTCCACCCGTTCGTCAAGTGGAGTTCCAGATTGACCTTGCACCTGGAGCATCGCCAGTTGCACGCGCACCGTACCGTTAGCACCAGGGGAGCTTCAAGAACTATCTACCCAACTCCAAGAGCTATTGGATAGGAGTTTTATTAGGCCCAGTTCTTTGCCATGGGGAGCTCCAGTTCTGTTTGTTAAGAAGAAAGATGGGAGCTTTCGCATGTGCATAGATTATCGGGAGTTGAACAAGGTAACGATTAAGAACCGTTATCCTCTGCCTCGTGTTGATGACTTGTTTGACCAACTGCAAGGGTCAAGTTTCTACTCTAAGATTGACTTGAGGTCAGGATACCATCAGCTGAGAGTCCGAGAGGAGGATGTGGCATAGACGGCGTTTTGAACCCGTTATGGACATTATGAGTTTTTGGTTATGCCATTTGGGCTAACTAATGCACCTGCGGTGTTCATGGATCTAATGAACCGTGTGTGCAAGCCTTACTTGGACAAATTCGTCATAGTGTTCATAGATGACATATTGATCTATTCCAAGAGTAGGGAGGAGCACGAGCAGCACCTGCGGTTAATCTTGGAACTACTGAGGAATGAGCAGCTGTATGCAAAGTTTTCTAAATGTGATTTTTGGATTCGGGAGGTCCAATTCCTTGGGCATGTGGTCCACGAGGCAGGAATACATGTGGACCCAGCCAAGATTGACGCTATCAAAAGTGGGAGGCTCCTAAGACCCCTACTGAAGTGCGCCAATTTCTTGGTCTCGCGGGATATTATCGCAGGTTTATTGAGGGATTTTCTAAGATCGCTCAACCCCTCACTGCCCTAACGCAGAAAGGTATTACGTATAAGTGGGGAGATGCCCAAGAATCTGCCTTTCAGCTACTAAAGTCCAAACTTTGCAGTGCACCGATATTATCGTTGCCTGAGGGTACAGAGGACTTTGTAGTATATTGTGATGCGTCTATCCAAGGCTTAGGGTGCGTACTGATGCAACGTGATAAGGTAATTGCATATGCATCACGACAACTGAAGGTCCATGAGAAGAACTACCCCACTCATGATTTGGAACTGGGAGCGGTAGTTTTCGCTCTCAAAATCTGGAGGCACTACCTCTATGGAACCAAGTGCACAATTTTCACTGACCACAGGAGCCTCCAACATATATTTGACCAGAAGGTACTAAACATACGGCAACGTCGTTGGGTTGAACTTTTGAACGATTATGACTGTGCCATCAAGTATCATCCAGGGAAAGCTAACGTAGTAGCTGATGCCCTCAGTCGAAAGGAAATGAAACCCAAAAGAGTGCGAGCCTTACAACTCACCATTCACTCTAACCTTCCTGATAAGATACGTGAAGCCCAGAGTGAGGCATTGAAGGAAGAAAACATCGGGCTTGAGACCCTACATGGTGCAGATAAGCACTTAGAACTGAGAACTGACGGTCTGCAGTACTTCATGAATCGAGTCTGGATACCACGATTTGGGGATCTCAGACAACTGGTGCTCGATGAAGCACATACCTCTCGCTATTCGGTACATCCTGGTTCGGACAAGATGTATCAAGATCTTAAGACTCTGTACTGGTGGCCAAACATGAAAGCCGAGATAGCCACTTATGTTAGTAAGTGCTTGACTTGTGCGAAGGTTAAGATTGAATATCAAAAACCTTCAGGCCTACTCCAACAACCAGAGATTCCAATGTGGAAATGGGATGGAATTTCCATGAACTTCATTACAAAGCTTCCTAGAACGCCAACGGGCCATAACATGATTTGGGTTATCGTGGACCATTTAACCAAATCGGCCCACTTCCTGGCAATAAAAGAAACGGATTCGTTAGAAAAGCTGGTGAACCTATACATCAAGGAGATAGTCTCTAGGCATGGGGTGCCTACTTCCATTATATCTGATCGCGATGGGAGATTCACTTCTCGTTTCTGGACTACTCTCCAAGATGCTTTAGGAACTCGTCTTGATATGAGCACAGCCTATCACCCACAGACGGATGGACAAAGTGAACGTACCATCCAAACATTAGAGGATCTGCTACGAGCATGCGTAGTGGACTTTGGTAATAACTGGGATAAGCACTTGCCCTTAATCGAATTCTCTTACAACAACAGTTACCACACTTCGATACAGTGTGCGCCTTTCGAGGCAATTTACGGGCGCAAGTGTAGGTCTCCTATCTGTTGGACTGAGGTTGGGGATAGCCAACTAACAGGTCCCGAACTCGTGCACGAAACTTCTGAGAAGATAGTGCAAATCAGAAACCGGATGGCTGCTGCTCGGGACCGACAGAAAAGTTATGCTGACAAACGTCGAAAACCTTTGGAGTTCCAGGTTGGGGACAAGGTTTTGTTAAAGGTGTCACCGTGGAAAGGAGTGATACACTTTGGGAAACGAGGGAAGTTAAATCCCAGATACGTCGGACCTTTCGAGATCGTTAAAAGGATTGGTCCAGTAGCTTACCAGCTAAATCTACCAGATGAACTCAGTGGAGTACATAATGTATTCCACGTCTCAAACTTGAAGAAATGCTTATCTGATACGACACTGGTAGTGCCACTGGAGGAGATCCAGGTGGACGATCAGCTGCGGTTCGTGGAAGAACCAGTGGAGTTTCTTGAGCAGGGCGTCAAGAAACTCAGACAAAGTACTATACCTATTGTTAAGGTACGGTGGAATTTCCCGTCTAGGACCGGAATACACATGGGAGCGCAAAGATCAGATGCGGCTCAAATACCCACACCTCTTTACTGAACCTGAAATCGTACATAGATCAAATGCGGAACATAAAGCAACTCTTTCAAAGTGAATTTCGGGGCGAAATTCCTTTCAACTTGGGGATGATGTGACATCCGGGAACCAAGCACACATTTTTATAGTTGGCTTTATTGTTTACTTGCTGAATTTCGGGACGAAATTCTTTTCAACTTGGGGATGATGTGACACCCCACATTTTTCAGGTTAAATACTCTTACTGAACTCTAGTTAACTTACATGTTCATACATGGCTAGATACTTAACTAGGGTTAGTTAAGTAGGTTTAACATATTGATGTGTCGTAAAACACATCTATTCTTCTATGTATTTTGAGTTATAATTGAGTCTTTTGTATATAGTTTTTAGTAGTTTTAGGCGTGTATTCGTTTGTTGGCCTATTTTTATCATTGTATAGTTTTTGAGTCATTTTTTAGTACTTATTTATTTATTTTATATTTTGGTAGGTGTTCGTGTGGACGTTGGAGCGTAAACGATGAACTTTGGTCAAGTCATGAACACCCGAGTCATAATACTATAATACTATAATAATAATAATAATATTTAAATGAAAAAAAATAATACCATGACTTTGAAAGTCATGGGCTACGGCCCAAAGTTATTAGGGAAGAACGCCGCATTATGGTCGAAGAGAACATCCAGGAGGACAATTTATTAATTAGAGAGAAAAAAAATTCGAAAGGGGAGCAGCAAACAAAAGGGATTGGTCAACAATTCATTCACAATTTTTCCAATTATTTGGACAATCGCACAGCAAAAAAGACAAATTGCACCGGCCATAAGCGGTGACGAGCGAAAGGGTACGGAAGGAGAAAAGGCCATGGGCACGTTAAAGATCAAGAGCCAACGAGCCTTGGGTTAGGTTTAGTTTTCGCTCTATATTTTTATAGACATGATGAAATTGTTTTTTATAAACTTTGAATTTATGTTTCTAAATATTATGAGTAGCTAGACTTTTATGGTTGCTTAGGTTTATGAACTAGACACGTAATTTGCAGTTTTTAATGATTTTTGGTTTTTAATTTGATGTGTAGAATTACATGATTTTAAGTTTATTGTTGGATTTGATATATGTGTGTTGGTGTTAATTTTATTTGAAGTTTGTTTATTGGTTTTGTGGAACTAGGCATGTAGAGATACCCCCTAGGTCTAGAAATCAATCTAGTTCGTCAACTTAGGTTAGCGTGCTAGTATTTGGAGTTGGAGTACGACAAAAGTATAACAAACTAATATAATAATTTAACTAAGACGTGCAGTCCATTCTTGAGGGTGAGAAATCTAACTCGAGTTTGCTAGGTAACTAACTAGGCATTGTTCGGTAGTTGGCAAGCGCTAGGGCGGGAGTCGCTACTTGTCCGTGTTTAGAGTTTTCCTAGGTTTTCTTCAGTAGAGTTTAAGTCTGCTTCATAGTTTGAGGGTTTTAATCCAGGAGAGGTTTTAATCTGATTTCTGTGGGATTTCGGTACGCTAGGGCGATCCGGATCCATCTTAGCATTTCTACACTTGTCCGCCTTGAGTCTAGTGAGTTATCCTTGACAGGAGGTTTATTAGATAAGAATAGGGTCTCAAGTTAATTACCAGATTCAGGATTTATTGCTAGTGTCTAGGGATTTTACCTAAGTAACCAGCCTTCTTCCTATCTGATTTCTCCAAGCTCCTAGGTTCGTCTAAGTAGTTGAGGTTATTTTGTTTATATTTAGATCCTTCTAAGTTTATAATTAGTAAGTTTAAAATACCCCCAATTTAAGTATATATTTATTTAGGCTAGTATTCGGTAGAGGTTGTGATCTAGAGTTGCATTCGCGTCTTTGGGTTCGATACTCGGTCTTATCTGTTTACTGCTTTGCGACCGGTACACTTGCCGTGCGTGTGTAGTTTTTAGGTGAGTCGTTTTAATTAGAACTTGTGTTATTTTTATATATATACATTTACACACATCAAGTTTTTGGCGCCGTTGCCGGGGACGCAATTGGCACTCTTGAGAATTATCCGATCCGTTTCTAGTCTACTATTTTGTGAATAATTTTTTTTTCTTTTTTCTTATTATTATTTTTTTTATTCTTAATATATAATTTTTTTTATCATGTGCGAGATCTGCGGAGGACCCCATTTTACCATAAGATGCCCTCATTCATATTCATCGGGGTATTCCACGGATTATTATGCTAACGAGTATTTGCAGCCGCAGCCATATCAGTCATACCAGCCTTCATACCCACAGGCAAACCGGTGGTTTAACCCTGCAACATCTGAGTCACTAGATAGAACAAAACGTCAGCTTGATCGTCTACAAGCTGAGATGTATGAGGAAAGGCATGGTGGTAACTCGTTAGAGTATCCAGCTAGCCAACATTTGTATTCACATCCCGATTATCGGGATGTCTCGTCTCACACTAGACCCGATTTTGCCGCCTTACTTGCTAAACAACAACTCATGCTCGAGGATATCGATTCTTTGCTATCCAAGCGCACCGACTCTTTGAGGGAACAAGATGCGGCACTTAAAAGGCTAGAGGCTCAGGTGGATGAACTGAAGACCATAATGGACATTGAAGTCCCACCTCCAGTTCAGCAGGTTTATTTCACAAATGATGACCCAGACGAGATGGTAACACTTAGATTACCTGATTGTATTAGTCCCATTGCTGAAACTGTTTGTCCTTACTCATCTGATTCTGTGCATGATTTCACTGACCCATATGATTCTTTACACTTGTCTTGTGAGGATGGTATTTTGCAGGATTCAGGGTTAGAGCCAGAGACCATAATGGACGCCTTAGTCCCACCTTTGGTTCAGCAGGATGAGCAGCCTTGCCAGATCTCTAGTTTAGTAGCATACCCTTGGGAGGCAGATGTCTGGAGTGATGATGAGGAGATAGAAAGGATAGCTTGGGACGCGCATAGGAAAGCCATGATGGAGAAGATAGGGGAGACTGAGGAAGATATGGACTTTTCAGAATCCACAGGCTGGCTGTTTGAGGAAGAAGTGGTGGAAGAGGAAGACACCACTGACCTGCTTGAAGAAGCAGCTGATGGAGAAGCAGAGTTTGGTGACGAGTTGGTTGATTTGACAGCTCCAGAAGTGGACAAAGATTTTGACGAAGTGTCACCAAACAAGGAAGATGAGAAAGAAGCAGTGGTGAAAGAAGAAGAACACCACAGCCGGCCCGTGCAGGCATTGGATATTACACTGCTACTAATGCCACCACCATGGCCACCACCACGGGAGAAGGCGAAGAGGCACCTGGACCGACATAGGGTGAGGGTCAGGAGTTGTAGAGACAACAAGTCCCCTCATTACATGCCAAGAATCAGGTTTGGTCCAGGTAAATTTAAATATTGGTGGCCCGACCCAGTTAAATTTGATAAAATATTTTTCAATTCCACTAATTTAATTTTTCTAAATAATATGGACCGGGTGGAATTAAAATGGGTTGGATCGGGTCCAGATAAAAGAGAAGCCCCCTGATTTAGTTTAAGTGTGGGGAGGCTCTGTAGAGTTTGTAAATTTATATTTATACATATTTATTTATTTATTTATTTATTTTTTTTCTTTCTTTTCTAACTTTTCATTTTTTTTATTTTTTATTTGTGGTTCGTCCTTCGATAATGGTTCATAGGTTTTTATCTTTCTATTTTTTTCTTTGTTGTTTTTTGTGTCTTTGAGTCTGTTTGCAAGTTTGCGTGTTTGCTTAGGTAAAGGAAATTTCACAATGAGCGGATCCCATGTATTGTCTTTATATATATTTTATGAGTGGGAGTTTTGAAAAAGGTTTGGGTAATAAAAGAGAATTTTTCTTAAAAAAAAAAAAATTAAAATTAATTAACTTTCTGTGAAAAAAGACTTTTCACGTAATGTGAAGAGTCTGGGCTGACCTGTGCGCCTCATGCGACCAGCTATTACCCCGGAAAGTTATATTTTTCTTTCGCTTGCAACGCGTGTTGTGATCACCAGTGTCCTTCACGTTGAGCGAGAACCATAATATTTATTTTTCTCTACCCATTTGGTTCTACCACCATTCACCGCCATTTTGCGAAGCAGGTACGTCTTCTTGTTTGTTGTTATATTATGAGTCTAAGTAGTAGTTTTAGTCTTTTTATTATTATTTGTGGTTTGGCATTATGCTCGGGTTTTGTTTGTTTCGTTTGCGCAGGTTTGGATTGCACCGCCCGTACTCAATCTCCATTCGGTGATTCCAGAGCTGTTTATCATTTGTCAAGGCAAGCCCAGAGTTTACCAGTGTGTCAGAGCCGATCGCGACCAAATGCTATACGATCGAGCTGGATTGGACTAGAGTTTTTGGAGCTTACGCATTAGTTAACCAGCTAAGTCCTTTCCAATTTGCCCTCGTTTTTTTTTATTTTTGTATTCGGAATTTTTTTTTTATTTTTTTTTTATTTTGAGTCGTTCTCTATTCCTACATTGAGGGCAATGTAGAGTTTAAGTGTGGGGATGGGAAACTGTCGTTTAGTCTGTATAGAGAGTCATTTTGAGTCAAAAAAAAAAAAAAACTGAAAAAAAGTCCCTGATTTTGAAGTTTACATTATATAATATATGGAAAATGATAGGTAAAGTTAGGTGTCCGGTTTTCAAATAGTATGTATAATAAGAGATTAAAATTGATTGAAAACGTGTCTGATTTGGGATATGTGGGTAGGCTCGGCCGGTAGAAAGGTTTCCTTTGAAAAGTAATAAATTAATTATGTTAGGCTATGTGAGCGTTGGATTTTAGCTAAAACAGGATTATATGATCATACAAGTCACAAATCTAGGTGCGGAAACCCTAGATCTGAACAAATTGATAAAATACAAATCACGACACAATCAAGATCATTTTCAATATCATTTTCATAGATTAACTTCAATCAATAAGCATTTACAAACTGTTTAGGTTAATCTAGAATCACACAGATAAACTCTCAAAAACACTCCTAAACCTGATCTAAACCTGGACACAAATGACAACTCTCTTTCATAATCAAAAACTCAAAATCTATATATAGGCACTGCACATTCGCCCCTTACAGATGGTCGAATGTGAGTATATTCCACATTCGCCCACTAAGAGTGGTCGAATGTGTCTTCTAGTGCATGCCAATCTTCCTTCGTCCACTTCAGTTCACCTTCGCCCAGATCAGTCTACATTCGCCCATTCTGAACCACCTTCGGCTATCTACTAACATATGTTAATTATAGTATATCCAATCCTTAGTCGCAAAATGCATCAACAAACTCCCCCTCGACTATTGATTGGATAGTTTTCTCTGATAGTCCATCGTCTTGTTCATCAGCTTGATTCTGAGCTGCTTCTTCTGCTCAGAAGTCATTGGCGGCTCGAATGTTTTCTTCACAGGCTTTGACACATTAGCAATCTTCACAGCCTTGCCAAGTTTACCCTCCAAGTTGCTTCCAGCATTTATGTCATATGCAAAACAAACTCCCACAACTTGAGTATACTTTCTCGCTTGAGCAAAGTCGTTGGGTTCATAGTAGATCGGATTATAGAACAACATGATGATGTCTTCGAATGTGCAATTAATCAGCCACATAGGATCAAATACATGCACATGCTTGTATTTATCCTTTCCATCCCTCAACACGATCACCGCTTCTGCCTTCCTCCAATCGTAATACCAAAATATGAAATCAGCACTAAAATGCTGTGGCATTGGCATCAACGGTATCTTCCTCATCACATTAGGTGCTTTGTAGATTAAAGTCACACGCTTCATATTGGTTTGAGGATCAATATCCCTATGTTCTTTTCTTCTAGGATATTGAGGCTTGAACCTGTTCCATCTCGTACGACTTTCCCAAACCAATTTGTCTGCGCACCAACCGACATGCGATCCATTTACCTCGGCACCTGACATTGGGAATCTGCATAGATCTCTTACCGCCCAGTACGGTAGAGTAAGCAAGTCACAGAATCTGTTGAAATACAGAATTCCGGTTTCCCATTTCGCAGCAATACACTTCAGTCTGCCTAGATAAGTCCACCCAAGAGCTCTGCCTTTGAACTTGGCATTATGAAATCGATAAAAGTTACCTTGAGCTTCAGGTTTAGGTCGGTTCTCCTCCATCTCCTTCAACTTCTTCATATAATTCTTCAACTCATCAGACTGGTTAGAAGAATCTTTCTTTTCAGAACCAAATACCTTCTCAACAAACTCTTCGCTTCTTTTCTTTGCTTTCTGTTTCGCTGACTTATTTGGTATCTCAGTGAAGTCAGGAAATACTTCATTCTCATCTTCTTGTCGAAATACTGGGGAAACTCTTCATGAGTAATGTCTTCTACTTCAACTTCATTGTTCCCTGGAGTATGCACATCATCTGAATGACTTCCCATATCCTTTTCAGGAATATCAGGAATCGATTCATCCATCATAAACTCCTCAAACGTCTTTCCTACCCTCTGTGCGAGACCATCTAAAATTTCTTTCGCCACAGATGCAGGTAGTTCCCCTTCCTCAAGATCTGGATCTTCATATTCCAGCTCATATCTCAAATCGTCAGTCTGGAATATTTCAGCGAAGCATCCTGTGAACTCAATGGTCCACTCTCTCTTTTCCAACATATTCTTGTATATCTGTTTAGCATCATCAGACAGAGATCTCACCTTTTCGTTCCAGAAGATACTTTCATCCGAATCTACATTCCCACCTTTCTTCTTGGAACTCGATTCTCCAGTATCTTTCTTCTTCTGTGGTGTTCTCTTCTCATAACTAAACTTAGAAGTATCATCTCCTCCATCATGATCACTTCCACTGCTAAACTCATCACCTTTCTTTTTCCCTGTACCTTCAGCATCATCATCATCATCATTGTTGTCATCATCATCATCATTGTCATCATCACTTTTATCCGATCCATCATCATCCTCATCTTCATCATCTTCTTTCTCTGATTCAGAATACTCATAATCAACTTTCTGCTCATCTTCTTCTTCATCTTCTTCACCCTCTTTCAACTGGGGTGCCCTGCTATACAGCTCTTCAATCAAACCACAAAGGCGTTTGTTTTCCTTCTTTAATTCTTTGTTATCAGCCTTAATCAGTTTGATCTTGTTCTTGTTTCTATCACATCTTCTTTCAAGCTTCTCATTCTTAGCTTCCAACATCTGAATCTTATCATTTATCTCATCCTGATTCGATTTTGAAGCAACTACAATTTGGAGCATCTTCTCCTCATTCTGCTTGAATTTAGTAATCTCAGCTTGTTGAGCAATCAGCATCTTCATCATGTCCTCCATCTTCTTATTAACCTGTTTCATAACATCATCATCAACAGTCACTTTCTTTGACTTTGATCTGGAGGGCTCAACTTCAACAACTTTCTCCTTTTGAGGCTTTCTAAACATATCGAGCACTTTATCCATATCGATATTAAACTGATCGTTTGGTAAAGTCTCTGCCTCTTTCGCTTTCTTCTGCTTCTTGGCAACTGGTGAAGATAACTTGGAAGGTGTACCAGCATCAGGTAATCTCTTTCCCTTCAACAACTGAGCCAACTCTTTCTCTCTCAGTTCTTTCACACTTGATTTCTTTGCCATAGTCTTTTGTTTCTTGGTCTTCTTTGGCAAATTCACAACTACTGTATCTCCAACACTCAGTTCAGCTAGGTCAACACCTAAACCTTCATCTTCAACTGATTTCTTTCGTCTCTCAGCATCTTCAATCGACTGATTCAAGGATTCAGACTCACCAACCATAGTGGCCTTACGTTTGGTGGTCCTCACGTTCTCGTCATCAGAATCCCACTGTTCATCAACCTCAGTCTCTTCCGAATCTACAGACTCTTCATCCACCAAACCCGATCCTTTCTTCGCCGTCGATTTCTTTCT
This sequence comes from Ambrosia x helenae, assembly GCA_030844895.1. Lineage (NCBI taxonomy): Eukaryota > Viridiplantae > Streptophyta > Magnoliopsida > Asterales > Asteraceae > Ambrosia > Ambrosia x helenae. Next base: position 64,973,453 of record CM061230.1, on the reverse strand, counting down.
AGCAACCTGTTGCTTTGTGCTTCCCTGATCAATAGCCTTTCCCTTGCCCTTCCCTTTGGCTCCAGGATTGACTACTTGACGTTTCCGCTTAGTGCTTGAATCAACATACACTAAGGGATCATCGTTATCTGAGTCACTCTCATCATGTCTTGCTTTGTTCTTGCCAGGATCAGTGTAATCCGGACGAGCCAAAGCGCCAAATAATCTCCTGTTAGGTGGCTTCTCACTGTCAGGCACACCCTTATAACCTTTCATCCTCGTCAAGGTTCTAATATTCATGTGATCTTGCCTAGGATCATTGTCGGATCCTTCTTCAGCATTGGATACTTATAGTCAAAGATCATCATTAGAAACCTCGGATACAACATGAATTTCTTGTTCTTCATTCCCTTCAGCATCTCCAGCATGTGGTCAAGAATCATCCCGGAAACATTAAATGGTTTGTTGAGTGTCAACGCAACCATTAATGAACTCAAACTCCTTCTCATCACGTCATAACCACCACTCACACAACCAAAGACATGAATCAGAACATGTGCAAAGTACTTATACTGCACTCCCAGCTTCCCTTTATACATAGATCCGTCAGTGATTGGACCTTTGTATTTCATCCTTAAGAAGCACGCCTTCTGTTCTGTCCAAGATAACTCCCTGGGATCCTCACTGTCTTCAAACTTAATCTGTAATGCCTCCCGAATGTCAGCTTCAGTCAAGAACATCTCCATCTCCTGAATCTTGCTCTTGATGATCGTCTGATTCTCCCAGTAGTCATACTTAGCGTTCTGGTAAAAGTCTTCTATATGTCTTTGTATATGATGGTTGGTGTGGCTAGAGCATGTACAATCCTGCTTCTCTTCAGAAATTCAATAATCCCTGTAAACTCTGTGTTCTTCTCAACATCTCCTAGATACGCGCAACAGTTGTGCGATCGTTCAAAAGGCCAACTGCTCGGAGTAGATGTTTCAGCTACGGGGACTGGATCTTGAACTGTGATCTCTGCTGGAGTCTCAACATTCACTGCTGGTGATTCAATATTCTCGGGTTGTTCAGCCATCTGCACATGAAAATCAATAAAACGCGTCAAAAACACAAAAACGACAAAAATATAAAATTCTGGTCAAAAACTATTCTGCACGTTCGCCCGTTTAGAAATGGCCGAATGTGGGAATAACTGGTCGAATGTGAAATTGTATGGACGAAAGTGAATATGATCTTGATAAAAAGTCACATTCGTCCGTTTTGTTATACATTCGTCCAAACCATTCCACTTTCGCCCGTTTTAAAACAACCGAAAGTGAAAAATTTACCCCCAAAATTTAAAATTTTGCCATTGTTAGTTTTAACTTGTAATTTTGATCCTAAAACGTACTAACATGTCCGACTAACATTCGTTTATTATCAATTTTGTCAATTAAATCAGTTTACATAGGTTTTCAAGTGGAATTAGGGTTCTATGTGTTCAATCGATCAAAACTATCATCTAAACATGTTTTTATCCTAATTCCTTCCACATTCTCCCCCTAAAACCTATGTGAAATGATCGGCTATCAAAAACAAACATGAAACAACATCAAAAATCCCTAGAACAGAAACCCTAGGTCCCGTTCTTTTAACAGTCAATTCTGATCTGTTTTGTTGTCCATTACCTGCAATATTGGTGTTAAAATGATGAGCAATGATCAGGGAACAAATCAAAGGAACATAAAATGCATGAGCAACAAGGTCTGGTTATGAAGAAATTTTGAAAAAGTTTTTGAATGAGAGGTTCGAAGGTGAAAGGTTTATTTATAGAGGTCCACGTTCGACCGGTTGAAGTGGACGAATGTGGGTTAAATCCACATTCGCCCAATTTAATGACATGAATGTAGAAACAGGCCACCTTCGCCCCTTTTGAAGACCCGAAGGTGAAACCTTATACCCGGAAGTGGAATTTTCACCCGGAAGTGAAAATATCCACCTTCGCCCAAAACAAAAAACGGTCGAGTGTAATGATTTTTCCACATTCGACCCATTTAAGGGGCGAATGTGAAATGGAAAAATCTGAAAATTTCGCCAAATTACGAATTCGAATCCCGTTCAACATTTTTCAATCCGTTAAACTTCCAAAACTCAAATTTTCACATTTTGAATATTACAAAGTCCAGATGGTGTTATCAAATCTCAGAAATTGACCATCAAGCATCCCCGGATATCAAAAATAAAGCAGAAATGCAAATCTTTTGGATTTTCTGAAATTTTTATCAAAACACACCTAAAATCTTTTTGGATTTTGTAACTTTTTGACAATAAAAGTAAAATGCAACAAAGTAAAAAGCATCAAAGTAAATGAAAGCAGTAAACATTTTGTGATTTCCGGTAAGAGGATCATATCAGTTTTCTAAGAAATCTGAACACAGCGTTGATCTATTTTAATATTATCATTAGAAACAATATGTGACACGGCAATTGCTGATATTGTTATCCACATAAACTCACATGCAGACAATTACGCAATGCTTTAAAATGATACTGATTAGATGTATTAGACTAACACATTGTGGTTCCCACACACACGACATACTCCCATATCAAGAAGTAAATGCACAAAGACTCATTGTAAAGCGTGATTATGCTTTCGTCGTCTGTAATTGTACAAGATATAATGCATAGAGGTATACAGGTCAGCAAATTAATGCAGCAAAGTAACATATGCACCATACCAGGTTGAGGACTGATATTAATCATGATTTGCATCAATGATCAATATGATATTATAGATAATCTTTGATCATCATATAACATAGAAAGTTCCTCAATTCGGTAACTTTAGGTTTTGGCATAAAGCTCTTTTATAAAGACATCCTGTCTGATCTAGGTCCGTAATGACTTACAGCAAAAGATCAGATAGGCTATCCCCAGACAACTAATAACATAACGACCCTAAACCTCCGAGTTTTGTACAAACACCCTATCAAACGAAATTACGGTACTGAGACCATATGCCCATGAGGTGTTCATCCACAAACGCGTCGTTTGTTATGTTTGTATCACTAATGCACGCAATATATAGTCTACGAAGCCTATCAGCATATCACACGTAATCAACATACGTCTCATTAAAACTATACAATTCTTTAGCCTGTGTCAGATCCCCACTGATGTACTATCATTTCCTCTTTTTATCCAGGAAATCATTTTGGGTTTTTCTAATTTTTAGGTATTTTGAAAATTTTTCAATGTTTTTGGTTTTTCTGATAAAATGACTCCCCCTAAAATAAAGAACATATTTTTGGGTTTTTAATATTTCTGAAAAAGAAAACAAAAATTTGAAAGAAACAATCCACTTGAAAGCATCAACTTCTTTGAGGATTAAACAACCCCCTCGAAAGCATCAACTTCTTTGAGGATTATGATAGTAAAGAGAAATTCCCAATTAGCAAAGAGAAATTCCCAATTAGCAAAAATTTAAAACTAAAACTAAAAACTAAAAATGATAAACCGAGGAGCCGATTAGTCCTGTTTTTCCTTTATATTGTTTACTTTCAAAAGATATTCAAAGCGGGATCTGTCAAAAGCTTTTGTAAACAAATCTGCACGTTGGTAGTCAGTATGGATTTTGACCATGTCAATCAATTCCTTAGCATAACAGTCACGGATAAAATGATATTTAATCCGAATATGTTTAGCTTTAGAATGATTTTCAGTATTTTTAGTTAATGCAATTGCGGCTTCGTTGTCACAGTGTATAGGGGTTTTAAGAAACTGCAAACCGTAATCGACCATCTGTTGTTGGATCCAGAGCACTTGCGAACAGCAACTCGAGGCTGAAATGTACTCGGCTTCACATGTAGACAGTGCGACGGAAGTCTGTTTCTTGCATTGCCAGGTAATTAACCTGCTCCCTAAAAACTGGCAACCGGCTGTTGTTGATTTGCTGTCTTTGTCACAGCCGCCCCAATCTGCATCACTAAAAGCAATAAAATCAAAATCATCATCATTAGGGTACCAAAGTCCTTTTGATGGACAACCCTTCAGATATCGAAGGATACGCTTGACCGCCGTCAGATGACTTTGTTTCGGCTTCGATTGGTAACGAGCACAGAGACACGTTGCATACATAATATCTGGTCGAGACGCTGTCAAATACATCAGAGATCCGATGATTGCTCTGTATGTAAATGGGTCTGTCAGCTCCCCCTTAGCGTCCACTCCAATCCCGTGATTGGGTTGAATCGGGGTATCCATCGGCTTAGAGTCCTCCATCTGGAATCGGCTCAAGATGTCGGCAACATATTTCGTCTGGTGAATGAAGATCCCGTCGGGTCTTTGATCCACCTGTAAGCCGAGGAAAAACTGCATTTCTCCCATAGCACTCATTTCGAACTTCTCCTGCATAACAGTTTCAAATTCCCTGCACAAGAGTTCGTTAGTTGAACCAAATATAATATCATCAACGTAAATCTGTACTAGAAGCAAGTCATCTCCCGTCTTCTTCGTAAAGAGGGTGCAATCGACGAGACCGCGCTTGAATCCTTTGGAGATGAGGTATGTACTTAGCTCCTCGTACCACTGTCTTGGAGCCTGGTGCAAACCATATAAAGCTTTGTTCAGCACGTAGACCTTGTCCCGGTGGATTGGGTCCTCAAAGCCTGGTGGCTGCCCGACATAAACCTCCTCCTTGACTTTACCATACAGAAATGCGCTCTTGACGTCCATTTGATAGACTTTGAATTTCTTATACGAAGCAAACGCAAGGAACATCCGAATAGCTTCCATTCGTGCTACTGGTGCATAGATTTCGTTGTAATCAATTCCTTCAATTTGATGGAAACCCTGCACAACCAATCTGGCTTTGTTCCGTACAATAACTCCATGATCATCCTTTTTGCACTTAAACACCCACTTAGTGCCTATTTTCTTTCTTCCCGGCGGCAAATCTGTGAGCGTCCAGACTCCCAATTTCTGGAATTGCAATAACTCTTCCTGCATTGCCTCAACCCAGGCATCTTCTTGCAAAGCGTCTTTGTATGTCCTAGGCTCTACCTGCGACACATAACATGCAAACGACCAATCATTTTGGCTACCAGATTTCTGAATTTTGGCATACAATGCTAAAGCACCAAAACTCTCTGGCGAATTAACGCTTTTAAGCTGCCCTCTGGTCATCACTCCACTACCAGGATCACCGATAACTTGCTCCAGCGGGTGAATACGATGAATCCGAGATTCCGGATTAACAGGTACAATCACTCCCGTCTGAGCAGTCAAGTTCTCTACAGCATCCTGATCATGACCCGTGTTAGATGATGAAGCAACATCTGGATTTGGAGTTGGGTTGACAGTTTGCTCTTCTAAGTCTTCTGCATGTTCAAGAACGGCTTCTTCAAATTGTTCATCTTCAGATTCTGAAGTGTCTAATGAAGTTGAAGCTTCTTGAAACAACTCTTCTTCTTGTGTAGGAGCACTGGTATCACTAGAAGCTGGTGGGGGGTTTACGGTGATTGGACGCATCAATGGTGAAGTTGCCGCGTTTTCACACTCGTAAAGTAATCTGATCACAGCTTCTTCAACCAGGCTATCTAGGTTGAATGATTCAAAGAAATCTTTGTAATCAAACATCCAATCAGGGCCCGTGCCTTGCAAATTTTGAGTGTAACGTTGAACTTCCACGTTAGCCCAATCCTCCACTTGACGAGTTCTCTTGTTGAATACCCGTTTGAGCGGGGTTGCATATCCAACAAAATATCCCTCTTCAGCTTTAGGACTAAACTTCTCGCTTGGATTCAACATCGTACATGGCGCCCCAAATGGTTCTAGATACTCTAAATTGGGCTTTCGTCGGTGTAACAGCTCATAAGATGTTTTTCCAAACTTCTTCACTGTCAAAACCCGATTTAATGTATAGTTTGCTGCATAAATCGCCTCATTCCAGAACATTACTGGAAGATTTGAGTCAGCGAGCATTGTTCTAGCAGCCTCAATCAGAGTCCTATTCTTTCTTTCAGCAACACCGTTCTGTTGCGGGGTATACGGAGCTGAATATTCATGATGTATCCCCTTGCTTTCACAAAGTTCATCCATCTTTGCATTTTTGAACTCCGTCCCGTTGTCACTCCTGATCCTTTTTATCTTCAAATTGTAAATATTTTCCAGCCGAGTGAACAGAACTTGTAAATTGGTAAAGGTGTCGCTTTTGTTCTTCAAACACATCACCCATGAGAATCGTGAATAGTCATCAGTGACGACTAAACAATAAAGCTCTCCAAGATGACTTTTGCGCTTGACCGGTCCAAAAAGGTCCATGTGCAATCGCTCAAGCGGCATCTCAACTGAGTTAACCTTCTTCACTTTATGGGATTGTTTGTGTTGTTTTCCTTTCATGCAGCTCACACACTTGTCGTTCAGATGGAAATGTTTCATGTTTACTCCATCGACAAGTCCATTTCTCACTAACTGATTCATTTTCCTCAGATGAATGTGCCCCATTCTTCGGTGCCACATTATCGATTCTTTTTCGGTCGCCTTGGATAGAAAGCATGTTATCTGTCCCTGTGGTGTCATCGCCTTGGACATATCAAGAATGTAAAGATTGTTGACTCGAGGTGCCATCAACATAACCCACTCCTTTGGAATCTTGAAGCCCGGTTTAAGTATATAGCAGGATTTGTCATCAAAATGCACAGAAAATTGTTTATCGCATATTTGACTGACACTCAACAGATTATAGTCTATCTGCTTGACATAAGAAATCCGCTCGAAAGTCACAATCCCGTTACTCACGCTTCCTTCCATCGTGATATAACCTCCTTTATTACCCGCGAACGCAACATATCCACCATTAATATTCTTCACATCAAACAGCAACGCCAAATCCCCCGTCATGTGGCCTGAAGCTCCACTATCAACAATCCAGAGACTGCTAATAGGGCCAACTGAAGCTCCCTGCACACAAAAAGTAAACATTTAGTTCTTTCGGGGGACCCAAGCCTGAGTCTTGGGCCTTTGAACTTTGGCTTTCAAAGAAACATCCTCAACAACTTTTTCAACAACTTTTTGTTTTGAATCAATCGTTTTCTGATTTTTCAAAACAGATTCATTTTTATCACTCACCTTCGAAGTAGAAGCTCCTGAAGTACCATTAGGTGTCCAAGATTTTTCAGACCTTTTGAGAATACGGATTTGAGATTTTGGTTTCTCAATAGGTTTCTGAACATTGTTACTAAAAGTAACTTTCTTAGCAACCTTATCTGAATGAACAGACTTAGGTCCAACATTTGACTTGACAATTGGTTTTTGTGGAACCTTTTGTCTATCAGCTGTTGTGTTCACCACTGGTTTTCTCCAAGATTGTTCCATTGCAATCCGATTCCTTTGATCATAATGAAATGGACGGTTGTTCCTCATTTGAAAATTATTTTGATTCTGAAAATGTTGTTGTTGAGGAACAGTCCGTCTATGCGGTGGGACATAATGATCAATCGGCTTTTTCATGGAATTCTTAACCTCAACTTCATGTCTCTTGTGCCTTACATATGGACACTGAGCAAGTAAATGCCCACGTTCTCCACATTTAAAGCATTTTCTATATTCCTCAAACACATAATGAGCATTTGGTGAAGCAAATGATCTTACAGGAAATTGATCATTATATTGTTTATTTCTTAAACTCTCAGGAAGTGGTCCTTTCGAGTAAGAAGGTTCATGAAAACCATTTGCTTTATCATCTGGTCGAATGAACTCAGTGACATGAATTTTTGGCTCTTGAGGAACTTCTGAAAACAGTTTCTTTAAGATTTCTGGTGGAATTTCATTGGTTCTCTCATGTTTTGGAAACCATATTGTGCTTTCTTGCTAGATTTTATCAAGTTTAGAATAGTTAACGTTTTTAATCGGAAATTCCTCATCAGCAATGATTTTATCAGATCCTTCCATCCGATAAAACACCTTTACAGGTTTGTCACTTGGTTCATTCAGCTCATTCTTTTCAACCACATTCTTAACATCATTCTTTTTCTTAACATCAATCTTTTCAGACTTTTTATCACGATTAGCATTTGCCATCGGATGAACATGATCAGATGGTGATACTGGTTCAGTAGTAATGATGTGATTTTCTTTTGGAATCTCACATTCATTAACAGATTTATCACTACCAGTATCATCATTTTCTGAGTCTGAACTATCACTCTCAGCATAAACACCCTCATTGTTCAAGCCCAAAATCGGTCTCACATCAGAATATGGATCACCAATACTCGAGGTATTAGATTCCATTTCTGATGATGAGTCTGATTTCACCGAACTCTCCGGTATCACTTGGTGATAGTTATGATTTTCAAAAAGAACCGGAGATGGTACAGACTTGTAGTTGGTGGTGTTATCATCAATGATATGATCCACGACATAAGCAACATTCTTATAGCTTTCTAACTTCTTGTTAACCTTTTCAGCAAAGCATTTAATGGCTGCCATTTCCAACTTGGTGTTTTCAATTTCATTGATGTAGTTGTTTATGGCCAATTGTTTCAATGACAAAGTATTTTTCAAGTCGGAAATGTCCTTTTTATAGCCATCTAATACTTTGTTAAAAGCATTTAACTCTTTGCGAGTAGATTGACAGTTTTGAATAGCACTATCACGTGAAATTCGGAGTTGTTTATTCTCCTCTGTCAATCTATCACAAGTTCCACAGTATTTATCACTCATAACATCAGTGCTAGATTCAGAACTTACAGGTTTTGGCGGTTCGGTCATGGCCATCAACGCAAAATGAGCTTCCTTTCCAGTGAAAAACTTTGAGTAGTCGATCTTGGTGAAAGCATCATCAGCTATGCATGACTTCCTCGTCATCAAAAAGTCAGCTTCTGCCAGCAACTGGTCAATATCATCATCCAAAGAATCAACACTTCCCTCTGTGTCTGATTCGCTCTCAGAATCTGAATACACCGATCTACACTCTTCGGGAACATCAGAAACTGAATCAATCACCATCCCAGAACTCTTCTCCTCAGCCTTAACCTCAACAGGTTCACTCACCACTTCCATCTCAGTCTCAGAATCATCACTTTCACTCTCCTCAGTTTCTTTCTTCTCATCAACTGCCACCGACTCTTCCAAATCAACCTGATAAGCAACACATGCCACATTCCCACCAGTAGTCACTTCCTCAACTCCTATTTGCATACCCGACCAGTCAAACCTCTCATCCTGTTGAGTCACCAAGGCTTGGTTCTGACTCGCATTCTGTTGAGTCTTAGTAGGTGTAGTGATAGGTACAACTGTTCGGTTTGGGTGATTAGGAGATTGGTTTTGAATCTGGTGTTGAGTGTTTGGTTGTCTGTTTTGGTTGTTAAAGTTTCGGTTTTGGTAGTTATTGTTATTTTGATAAGAAACTTGGTTTTGTTGACGGTTCTGGTAGTTTGCATTGAAAGGGTTTCGATTACCTTGTTTAGGTGGCTGGGTGCATTCCCTTTTGAAGTGTCCTTTTTCTCCACAATTAAAACATGTAACCTTCTCCTTGTTGAAACCATAGGTTGTGTTGGGAGAAGTTGCCAAATCAGTTCTTCCAGTTTTCTCTATGAACTCTGTTGCTCTTCTCATTATACTCGCAAAAGCCCATTGAATGTCAATGAGTTCCATCTCTTCCTTGTCTATTTGTGCGTAGTCTTCGTTGGTCAAGTTATTGTTCCCAATCTGACTAGCAACCAAACCATTGTAGGATGAAACCATAGCAGAGACTAATGCAATGTGTTGCTGAGCAACCTCCACAGTCACATTTCCCAAGTTGGATGTATCCAAAACCACTGGTTGTTTATGTTGAGTAACTTGGTTTGCTGGTTGTTGTGTTTGGTTAGCGGTGTAAAAACTAGCTTGTTGCATTGGAGAGACTGGTGAAATGTAGGAAGTATATTGTGGTGGTGTGTATGATGGTTGTGAGTAGGAATTGTATTGTGGTGGTGTATAGTTGGTGGTTGGTTTTGATGAATCCATGACATTGGAAATACATGCAACATGTGGTGCAACGCTTCCAGAGCTCGAGTTTCCAGCTGGAACTGAAGTACCTCCAAAATACAGACTCGGATTCTGAGGAATCTGTGACCTTCTAGCTTTCCTCCTATCCTCCAACTCTTTGTTCTCCAGCTTTTCAATAAACTCTGAAATGGTCCAGAATTGATAAGCATCCTTCTCTCTGAGTACCTCCACATGCTGATCCCATTGTGGTGGCAAAGCATCTGCAAACTTATCCACCTGCTTAGTCATTGGAATCTGTACACCATAGCTAGACAATTCAGACAATAAATGCATATATCTCGGAGTTAGTTCTTTCAAAGTTTCATTATTAATAAAAGAAAAATTATCAAACTCTTTGACTAATTCCTCCATTCTCAAACTCCTGGTCTTTTCGTTACCATCATGCTTCCTTTTCAGCTTATCCCAAAGCTGCTTTGACGTAGTACATGTCCCAAACTGATGCAACAGGTCACTTGTGATCGCCTGTGTCAGTTGAGAGAACGCCTTCTTCTCCACCACGTATTTCTTCTTTTCATCCTCAGTCAAGCTCTCCAGAGGAATCAACTCACCGGTATTCTCCAGAATCGGTGCTGTGTATCCTTTGACAATCATGCTCCATGCCTCAGCTCCTTCAACTCCCATGCCTTCCAGATGGATCTTGAACATGGTATGCCACTGGTTATACTCTTGCATATCCATGAGCTTCGGTGGCCGAGTCCCACTACCTGTAGACAAATCCTTAATCAAAGTAGAGATAGCATTAGTGGTTTGAGTATTTACCGCCGCTGCAGCTACTCCCCAGTAATCTGATTGTAATGCCGGATGTGCTACATTCTGAGGCATCGTGTTCGTTGTTGTCATGTAGTTATGTGGTTGTGAGGATTGCGTGTTCGTCTTTTGAGCTGCCACTGTCCATGGGTCCATTGTCTGCTGTTGTGGTTGTGTTGGTGCTGATCCCGAAGTAGTTTGAAAACGCCACATGATCACAATCTGAAAATCTCAACACTTAGAAAAATTTTTCAGCAAAATCCTAGGTTCGCCCAAATACTTTCACTTTCGTCCAAACTGTCACACTCTCGTCCCTTCTGTTCTTCTTTCGACCAAACAGTAACACCCGAATGTGAAAATGACCAGAATGTAAATCACACTAACACACTTTCCACTTTCGCCCGAAATGAAACGGTCGAATGTGGAATTTTATACCCGAATGTGAAAGCTTCTAAACAGATTTTCAGGTTCGTCCACTCAAAAACTCAGGTTCGCCCACTTTTATGCACGTTCGACCACAACTCTCAGTCCAGGTTCCAGGTTCACCCAAAATCAGCAGATCTCATTTTTGAAAACGGTTATTGTTTGAAAAACGGTTATTTTGATCTCAGATTTTCAAAAGTTCATGGATTTGAATGATCTCAATCAGGTTATGTTTCGGAATTGATTTGGAACAACTTTAAGTCTTGGAAAACTTGAATTCGACCACAAATTCACCTTTAAATCGATCAAAAACTAAGTTTTTAAGAGTTTTTGTAAAAACAGATGATTTTATGTCAAAAACATGTCCAAATCAGCTCTGATCTTATCAAATTTGTTGTTGTATGATCCTCTATGCTCTGATACCACTTTGTGAGCGTTGGATTTTAGCTAAAAACAGGATTATATGATCATACAAGTCACAAATCTAGGTGCGGAAACCCTAGATCTGAACAAATTGATAAAATACAAATCACGACACAATCAAGATCATTTTCAATATCATTTTCATAGATTAACTTCAATCAATAAGCATTTACAAACTGTTTAGGTTAATCTAGAATCACACAGATAAACTCTCAAAAACACTCCTAAACCTGATCTGAACCTGGACACAAATGACAACACTCTTTCATAATCAAAAACTCAAAATCTATATATAGGCACTGCACATTCGCCCCTTACAGATGGTCGAATGTGAGTATATTCCACATTCGCCCACTAAGAGTGGTCGAATGTGTCTTCTAGTGCATGTCCAAGCTTCCTTCGTCCACTTCAGTTCACCTTCGCCCAGATCAGTCTACATTCGCCCATTCTGAACCACCTTCGGCTATCTACTAACATATGTTAATTATAGTATATCCAATCCTTAGTCGCAAAATGCATCAACAGGCTATTTTGTGGGTTCTCATCTAGGAGAAACGGGGAGACCGAAACCGCCAAAAATAGTATAAGAAGCACCGTTATAAGTAGAAAACCGTTAGAATTTCTAATCACTTAAAAAAAAAATTAGAAATCAAAGCAAAAATGCTGAAGCTTAAGGTGCCTGGCCACTGGGATAGCGACTTGGATTGGTCACACCCTCTGAGTTAAGTATGCAAAAAAAAAAAAAAAAGCGATTTTAAATTCTCTTGGTTTTCTACATAAGACGGTTGGGAAATGGTCAATTGGTCGTTCCTTTAGCTTCATAAGCTTGAGGCGAGATTAGGAGGAACTGTGGCTTCCTTCGAGTGAGACCCTAGATAGACTAATCAACATGAACTTAACAAAAATAAAAAGGGGCTTGGAAACCGGTGTGGGTTTAAGAGGATCAATATACCTGCAATCGCAATCAATACGTTAGTAGATTATTAATTAAGTAACCTATGTTTTAAAACTGGATGTAAACCTAACTGTGATTCCATAGCATAATTCTTTTTCAGGGACGAAAAAGGTTTAAGTGTGGGGATGTTTGATGTGTCGTAAAACACATCTATTCTTCTATGTATTTTGAGTTATAATTGAGTCTTTTGTATATAGTTTTTAGTAGTTTTAGGCGTGTATTCGTTTGTTGGCCTATTTTTATCATTGTATAGTTTTTGAGTCATTTTTAGTACTTATTTATTTATTTTATATTTTGGTAGGTGTTCGTGTGGACGTTGGAGCGTAAACGATGAACTTTGGTCAAGTCATGAACACCCGAGTCATAATACTATAATACTATAATAATAATAATATTTAAATGAAAAAAAAAAATAATACCATGACTTTGAAAGTCATGGGCTACGGCCCAAAGTTATTAGGGAAGAACGCCGCATTATGGTCGAAGAGAACATCCAGGAGGACAATTTATTAATTAGAGAGAAAAAAAATTCGAAAGGGGAGCAGCAAACAAAAGGGATTGGTCAACAATTCATTCACAATTTTCCAATTATTTGGACAATCGCACAGCAAAAAAGACAAATTGCACCGGCCATAAGCGGTGACGAGCGAAAGGGTACGGAAGGAGAAAAGGCCACGGGCACGTTAAAGATCAAGAGCCAACGAGCCTTGGGTTAGGTTTAGTTTTCGCTCTATATTTTTATAGACATGATGAAATTGTTTTTTATAAACTTTGAATTTATGTTTCTAAATATTATGAGTAGCTAGACTTTTATGGTTGCTTAGGTTTATGAACTAGACACGTAATTTGCAGTTTTTAATGATTTTTGGTTTTTAATTTGATGTGTAGAATTACATGATTTTAAGTTTATTGTTGGATTTGATATATGTGTGTTGGTGTTAATTTTATTTGAAGTTTGTTTATTGGTTTTGTGGAACTAGGCATGTAGAGATACCCCCTAGGTCTAGAAATCAATCTAGTTCGTCAACTTAGGTTAGCGTGCTAGTATTTGGAGTTGGAGTACGACAAAAGTATAACAAACTAATATAATAATTTAACTAAGACGTGCAGTCCATTCTTGAGGGTGAGAAATCTAACTCGAGTTTGCTAGGTAACTAACTAGGCATTGTTCGGTAGTTGGCAAGCGCTAGGGCGGGAGTCGCTACTTGTCCGTGTTTAGAGTTTTCCTAGGTTTTCTTCAGTAGAGTTTAAGTCTGCTTCATAGTTTGAGGGTTTTAATCCAGGAGAGGTTTTAATCTGATTTCTGTGGGATTTCGGTACGCTAGGGCGATCCGGATCCATCTTAGCATTTCTACACTTGTCCCGCCTTGAGTCTAGTGAGTTATCCTTGACAGGAGGTTTATTAGATAAGAATAGGGTCTCAAGTTAATTACCAGATTCAGGATTTATTGCTAGTGTCTAGGGATTTTACCTAAGTAACCAGCCTTCTTCCTATCTGATTTCTCCAAGCTCCTAGGTTCGTCTAAGTAGTTGAGGTTATTTTGTTTATATTTAGATCCTTCTAAGTTTATAATTAGTAAGTTTAAAATACCCCCAATTTAAGTATATATTTATTTAGGCTAGTATTCGGTAGAGGTTGTGATCTAGAGTTGCATTCGCGTCTTTGGGTTCGATACTCGGTCTTATCTGTTTACTGCTTTGCGACCGGTACACTTGCCGTGCGTGTGTAGTTTTTAGGTGAGTCGTTTTAATTAGAACTTGTGTTATTTTTATATATATACATTTACACACATCACATATGTTAGATGATGTTAACATATGTTATAAGTAGGAAAATCCTTGTTAAACACACACATGAGTCCTGTATCCCAAACGTTGGTGAATTATGTGACATACATAGCAATAATATATACAATTGAATTATGGTGAACATGAAGTACGTGCTTATGTGAATTACATGTTTTTGTGAATGATCGCCTAACTGAAAGGTAATGCGTAGATTATGAAAATTACGTGCACAACATGAGTAATATGCTATGTAATAATAAAAACAATGGTTTTTATACAATTTAGAATGGTTAATAATATTGGGTCCGGTATTGGGCTAGAACATGGTTAACGGGTCAAGTTAATGGACTAGAAGGGCCCTAATACCAATTGCTTGGGGAACAAGCAAAGCCCCCTTATAATTGGGAGGCAAGGAAAAGATAAAACCCTACCTCCTTGTCCCTTCTTTGCGCCGTGCGAACCCCCACCCCCATCCCCTCTTGGTTTTTCAAGCAATCAAGTAATCCTTCACCTAATCAAGCTAGTTCGGGTTTGATTTCAAGGCTCTAGGGAGTTTAATCCTTCGCAAGGTATACGTTCTTATGATTTTTGATGAATTATAATGATTGAAAAACTTTAAAAACCCTAAAAATAATGGATATAGAATCGCATGCATGTATGTATAGGGATTCTTGAACATTCTTGATGACTTGATGATGATTTGATGCTAATTGTTATTAGTAACCATGATTAGGGTTTTCACATGATAACATAGGTGTTTTGCTATGATTAATATGGTGTTTAATCAGTACTATAGGTGTTATACATGTATTAGGGATGTTCATGAAGAACTAGGGTTTGTAGATTACTTGGGATGCAAGTTTAAGATTCTGGCAGATTCGTTTGAATGTGTTGTAGGGGCTGTAACGGGTTGGTAAATCGATTGTTTTGATGATTTCTTTGCATGATTGTAAAGTACAAGGTCTTAGCTTTTCATAATGGGCAAAACCATCGGATTTGGACATCGTTTGAGTCGTTTTTGGAATTTTAGTTGATTAGGGGTCATATCAGATTTTCGGATTTGTAAATTGGGTTAACTTTAAATGGTCATAACTTGAGATTTACAAAGAGTTAGGTTATGAAATTTTTACAGTAGGTCAATACTGGAAAAATAGAGCTTTTCCAAGTGGATTCATCTCTTTTGGATGAATACACAATTTTTGAGAATTTTTCTACTAAACTGACCTGTTGAGGAAATTTTCTGGACATAGCTGTGTTGTACGAATTTTCATAATTTTTGTGATTGGAATTAAGACAAAACAAAATAGGTATTGTCAAGTGAATCCTAAATAAAATTCAGTAAAAAATTTGGGACTCTAATTCATTCGTTAAGTATTTTAAATAAATTGTTTTTCACAGCACACAATCTGTCCTAAAAACGCAGATTGTGTATGGGGTCTTTATGTGACTATTTGGAGTTTTATGTGGTATGTAATTGACATGTACTTGTGTGGAAACTTGTATGAGATGTATTTGATGTATTAAACTGATAATAATTGCTATGATCCCCAACGGGATACGTAGGACATACTTGAGCATGTAGAGTCATTAGGTGTCACTACACGGTTTTGAACTTTTAAAAGTCTCGGATAAACGAGTTACATGGTGTGTTGGTTACGCACGTATACTCACCTAGTGACATTTGTAATAGGGAGTCGGTAGCACGTTACTATTCGTGGAATTTGGATTTTCACTTGCGACCTAAGGTGAGTTTCACTACTCTTTTTCTCAAAAGCATGCGTCTCAGGTATGAGACACTTTACTTAACATTTTCTAGTCCGGTTTGGGACTACTTACACATCCCGGGTTGGGATGCCATAGATCCTTCTGAGGGTCGGTCACCTTGCTAATTCGCAATTGTGTCCTTGATAAACTGAACCATCTCTATCATCTTGTAAGTCCTCACGTACCGAATGAGTTGCCAGGGTTGGCAAGCGGGTTATTAGTTGATAGCGCTATTAGGTCTTACAAACCTCACACCGGCTCGGGGAGCGCGGGGGTGAACTATAACTTAACGAAACTTTATCATTGTGGATAGACAATGATGTCAGGCATGCGGCACACTTATGTGGCTACAAGTACATAGCAGTTCGGTATATTCGGTTAGTTATCATGAATGGGTTAGCTACCCTTGACATGCGATGAATTAGTGGTTACACGGTGCGGGACACCAACACAACTTACTTACTTACGTGGTTTTGGAAACCAGCGCATTTGCATATTAAATTACTTTACCTTGTGAACTCACCAGCTTTATGTTGACACACGATTTACATGCTTTTGCAGGTAGTTAGCTTCCGGTGCCAGGATTAGAAAGCACTGTACACTTCACTGCATTTGGGCTCTCGGGCATACACATAAATTATATATTATGCTTTCGTATGGTTTTAATTTTGGGCGCATTGTTTAGCGCATAGTTTTTAAAAAGGTTTAAATTTGGTTTACGCTTCCGCAGCTTAACTAAACTTGGTTTTCGAAAACGAACTAAATGGTTTGGGCATTTAGAGTTCGTTCCTGTGACTTATGGCTATGAGATCCTGGTTTGTCATGCGCCTCGCGGTATAAACCCCGCAGTGGAAATTTGAGGGTGTGACAGGTTTTGATTAACAAATAGGAAACTTATTAATGGAAAAGTTAATATTAATGATCGATTTTGACCAAACTAATAAATGATTTTTGATTTTTTTTAAAAAAAATAAAAATTTATAAATTACATGGAAGGGACAAGTGGCACAATATGGAGGAGAGATGATTGAACTTTCACTGAAGTGAGGACAAGTGTACCAAGGGACTTTTATTTATTAGATGTATAGAAGATATATATATACTAGGTGAGATCCCGTGTGGAAACACACGAGAGTATTAAACCCTGCTTTACGCCCTACCAATAGACTGCCTGCACTTTAACCAATGACGCGTCGGCAGACCAAGCCTCTGTTTCGAGACGGGAGAAATCGCCCAAACCTTATACGCTGTACGCTAACCATTGACAAGTCGGCATACCAAACGTTTGTTTCACAACGTCTGTTTATATTGACACGTCAACAGACCAAAGCATTAGTACTTAATAATACTGAGCCAATAGGTCGTTTGTAATTCAACTGGTTGTAATCGAATGTCTGATTCAAACAGATGCGAATTTCACTGTTTCTTTAAAAACAGTTGTTGTATCAAACAGATTTTACCAACAATGACATAGCATATACTTTTAATGAGTTTTTTTTTTTTTTGTTAAATACCAATTATTTGTTCAATTTAACAATTTACAATTGATATATTATAATGGCTATTCTACTTTAACAGTAGACTATTAATACTATTCTAATCACTATTAGGGATGACAACGGGTCGGGTATGGGTCGGGTTTGGCTAATACCATACACATACCCGGTTATAAAATCTCATCCCATACCCGTCCCATTACCCGTCGGGTTTTTGGCGGGTATTACCCGTCGGGTATAGAGCATACCCGCGGATTTCGGGTATGCCCGTTGGGATTTTCATATATATATTTTTACTTTTTTTGGTGTTTTAGAAATCTATAATATATTAAATTGTACTAAATAACATACGTATTATCATCACCATACTAATATTTGAAATATTTAGAATAAAAATATATATTATAATATGTATCTCAAGAAATATTTTTATATTTTGTAGCATATAAATATAAATAATAATGTCATTAAACTATAAATTTTTCAATAATGATTCTATTAAAATGAACAATAAGTGAAGAAAAATATATAACTTAAAAATTAGCGGGTATATGTTTCAGGTAAACGGGTATTTAGTTTCGGGTAATCGGGTCGGGTATCGCCTAATACCATACCCGTCCCATACCCGTCGGGTATCGGGTATACCCGTCCCAAATGCTTCGGGTTTCGGGTATACCCGTCGGGCTCGGGTTTTTTTGCCATCCCTAATCACTATTGATATATATACTAATCGATATTTTTCATCATATATAAGAATAAAAAATTAAATTTAAAACACATAATATATAAAATAAAATTTTCATTACAATTATAACCATAAAAAAATAAAATACATTTAAATAATTATTCTGTTGTACTCAACAATTCCTTTAACCTCTTGTTCTTCTCATTAACAAAGTTTCTGTAGGACATACATATTTTTTGTATGTCCTCACTGAACTTTTCGTTTGACTTTATGTTTTCCAATAGAAATGAAAATGCATTCCATCTTTCCCTTGACACATCGGTACCAATGACTTGATTCAATTTCAGATTGGTCTTCCATATGTGATGTTCCAACAGACGTGTAGCACCTTCAATAACTTGAAGAACCTCAAATTCTTCATCTTCTTTAAAGCAGTCTAAAATGATTTTTTGAACATCTGACATTTTAGACCACTGGTTGCTGCTGGTGGAATCCATGTTGCTAGTATTTTTAGTAGATTGATAAACCTATACAGATGCAGAAAATATGTTTGAATAGTGTGCTATACAAACAAATGAAAACCGAGTTTTATAGTAAAAAATATACATTAACTATAACGAATCTATTAACTGCAGTGAATTAACTATAATGAATTTATTAATTACAATAAACTTTTGGAGAAATGCCACACAAATGTAACCAAGTTTGCTTGGTGTTCTAATTAAGTCACTCAAACTATTTTTGTCTCTCTAAAGTCACTCAAGTTTCATTTATTGTTCTAATACTATGTAATTACCAGGTCATCAGGCCACCTTCTTTTTTTTCTTTTTTTTTCCTTTTAATGCTTATATGGATATTATTTTTATTAGGTGGGTTTTATAAAATAAAGATTTCAAAAAAAAAAAAAAAATTATATATTATTTTAAATTTTACACATTTAAAAAATTTATTAAAAAATATTAAAACCTGACACATCATCACTTTTACCTGGAAACCTGATAATTACATAGTATTGAAACAATAAATGAAACTTGAATGACTTTAGAGAGACAAAAAAAGTTTGAGTGACTTAATTGGAACAGTTAGCAAACTTGGTTACATTTCTACAAAGTTACCCTTAAACTTTTATTAATCTTAGATACACACGGTATTAACTCGTTTAGTTTCCCATTAAAAAAGCTTTTCAAATTCTTTTTTTTTAAATGGAAATTTCAAGATAAAAACAAATGCGTAGAATTATTTAAAAATATATGTAGAAATATGAAAATGAGATATTTAGGTCCTTTATATTATAAATCATGGTTAAATACGTAGTACTGTCAATACAAAATATATTAATCTTAATTTGATTAAAAACTTCTCCTCTTTTATAACATGTGTGTATGTGAATGAAAGAACACACTAACAATTCCTAAATTTGGTTTTCAACTTTATCAGTTAGATTAAAGGAAATAGAAAGTTGCAAGTTACTTTTTGTACTTTTTATATATTTTTAATAGAAAGAAAGACAATTTCAACAAACAATAATAATAAAATAATATTATTAATAAAGTAACTTCAAAAGTGTAATCACTATTTTTGGGACTTTTAATAAAATCTGTTGAGTTTACAACCCTTGTCATTAAAGTATCACTATAAACTTAAATTTCAGAAATCTTTTCAAGTCGATAAATTAAATCTTGATTATTATGTGTAATATATGATGAAACAAAACAGGAAAAGCATTGTTAATTAGTTCTTAGAAGTTTTATAGATAATAAATATCAAGTTTAATATTAATATACTGCTCACTATGAGAAATCATAAATATAATAATCAAACTAAGTAAATTACAATAATATTCATATTTGAAATTGCAAAGATATAAAAAAAATTTAAACTTGATCATCTTCAACATTTGAGCTACAATAAGATATTGATTCTTCGATAACTTGTTCCACCTTCTCCTTCAAATACACTATCCTTGCTCTGATTATTTGTTCCAGATTTAGATGAAATGTATTCCGATTAATGTTGCTCATTGTTTTCTGGGCAAGCTCTTCAAGAAAACGCAAATTATTGGAATACTCGATCTTCCCTCGGAGAAATAATTTTTCAAAACCATGCTCAAAGTTAACTATAACTATATTAAATTCATGAGAGTAAAACCAACTTACAACATGAAGTGACTTAAAAAAAAATTCATCACCGACAGTTTGACTCAAAATTTCATTTAAAAATATTTCATCTAGAATAACGAAATTCATTGTTCTTGAAAGCTTTATACTTCTCTGAATAGAAATGTAAATCCATTTGGACTATTATTTGAATTCAAGATTACTACTGATATCATACACTATTTAAATACTATATATATATATATATATAAAGGAAGCTTATAATGAAAGCTTCGAGCGAAATTGTCAACTATAGTACTCATAGTTTTATTTATATTCAAATTGTCTCGGTTAACAGCGGTTAACGTGGGCTTTAACATAAAAGAAGTCAAATAATAATAACTTTGACTCATCTATATTACTCATATAGCCATAAATCTCTTCAAATTGTTTCTGGTTTATATATTCACATTCTTGAGACTATGTTTAATTTATTCTAAATACTGCTTAGCACGTGTCTTTACTTATTAACAAATCTGTGAAAGAGTTTTATATCATTCGAACTTATTATTGCAATAATATAATTTCATTAAAATATTGACTTCAAAACTAAATAGAGAATACAAATCTTTTAAAACAACAAATCTAAATAACTGAAAAAAACTGCATTAATATCAAATACGAAATTAACAATATTCGAATATAATAGCTCATATTAAAAAAAATTTTCCTAACAAAACACAACACAAACAAAAATTAGAGAATTCAACATCTATTGTAACACCCCAACCGATGGCGCAATCATCGAGGTGTCACGTAGTGACGATTGTTCAAAAGCACATGGTACTAAAATGTAAATATATTATTGAATAATCCAAATTGTCTTACATGGAAACGAAAAATACAAAGTCTGAATGAAACATAAATATTGAAATAACTTATTAAAATTAAGCACTAAAAGTCCCATGCTATAGTACTAGATCAAACTGCACCTGAAACATATACAAAATAGGTTTGGTCAACATAAAAATGTTGGTGAGCATTCCTAGATTTAATAAATATAGTAAGTTGAAAAAGGTATACAATTCAAGTGCAAGCTACAGTGCAAATATGTAAACTATGTATCATACAAATGAACGAAATCAATCCTGTGACTGTATAATGTACTAAATGAACGGCGGTGTACTTATCCAATAAATGGATAAAAACTTAACAATGACCACGGATTCTCTGATGAAAAAGGGGGAGAATCAACCTAGGCGGGTTGTCAATCCAATAGCGCTATCCAATGTTAAGGTCGGCTTGTACATGGTTAATGATTTCACTAAGTACAAATGTATTCTACATGTAATGTCTAAGCATAAAGCACGTATGTAAGCAAATGCACAATGTACTAGAATTGTATTGTAAAAGTGTGAACTTGTATGTGAATTTTGTATAAATGTACATGTAACACCCCAAAAGTGAATAAAGACAAAAAAAGGGATAGGAAATACTCACAGTTCGCATAATAACTTGAAATTCTACCGAACAACGTGATTTGAATTGAAATTATCCCAAAGGATTAACCTAAAGAATTTGATAACGTGTAAGGGAAATAATTCTAGGATGCAAGTAATTCTAGGGTTCCTGATTTGGGGATAAGTAATTGTTTAGTTATTAATTAAGTAAATAGTTAATAAATGGGAGAAATTCGGTAAATAATTTAAATAAAAGATTATTGTAGGTTTTTGATTTAGGATGATCATATTATAGGGTTTTAAGTATAAAAATAATTTTTATAAAATTATTTCCTCAAGAATTAAATATTTAATATATTTATTCTTATTTATCAAAGATATGATTTTAATATCTATAAATATTAAAATTAAAGAAATTTCAAATTAAAATTTATATCTCTGTTCTAAATGAATAGAAATAATTTATGTAAAATTTTGGGAGAAAAATATTGAAAAATGAATTTATCATGATTTATTTATACTTTAAAATCACAAAAATCGATTAAAAATATTAAATAAATGATGTTTCTGAAAAAAAAATTATTTCAGAAATGCTTATTGGTTTATAAGCTTAGAATAATTTTTGTGGAATTTTATAAATTCGGTTTGATATTTTTATAGAATTTTATAATTATAATTGAATAAACTTGTAATATTTATTATATATAATAAATAAATAATTTTTGAAAAACTAAAAGTTGGATATTAAACTTTATCATAAGAATAACTCAAAATATTTTTTATATAATTTTTATGCCATGATTAGTATTTAAAATCTATTTTTAAAGATAACGATGAATATATGAGTATAAAAGAGTTTAAAAAAATTAAGAAAAAAAAGGTTGCATGTGCCCAGACTCGAACCCGAGTCTCTGGGCGGTTCATGTTTTATGCAACAGAGGGAAACACCAGCTGATCTACTAATTAGTTGGTGATAAGATTCATTCCTTTTTATATTTGATAACTTGTCTGCAGATAGGATTATCCCCAAATCGTTACTTATAAACCCTAGATTTCTAAACACTACAATTAGCGATCAATAGCCCCTGAATCTTTGGGCTATTACTTGTAATCTGTCGATTAACATAACCCATAAAAAAATGGACTTACAATGCGATTAAAGGTGTGAACGAGCGGGTCAACGAACACGACAAAAAGACTCAAAATTTGCAGATTTAGGAGGTGTTTTAGGATGAACTGAGTATGGGGGTTTGTTTTTCGGTGCATTGAGCTTGAATGGGAGGTATCAATTTATACTAATTCCACGATTTCATAAATTTAGAAGTTTTGACCCACATTGATTATAATACGCGTAATTGGTATAAAATTGGTATGTTTTAACTGTGATTTGGCGTGGGGAATACTCTAGGGTGTCGGTGGGATCATTACCATAAACGAATTGAAACAAAAACGCGGATTGATTCTTGAATTGGAAAGAATTGCTCGCAGTTTGACTTTCCATAAGTCAACTGCACGTTTTCAGCAACCTTTATATATAACTCGCGTAGGATATGGAACAAATATAACATGTAGCTCAGCTGGTTGTGTTGTGTGGTGTAAAGCATTGAACCGGTCTGGGCGCGGGTTCAAACCCCGGCCCAAACATTTATTTTTTTGGCAATAATTTCAAATGTTTAATGTCAATATATGATTATAGTATGGTTCTAGGAGTCCAAAAGTGTCCCAAAATATATAGTACTTCAATATCAATTACGACCCTCTTACATCCAACCAGACATTCCACTCTTATCGTATTCAAAAAGCAGAAAAGCACTTCAATATCAATTACGACCTGAATACATTCCAGTAGGAAATTTTAAATTTCCGGTCTTATTAGATCCCTAATTTCAATTCAATTGGTTTGTTTGAATCATTAGAATGGATCTCCAATTAAAACTCCGTCATAACTATCTACTATGTCTGGTTAAAACCGAAAATAACCATCAATTTCACTCTATAATCGATTTGCTCTGCAGATCGAAATACCTACCAATCCTAACCGCTGATGCACCAATATATGAGGATACTCTGAAAGAGTTCTGGAACAAAGCCGAGTGACGGGAGAAGAATAAAAAGCCTTATGCAGTTGTCTCGAAGATTAGAAATACAGATATCGAGATAACACCGGAATTCATCTGCAACACGTTCTCATTAAACGATTTGCAAGGTAATAATTCTTTTGAAAAAAAATGAAGTTCAGACAGAGTTAATTGAGAGAGGGTATGAAGGTCAATTGACTGCATCAACAATGTTTAAACCAAATTTCCCCCCACCAATGAAGTTTCTTTTTCATACCCTTCTTATATGTCTGTCTGCAAAAACAACATCATTTAATGAGATACCTTTGAAAACACAGTATCTTGCTTATGCAATTTTAACTGAGAGTGATTTCAACTTATCCCAGACAGTATTTACCGATTTAGTATCTAATGTAAAGGCTATAAAATCTGGATCTCATAATGCTTTTTTACTATATCCAAGATTGTTGAGTGTCTGCTTACAAAAACTGTTGCCTGATAAGGATTTTAAGAAAGGATTAGCTATTGAAATTAATAGCTTATCGAATGAAACTTTTACAAGAATGCTGGACGTTAAAAGTGCAGAAAAAGTAATTAAAGGCAAAAGTACTAAAAAACCAACAAACATTGATATTTCAACATCTGTTGTTCTAACGTCTGCTTCGGAGACAACTGCTTCTGCTGAAAATGAAACAACAAACACTTATGTGGAAATCATGCCACTGATTTCAACAAAGAAACCACCAACACAAAAGAAAATGAAAAAGAGGAGAAAGACTGTACCTCTGGATGTTGAGAAGCCAAAGGAAACTACTACAGCCACACAAGAGCACCAAACAACAACTGTTGATGCTTCATCTAAGCCAGTGGAAATATCAACAATGACAGAAATTGTCAATGTATCCTCTCAACCGGATGGTCCTGTAAATGAAGAACATATGCAACATCACCTAGATGATTCGGTTGTACATTTGTTTAAAAGCCCTTCTCCTGGAGCTGGATCTCTTTTAACTCCACCACAGTCCCCATCACAAGCATCAACAAAAATTCCACCTACCTTTAATCCATTGTTTGAAGCAATTGATAAAACTCAAACTGAAAACAATGCCTCTAAGTCACCCATAACTGAGAATACACAGCAAGAACAGAGCGTTCATGAAAAAAATCAATCATCTAGCCCATAGGCAGAGAAGACCACAATCTCCAACTTTGAAGTCAATCCTGTTGGTACTTCAAATGAGACTGCAACTACAAAAGCTGAGACAACTGTTTCTGAGTTGCAAAGTCATAAGACAAATAAGACACCCTTGGAGAAAAAAACACCTAATCTTACAATTGTAACTTATGCTACAGTTGAAATTGATAACAACTCACAAAACTTCCAGTTGCTGAAAACATTGAAAAAAAATACAATAACAGTTGAAAAGGAAATTGATCCTGTTAATTTAAAGAATGCTTCAAAAAATCAAAATTTGGCGGAAAGGGTAACTACACTTGAAGCCTTATTTAGTGTATTTGAAGAAATGAAAGAAAAGTTCATAGAGAAAATCAGTGAGGCTACCAATGAACTCTGGAAGTCTGTTGACCAAATAACACAGGGTCAACAAAAATTAGCAGAGATCAAACATAATTCTGAGATGGAATCGTTATACATGAAAGTGGATGCTTTGTACAACGATACTAAAACTGATATGAAAGCAATTAAAGATCATCTGTTAAGCACAACTGGGTCCGCTCCAAGATTTGTTTTTGAAACAGAGGTTGATATTGATAAAACCAAAAAGGGTACCAAAGATCAAATAACTGATATGCAATCATTTGATAAACCAGTTTCTACTATAGTTTCAACCACTGTTGAGGCTGAAGCAAAACAACCCTCTCCTGTTTCTTCTCCCAAAACCACTGAAACCACAAAATTTGTTGGCACGACTGTGAGAAAACAAACTGCAGAAGTTTGTAAACTGCCCATTGAATATTCAACAACATCAGTCATCACCACTACAAATCCCTTTACAGAAACCACAACATTGCCAAATCAATCACCAACCCAAAGAACATCTGCTGGTTCTTTGCACACAGAATTAAATGTTCTAATAACAACTGCCATTATACCCTATCAAGAACAAACAGATGTTACACCACATTATTTAGAACCATTGGCTGCTAAATATCCTCTTGAGATATTAATAATCAAACATGAGATAGAATCTTTCTACTTAACAGAGGATCCTTCATCATTAAGCTTCTCATCTATTGAAGGTTTCAAGAAACCTATGACTGTCGATCAGTATTTGGATATAAAACGGCAACAGACTGAAAACAGTATCAGAGAACAATGCAAAGACAAAGATAACATGACTGCTCATGGAATCCAGCAAGCAGAACTTCAAAAGCTTATCAAAATACAAGAATTTGCAAGAGAATTGCATGAAAGAATGACAACTTCTAAAATAGAGAGAAATTTAAGAAAAGAATTCCTAGATCATCTTTTAAATCTCAAGTTTTACAACTTCACAGAAAGACAATTTGTTGGTTGGTCTTCTGAAGAAATCAGGGCTCAAATATACATAATTGAAGACTTGCTTAAAGACGGTAAGAATCAGAAAACAAATCCAGCTGACTCGAAGAAAGACGTAGAAAGTGAATCTAAAAGAGCTTTAAAATTCAAGAGAATGAGACAAGAGTTAGTTGCGGCAAAATACGGTAATGAAATATGTTGCCAGATGGTCTGAGTTAGTTTTGGAAGAAACCTACAAACTCCTGGAGATAAATAGACAAAAGGATCCAACTCTGCCGAAAAAACCAATTTATCCTGATGAGGACCAAGCTACTGACCAGAGGATTCAACACAAACGTAGGTCCTCAGCAACCAATCTTACAAGACAGACCATCAAAGGGAACAAAAAAGTGAAGAACGAAGTTTAATTAACAGTTGAGAGTTGAGAATATATATTTGTAAGGGATTAAACAATTTATTTCATAAAAATTCTGTTTGTTCGTAATAGAACGTTTTTTTATAAGAACAGACGTTATATTTTCCTGATAATATGTCAAAGTTAGAAACTTTGATTAAAACGTTTTGATATTAAATGAAACGGGAGAGCTTTGAATATAATACAAACATTCACTTTCAACCTTTTGAATAAAAAAATGTTTTGCTAAGAGTTGTTTCTCGAGAGTACTTTGAGAATTTGAAATACTTGTAATGTACTTGATAAGAGATCAATATTAAAAACATCTGAAGACTAATTAAATGGCAAATATTTACTTCAATAAACAAACTTTACAAACAAAACACTAAAGGGTTTAGTCCAAAACTAATGATAATAATATTGATATTACAAACTTCAAGTAAAAGAAAGGATGACTTAAAATTAATTGGCAAGTTTTAAAATATTAATATCTTCTGGTAAAACGGCATACACATGCTTCAAGTTTAAACATGCCCAAAAATGAAACTTACTAAAGTTTCATACAACTTGTTACTCCATAACTACATAATTTTTCATCCTAGATAATCTTCTCCGGGTTCTTTTGGCAGTAGACGATAGGTCATCAACAATTGAAATATCAGTATCTTCAATACTCCTTTTTCCATTGGGGCTTGTAGCACAATCCTTTAAAGCTTCATCGACGGAAGAGTCGGTAGCAATACAAAAAAACATCCTTGAAAAAAATAACAAAAAAACTACTGAACTATTAAAATGAAGAAAACTGTATGCGCGTAGGATCGTCTAAACAACAAAGATAATGATCAAACAAGTTCAATTCAAGTGCGGAATCCCTGAATTGATCACAAAATGATAATAAAACTAGCAAAACGCAGAAATCATCATAAACATATTCAATTCATTCACTTTGATAATCAATTACACTTGAAAAATGTAGTTTATAATGATTAAAACACTTTTACAGACTCAATAATAAACTCTAGGGAGAACACACACAGGGAGGGAAAACAAAATGTCCAAAAATTACATTCAAAAAGTTGGTTCAACCTTATATAGACGTGCACATTCGCCCAATTGAGTTGGTCGAATGTGCAGGTTCGACCATTCGACATGGTCGAACCAAGACATACATAAATCTAATTTCTTCCTTCGACCTCCCTGTGTACCTTCGACCCTTCTGATCCACCTTCAACCATTAATTCTACCTTCGACCAAACTATAAACCACATTCGACCATTCGATATTGAACAAAACACTTTGTAATCCGCAATCCAATAGCATTAGTCGCAATATATGTATCTACAAACTCCCTCTCGACTATTGCTTGGATTGCTTGAGTTTTCGTTCTTGGTCCATTGCCTTGTTCATAAGCTTGATGTGCAATAACGTCTTTTGTTCCTTAGTCATCACTGGTTTATAAGTTTGTTTCGGCTTCTTCTTCTTAACATCCTTAACATCCTGAACTTTCACAAACTTCCCCAGTTTCTTATCGAAATCACATCCAGCATTCACATCCCATGCAAAGCATAAGAATACCACACGTTGGTATTTGCTTGCCTGTTCACTATCCTTAGCTTCGCAATAGATCGGATTATAATAAAGCATTATGATATCCTCATGCGAACAGTTGATCAACCACATAGGATCGAATATATGAATCTTCTTAAAATCTTTTGCACCATCCTTCAAGACGATAATAGTCTTTGCAGACTTCCAATCATAGTACCACCACATGAAGTCTTTAGAAAAGTGTTGTGGTATCTGCATCAGTGGAATATGTTTCAACACTTTCGGTGGTTTATACTTCAAGGTCACCTTGGGCATCCCAGTAATATCATCCTTCTCTTTCTTATGAACTATCCTTTTTGGATACTGTGGAGTAAACAAGTTCCACTCCGTTCTGCTCTCTCTCGACATACGATCTGCAAAGTAAGCAAGATGATCGTTTACAGAACCTGTTATCTCATGTCTACAAATATCACGAATAGCCCAGTATGGTAGTGTATTCAAGTCATGGAATCTGTCAAAGTACAAAATTCCTTTTTCCCATTTCACAGCAACACACTTCAACTGTTTCACGAACTTCCATCCAAGAGCTTTCCCTTTAAACAAGTCATTGTGAAATTTGTAAAAGCTACCTTGAACTTCTCTCTTTGGACGGTTAGCTTCTTTATCTTTAAGCTTCCTCAAAAGTTCTTTCAAAGCGTCAGATTGTTCAGTGTTTGGCTTATTACAATCTGAAAACACTTCTTCAACAAACTTCTCACTCTTTTCATGAGCAAGTTTCTCAGCCTGGCTTAGCATCTCATCAGTGAATTCAGGAAATCCAGAATCTTTGTTATTCTTGAAGTATTCTGGATATTCCTCACTAGTGATGTCCTCAATCTTTACCTCTTCAAATACTAGAAAGTCTCTGTCATCGGAGTGATTACCTGCTTCTTTCTCAGGTATGTTTGGTATCTGATTATCAGCCATCAACTCCTCCAAAGACTTACCAACCTGTTTTGCCAGTCCTTCCAATATCTCGTTAGACATTGCTGCAGAAACTTCTCCATCTTCCAAATCAGGATCGTTGTATTCCAACTCAAATCTCATATCATTCGACTCAAATATCTCAGGAAATCTGTCTGTCATTTCTATCATCCAGACTCTGTCAGTCAACAACTTGTGATACATGTTCTTGTCATCATCAGATAAAGATCTAATCTTTTCATTCCAAAAGATATTATCATCGTCAACGGTTCCACCAGGAGCTTTTGAACTTGATCCTCCTGTATCTTTTCCCGGTCCTCTCTTCTCACACTTATACTTGTCAGTGTCATCATCATCATCATCACTGTCAGAACTCGCAGAGCTATTACCTTCACCTGATTCGTCTCCTGAACCATCATCATCACCATCATCTTTCTTTTTCTTCTTAGGAGCACCACCGGCATCCTCATCCAACTCATCATCTTCTTCTTCTTCTTGATTAGATGGTTCAAAATCAACTTCCTCTTCATCACGCTCTTTATCTTCTTCACCAGCTTGTAATTGAGGAGCTTTAGAGTACAAGTCTTTAATCAGATTATCCATACTCTTGTTACTTGCTTTCAGCTTCTTGTTCTCCTCTTTTATAGCAATATACCTCCTGGTGTTTCTCTGCTCATGTTTCAACAACTTCTTGTTTTCTTTCAGAAGTTGCTTAATCTTAGCTTCCAGAGCTTCATGATTCTCATGTGATGATTCAACAACATCTAACATCTTCTTGTCATTGCTTCTCAACTGTTCAATCTCTGCTTGTTGCTGATTTATAATCTTCATCATATCAGCAAGCTTCTGGTTAACTGCAGTCATCACATCACTGTCTACAGTAACCTTAGGTGTTGAAGCTTCAGCAACAGGAATCTTCCCTTTCTTCAACTTCTTCAACACTCTATCCAATGCATCGTTGAACTCATCAGTTGGCAATTCAGTTTGTTTAGCAGCAGATGATGTCTTTTGCTTCTTTGCTGCTGGGGATGTGATGGGTGATTTGGAACTAGATGCTGGAGGCCGTTTCTTTCCAGCAACCAGATGCTCAATATCTCTAGCCCTTTTCTCCATCGGCTTCAATACTTTCTCTTTCTTCTTATACTGTGGTTTCTTCTGTTTCTCACCTGTCTTTCGCGATCCCACAAAATCTTCAGATCCCAATCCCTTCATCTGTCTCATCTAATGCAATAGGACTTTTTGTCCTTTGCTCTTCCACAGACTTGTTTAGACTCTCAGACTCACCAGCCACAGTGACCTTACGCATGGTGCTCTTTACAGTCTCATTTTTCGAATCCCATCTCTCATCTTCCTGTGTCTCTTCAGAATCAACAGAAACTTCATCAACCAGATGCAAACCCTTCTTGGCAACACTCTTTTTCCTTCTAGACACCTTCTTCTGAGCGGGTTCAGTATCATCTTGTTTCTATTTACCTTTCCCTGTTTTTGCACCAACGTTCACAACTTAACGCTTTCTTTTCGCAATAGGATCAACTAGACATAAAGGATTATCTGGATCTGAATCACTGTTAGCATGTCTAACCTCATTCTTACCTGGATCTACATACCCTGGGTTGATCAGATGACCAAACAGGTTCTTGTGAGGTGGTCTTTCATTCAACGACACACCCTTATAACCCTTCATTCTAACAAGTGTGTTCAGGCTCATGTGATCCTATACAACAATCTGGGTAGGATCTCTTCTCAACTTCTTATGCTTCTCATTAAGTATCATCTGTATGAATCTCGGATATAACAAAAATTTCTTGTTCTTCAAGCCTCTAAGTGGTTCCAGCATGTGTTCAAGTATCATACCAGATACATTGAACGACTTGTTCAAAATAAGAGCCACCATCAAAGAACTGATGCTCTTTCTCATAACATCATACCCTCCACTCACTGATCCAAATAACGTGAGCGAGATACTTGAACTGAGGGCATAGCTTCCCTTTGTGTAACGAACCATCAGTTATCGGTCCATTGTACTTCATTCGTAGGAAGCACTTTCTCTGTTCTATCCATGAAAGTTCTCTTGGATCTGTCTTCTTTTCATCATACAACTTCAGTGCCTCTCGGATATCATCTTCAGAAATGATCACAAGCTCCCCCTGAATCGTACTAACCACAGCAGATTCATTGTTCCAGCAGTCCATTCTTGCATTCTTCCAGAACTCCTGTTGATGATCCTTATAAATGATAGCGGGGGTAGCAAGTGCAACTATCACACGGCTTCTTTTTAAGAAATCTACAATGCCGGTGAACTCTTGATGTTTCTTCAAATCTCCCATGAATACACAGTAGTTGTGCGCCGGTTCAAATGGTAATTCTTCCATCTGTTCCTTTCCAGTTGCCTGTTCTGAAGATCCAGCATGAATATCAGCACTTTCCTGTTCAGACATTATTAGACTGCAAAACAAATCAAGAAAACAAGTTAAAAACGGACAAAATAAACAAAACTTGAAAATTTTTGATTTTCAGATTCTACATTCAACCGTTCGAAGGTTCGAATGTGAAATCAGAAAGGTTCGAATGTGGAATTAAAGGTTCGAATGTGAAAAACATTATGTAAACTTGTACATTCGACCGTTTATTTCCAGGTTCGACCGTTTGAACATCTACATTTGCTCAAAAAGTCACATTCGACCGTTTGAATTTGGGCGAAGGAGACTGTTCATCTTCTTCAATGTCAAATTTTGATTTGGTTCGTTTTATCATGCCATTTTGATTTAAATACACTCTAGTATGACCTATTAAACATTTCCAAACAACAATTTCAATTATTATCCATTGATTTTGTGTTTTCTATTAAAAACTAGGGTTCGATGGTTTTAAAACATCAATTGACCAATCTGATTTGATTTAAACCTTAGTTTTTATTTTATCTCCCCCTAAAACACATAAGCAATGAATCCTTATAAAAAAATTGGCTATTAACAATTTAAATTTGAGTTTTATTGTCAGTTAGGGCTCAACCACAAAATCTATGATTATGATCTGTATAGTTGATGATAACCTGCAAATGATATAGCAAAATGATCAGCAATTCAAGACGAACACAATGGTATGATTTTTAATGCACAGGAAAGAAGATCACTTTAGCTCAGAATTTTGAAATTTTTTGAATGTGAGGGTCGAATGTGCAGATATGATTTATATAGGATCCACATTCGACCGTTTGACTAGGTCGAATGTGAAACTTTTTCCACCTTCGACCCTATTTAAAGGTTTGAATGTAGAAAAAGGGTTCGAATGTGAAAATATCATATGAACACTCACATTCGACCGTTTAAAAGGTTCGAATGTGCAGTTAAAATTCCACCTTCGGCCCAATGAAGGGGCGAATGAAAATTGGAATTTTTGAAAATTTTACCAAATCTCAAAATCGAGTCCCGTTCAAAATATTTTTCAACTTTTAAGCATCCGACATTCATTATTTCTCATTTAAAGATAGACAAAACTCAAGTGGTCCATCAAGTTTTAGAAAATCATCATCAACCACCATCAGCTATCAAAAATAAGATAGAAATGTAAAATCTTTTTGGATTTTCTAAACTCTTTGTTAAAACACACCTAAAATCTTTTAGAGTTTTGTATTTTTGACGAGAAATGTAAAATGCATAAATGTAAAGATAAAGCAGTAAATGTTTTGTGATTTCCGGTAAGGGGATCATATTAGTTATTGAGAAATCTGATCACACCGTTGATCTTTTGATTTATTATCATTAAAGACAGTGTGTGATCTGGTAACTGCTGATATTGTGATCCACATAAACTCACATGCTGACTGTTGTGCAGTGCTTTAGACTGATACTATTATTTATAGTATTAACTTAATTGTCTGTGGTTCCCACACACACGACATACTCCCGTATCAAGAAGTAAATGCACAAAGACTCATTGTAACGCGTGATTATGCTTTCGTCATCTGTAATTTACAAGGTATGAGGCACAGAGGTATACAGGTCAGCAAATCAATGCAACAAAGTAACTTGTGCACTCTACCAGGTTGAGGGCTAATATCAATCATGATTGGCATCAATGATTGGATACGATGTATTAGATAATCTTTAATTATCTTTATACATGGAAAGTTCCTCAATTCGGTAACTTTAGGATTTGGCTTTACAGCTCTTTTATAAAGACACCCTATCTGATCTAGGTCCGTAATGACTTACAGCAGAAGATCAGAGAGGCTATCCCCAGACAACTAATAACATAACGACCCGAAACCTTCGAATTTTGTACAAATACCCTATCAAACGAAATTACGGTACTAAGACCATATGCCCATGAGGAGTTCATCCACACAACAATTCGTTTGATATGTATGTATCAGGCACGCAGTAATAAGTCTACGAAGCCTATCAACACATCACACAGACTCAAACACACGCCTTGTATTGCATTACATTTCTTTAGCATGTGTCAGATCCCCACTGATGTACTATCATTTCCCCTTTTTCTCCTGGAAATCATTTTGGGTTTTTCTAATTTTTATGGGTTTTTGAATTTTTCAATGTTTTTGGATTTTCTGAAAATAAATTCTACCTAAAACTGTAAAAACATATTTTTGGATTTTTGTGTTTTTCTGAAAAGCAATCAAAACTAAACTAAAAAGTGATAAACTGAGGTGGTGATCAGTCTTGTTTTTCTTTTATACCATTAGCTTTTAAAAGATATTCAAATCTTGATTTATCAAAAGCTTTGGTAAATAGATCTGCACGTTGATAGTCAGTGTGGATTTTGACCATATCGATCAACTCTTTTGCGTAACAATCACGGATAAAATGGTATTTGATCCGGATATGTTTAGCTTTCGAGTGATTTACTAAGTCTTTTGTTAATGCAATTGCGGCTTCATTATCACAGTAAATAGGGGTTATAAGAAATTGCAAACCGTAGTCCACTATCTGTTGTTGTATCGAGAGAACTTGTGAGCAGCAGCTTGATACTGAGACGTATTCTGCATCACATGTGGATAAGGCAACTGCGGTCTGTTTCTTGCATTGCCAGGTCACGAGCCTGCTCCCCATAAACTGGCATCCAGCCGTTGTGGTTTTGCTGTCTTTGTCACAGCCACCCCAATCTGCATCACTAAAAGTGATTAGGTCAAAATTATCATCATTAGGGTACCACAGTCCTCTCGACGGACAACCCTTCAGATATCTAAGGATACATTTGACACCTGCAAGATGACTCTGTTTCGGCTTCGATTGATAACGTGCACAGAGACATGTGGCAAACATTATATCTGGTTTGGAGGCAGTGAGGTACATCAGAGATCCGACGATTGCTCTGTATGTAAAAGGATCAGTTAGCTCCCCCTTAGCGTCAACACCAATCCCGTGATTAGGTTGTATTGGGGTATCCATCGGCTTTGAATCATCCATCTGGAATCGGCTCAAGACTTCAGAAACATATTTCGTCTGGTGAATAAAGATCCCCGTTGGTCTTTGGTCCACCTGCAAGCCTAGGAAAAAATGCATCTCTCCCATCGCACTCATTTCGAACTTTTCCTGCATAACACGTTCAAATTCTCTGCACAAAAGTTCGTTAGTAGAACCAAAAATAATGTCATCAACATAAATCTGCACTAGAAGCAAGTCATCCCCTGTTCGTTTTGTGAACAGTGTGCAATCTACCAAACCTCGTTTAAATCCTTTTGTCAGAAGATACGTGCTCAGCTCCTCATACCATTGCCTTGGAGCCTGGTGCAACCCGTAAAGAGCTTTGTTTAGAACGTAGACCTTATCCCGGTGAATAGGATCTTCAAAGCCTGGTAGTTGACCTACGTAAACTTCCTCCTTGACCACACCGTAAAGAAACGCGCTTTTAACGTCCATTTGATACACCTTGAATTTCTTATAAGATGCAAACGCCAGAAACATGTGGATAGCTTCTAAGCGTGCAACCAGTGCATAAATCTCGTTATAATCGATTCCTTTAACTTGATGAAAGCCTTGTACGACCAATCAAGCTTTGTTCCTAACAATCACTCCTCTGTCATCTTTCTTACACTTGAACACCCATTTCGTTCCTATCTTTTTCTGTCCTGGGGGTAAATCTGTCAGTGTCCACACTCTGAGTTTCTGAAACTGTAATAACTCCTCCTGCATAGCCTCTACACAAGCGTCATCCAAAAGAGCGTCCTTGTATGTCCGCGGCTCGACCTGCGAAACATAACAAGCAAAAGACAAGTCATTTTGAAAACCTGATTTTTGAATTTTGGCATATAAAGCAAGAGCGCCAAGGTTTTCTGGTGAGTTTGCATTCCTCAGTTGACCTCTCGTCATCACACTGCTACCAGGATCACCAATAACCTGCTCGATCGGGTGAATCCGATGTATCAGAGATTCTGGATAATCAGGTACTTGCACTCCCGTCTGAGTAGTTAAGTTCTATGTTGAATCCAGATCATTACCCACGTTCGATGATGAAGCAACATTAGGATTTGGGTTCACTGTTGGTGTCTCTGTAGCAATATCTGGAACAACTTTACTTGTAACATCATCGTCTTCTTCAGATTCCGATGAATTAAGAGTTGTGGAAGCTTCCAGAAATACCTCTTCTTCAGCTGCAGGAGCATTGGTATCATTAGAAGCTGTTTGGAGGTTTACAGTGATCGGACGCACTAACGGTGATGTCACTGCGTTTTCGACCTCGTAATATAATCGGAGTACAGCTTCTTTAACCAAGCTATCTAGATTGAATGATTCAAAGAAGTCTTTGTAATCAAACATCCAGTCTGGACCGCTACCCTGTACATTCTGAGTATATCTTTGAACCTCGACTTAGCCCACTCCTCGACCTGACGAGTTCGTTTGTTGAATACCCGTTTGAGTGGGGTTGCATATCCAACAAAGAATCCTTCTTCAGCCTTCGGTGCGAACTTCTTAGATGGATTAAGCATTGTACACGGAGCTCCAAACGGTTCTAGATACTCTAAGTTCGGCTTTCGTCGATTCAACAATTCATAAGAAGTTTTGCCAAACTTCTTCACCGTTAAAACACGATTAAGAGTATAACAAGCTGCGTAAATTGCTTCGTTCAAGAACATTACTAGAAGATTGGAGCCCGCAAGCATTGTTCTTGCCGTTTCAATTAGAGTCCTGTTTTTGTGTTCTGCGACACCGTTCTGTTGTGGGGTATACGGAGCACTGTATTCATGATGAATTCCTTTGTTTTCACAAAGAGCTTCCATCTATGCATTCTTAAACTCCGTCCCATTATCACTCCTAATTCTCTTGATCTTGAGACCATAGACATTTTCCAATCGAGTGAACAGAACTTTCAAATTATCAAACGTGTCGCTCTTATGATGCAAGCACATAACCCATGAAAATCTGGAATAATCATCGGTAACCACAAGACAGTACAATTCACCAACATGACTTTTACGCTTGACCGGTCCGAACAGATCCATGTGCAAACACTCAAGTGGTAGTTCAACGGAATTGACTTTCTTTGGCTTATGGGATTGCTTGTGCTGCTTACCTTTCTTGCAACTCACACACTTGTCATTTAAATGAAAATGTTTAACATTCACGCTTGTGACAAGTTCATTCTTCACCAATTGATTCATCTTTCGAAGGTGCATGTGTCCCATCCTCCTATGCCACATGATTGATTCTTTTTCAGTAGCCTTGGAGAGAAAACACGTGACTTGGCCTTGTGTAGTCACAGCTTTTGACATGTCGAGAATGTACAAATTGTTCACTCTCGGTGCCTTTAACATCACCCACTCTTTTGGTAAAACGAATCCCGGCTTGAGTATATAGCAAGATTTGTCATCAAAGAATACTGAAAACTGCTTATCACATATCTGACTGACACTGAGCAGATTATAATCGATTTGCTTCACATACGAAATCTTCTCAAAACTCACTATCCCATTACTTACACTACCCTCCATGGTAATGTATCCACCCTTGTTCCCAGCAAACGCTACATAACCTCCATTAATATTTCT
Organism: Ambrosia x helenae; assembly: GCA_030844895.1. NCBI lineage: Eukaryota > Viridiplantae > Streptophyta > Magnoliopsida > Asterales > Asteraceae > Ambrosia > Ambrosia x helenae. The sequence goes on along the minus strand of CM061230.1, from coordinate 64,936,117 downwards.
GATATCGAACAGTAGCGATAGATACCCTGTCATGTGACCAGAAGCTCCACTGTCAACAATCTAAAGACTGCTCACAGGGCCAGCTGAAGCTCCCTGCACATATCAAGTAAAAGATTAGATTTTTCGGGGGACCCAAGCCTGCTTGGTCTTGGGTCTTTGAACTTTGAGTTTCAAAGATTCTTTCTTACAATCAGATTGATTTGAATTGATCTTTTTCTGATCAATTAAATCTTTTTCAGTTTCAGTTTTCACATTCTCATTCACTTGTGAAGATGAAGCACCTTGGGAACCCTTAGGTAACCAGTACTGTTCCGAACGTTTCAAGATCCGGATTTGAGATTTTGGGGTCTCAACCGGTTTCTTTACTTCGTCTTTAAATGAAACTTTCTTGGTTACCTTCTCTGATTTAACAGAGACAGGTCCAACTGTTGGTTTGACAGCAAGTTTTACAGAAACCTTTTTCTTGTCAACAGTTGTGTTCACCATCGGTTTCTTAAGGGGTTTTTCAATTGCTGTCCGGTTACGACGATCATATGTCATCGAACGATTATCCCTTCTTTGATAAAAATAATTTTGATTGTAAAAATGTGCTTGTTGAGGGACAACACGTTGTTGTGGATAACATTGATTATCGACTGGACGTTGATGATTTTGCTTCACTTCCACCTCGTGCCTTTTGTGCCTAACAAACGGGCAGTGAGCAAGTAAATGCCCTCTATCCCCGCATTTATAACACGCACGATATTCCTCAAAGTTATTCTTAGCGTTCGACTTAGAGTATGTAGTGATAGGATATTGATCCTCCACACATTTCCTTCTAAGACTCTCAGGAGCTGGGTCCTTGGAGTAAGTCGGCTCAAGAAAACTGTTAGCCTTATTCTTTGGCTTGATAAATTCTGTGACATGAACTTTCGGTTTATTCGGAATATCCAAGTAAATTCTTTCTAAAACCTCTGGAGGTACATCATTTGTTCGCTCATGCTTTGGGAACCAAATGATACTCTCCTGCCAAATCTTTTCAATCTTTGAATAGTTGGCAAATTTGATTGGATATTCCTCGTCAGACATAATCTTATCGGATCCAATCATCCGATAGAAAATCTTGACGGGTTTGTCACGGAATTCATTTTTCTTTTCAACAGGCTTAACTGATTGATTCTTTCTATGAGCGTGGGATGCACAATCTGAGATGGTGACACAGGTTAATTTGTAATTATGTGATTTTCAGTAGGAATATCGCACACCTTCTCAGATTGATCATCCTCAGAATCTGAATCATCAGTTACAGCAACTACACCTTCATTGTTTATTCCAAAAACTAGTCGAACATCAGAATTTGGGTCTCCCACACTAGAAGTGTTCGACTCATCATCCGATGTTGAATCAGACTTAACTGAGCTCTCCGGTGTTATTGAATGTAAAGTATGATTTTCAAATAACACAGGAGATGGGACGGCCTTGTAGTTTGCACTACTAGACTGTGAAGGCTCCTCTATGATATGATCAACAACATAAGCAATATGCTTATAACTCTCAAGTTTCTTATTTACTTTTTCTGCAAAGCACTTGATGGTAGCCATTTCAAGTTTTGTGTTTTCTAAATCATTGATGTAATTGTTAATGGCTAGTTGTTTCAAGGATAAAGTCTTTTCCAGTTCTGAAATATCTTTCTTATAACCATCAAGCACTCTGTTAAACTCACGTGCTTCTTTCTGATACGATTGACAGTTGATCTTAGCACTCTCAAGCTGAACCCCGAGTTGCTCATTATCCTCTGTCAATTGATCACATGCACCACAATACTTCTCACTATTCATATCAAGAGTAGATTCAGTACCTACCTGCTTTGGAGGTTCTGTCATCGCCATCAGTGCAAAGTGTGCTTCCTTACCAGCGAAAAACTTTGAATAATCAATTCTGGTACAAGCATCATCCACCATGCATGATTTGCGGGTCATCAGAAAATCAGCTTCAGCAAGCAATTGGTCGATATCATCATCCAATGAGTTAACACTAGCTTCAGAATCCGAATCACTCTCCACATCAGAATAAGCTGAATCATACTGTTCTGGCACATCAGTAACAGAGTCAAGAATCAAACCCGACTTCTTCTCTCCACAATCATCACTTTCTTCACTCATCTCCTCAATTTTCATTTCAGACATCTTCTCAGTAACTATGTATTCTTCAACACATACCGGCTCATCCAAATCCATTTTCTGTGCAACACATGCCACATTACCAGTGGTAATCTCCTCAACACCCAACTGCATACCCTTCCAATCAAATCCCTCATCTTTCTGTATCACCAAGGCCTGGTTTTGGTTATCTGATTGGGTTTGTGTGTTTGGTGTAGAAATAGGAATGATTGTTCGGTTTGGATTTTGAGGTGTTTGGTTTTGGTTCTGGTTTTGTGTGGTAGTTTGTCTAACAGTGTTGTTTTGTGAACTATTTTGGCGGTTTTGGTAGGTATTTTGTGGTTGAAAGCTTGAAATATTTGGACTTTGGTAAGATACCTGATTTTGGTTTTGGGTTTGACGGTTTTGGTAGTTGGTGTTGAAAGGATTTCTGTTCCCCTGCTGTGCTGGCTATGTACATTCCCTCTTGAAGTGACCTTTCCCACCACAATTGAAACATGGCACTTTGGCTTTGTTAAAGCCATATGTGGTGTTTGGTGAAGTAGAAAGATCAGTTATTCCAGTCTTCTCAATGAATTCGGTAGCTCTCCTCATAACGCTAGCAAATGCCCACTGGATATCAATGAGCTCCATCTCTTCTTTGTCAATCTGTGCGTAATCTTCACTAGTCAAGTTGTTGTTACCAATTTGACTCGCAATCAGACCGTTATAAGAAGCTACCATAGCTGACACCAATGCTACATGTTGCTGTGCTATCTCAACAGTAACATTGTTCAAGTTCGAGGTTTCCAGCACAATTGAACTCTGAGTAGGTTGAGTTTGGTTCATCTGGGTTTGATTCACTTGAGGAATATAGGATTGTTGTTGAGATTGGTTTAGATTAGTAGAATAGCAAGCTGCTTGTTGCATTGGTGAGAATGGTGGGATGAAAGTTGTAGTAGGATATGATGGTGGGGTATAAGATGAAGTTTGAGCAAGGTAATTGATGGGTGTTTTGGATGGTTCAACATGACTAGAAACACACGCAATGTGTGGAGCAACATTAGAACTGGAACTTGAAATAGCAAGAGATGAAGATGCACTACCATGGTATTGCTCCCGATTCTGAGGAACTTGAGCTCTTTTCGCCATCCTCTTTTCCCCCATCTCTTTATTCTCAAGCTTCTGGATAAACTCGTTGATGGTCCAGTATCGGTACGCATCCATTTCCTTGAGTACCTCTATGTGTTGATTCCAGTATGGTGGCAATGCATCAGCAAACTTGTCCACTAGCTCAGACATCGGTATGTTAATCTCGTAGCTTGAAAGCTCAGTCAGTAAATGACAATACCTTGGAATCAACTCCTTCAGCGTCTCATTCCCCATATAGCTGAAGTTCTCAAACTCTTTTCGTAACTCCTCCATCCTTAACTTCCTCGTCTTCTCATTCCCATCATGACGATTTCTTAACATGTCCCACAACTGTTTAGAAGTAGTGCAAGACCCAAACTGATGTAAGAGCTCAGTATTAATGGCCTGGGACAGTTGAGAGAACGCCTTCTTCTCCACAGCAAATTTCTTTTTCTCATCCTCAGCAAGACTTTCCAATGGAATCGGCTCACCCGTGTTCTCCAAGATCGGAGCAACATAGCCCTTAGCAATCATTTGCCAAGCTTTCGTTCCTTCTAATCCCATTCCCTCAAGATGAATCTTGAACTTGGTCTTCCATGTGTTGTAGTCTACCATTTCCATCAACATTGGTGGACGGCTTCCACTACCCGAAGATAAGTCTTGAATAAGAGTTGAAATCGCGTTGGTAGTCTGAGAATGTACCGCCGCTGCTGCTACTCCCCAATAATCAGCCATCGGTTGTGGTTGTGGTTGTGCAACTTGTTGGGGCATAGAACTAGTCATCGCCATGTAGTTAATCGGTTGGGATGGTTGACTAGACTTTTGAGCAGCTACTGACCAAGGATCCATGGTTGTCTGCTGTTGTGGTGTTGTATTAGGTCGTGGTGTTGTAGGAAAATTCCACATATCGATCTGAAAATGATTAAACACGAAACGATTAGAAAAATTTTATAACAGTTTCTACGTTCGACCCTTTTGAATGATCGCGTGGTTGAATGTGAAAATTAGTCCACGTTCGACCGTTTGATAAAGTTCGAATGTAGATAATAACAAACTCAGTTCACTTTCGACCGTTTAAACCCACGTTCGACCACTCGATTGGTCGAATGTACCCAATAAGGTCGAATGAACAAAATCACACCAATACTCTCTAGGTTCGACCAAATAACACTCCACGTTCGACCAAGTAATCCTTGGTTCGACCAAATACTCTCACTTTCGACCAAATCTCCCTAGGTTCGACCCTTCATTTTGAAAAACGGTTATTCTTTGACAATCAGTTATTTTGATCAAAAATTTTCAAATGTTGATGAAATTTGATGATCTTAATCAGGTTTTGCTTCGGATTGGATTTGGAACAAGTTTAACAAAGAGAATTTTGAGTTTTATCCATGAAAACAAGTTCAAATCAATCAATTTAACACCAAATTCAGTTTATCAATGAAAAACAGAAAGTTTTGATCAAAATTGGGTCCAAATCAGCTGTAATATTATCAATTTGTGGTTGTTTGATCCAAATTGCTCTGATACCACTTTGTATGCACGTAGGATCGTCTAAACAACAAAGATAATGATCAAACAAGTTCAATTCAGGTGCGGAATCCCTGAATTGATCACAAAATGATAATAAAACTAGCAAAATGCAGAAATCATCATAAACATATTAAAAAAAATATGGAAAAAAAAAAAATATTGACACCGTTTCTATGTCGCTAAGCTCGTCTACATCTTTTTTTGGAGTTGAAACAACGAATTCTTGATGCAATGAGTAAGCAGAATCAGAGGAACGTAGTGATAGGGAAGTACAACCAGATTCTTGAGCTTGCTTCTTAAGAAGACTGAATAATGAAAAAAAAAATAATGAACAAAAAAAATGACCTCAAAAGTATGAGCCAAAAAATTTAGAAAAATTACTCTTTTCTGTAAAAAATTGTTCCAAATATTGTACCTCCTCCTTAATTGGTTAACTTCATCAATTTCTACATTCAAAAACAATCGACTTCCATACTTCTCGCTTTGTACGGAAATTTGTTCTATATATAACAATGTACATATACTTAGTGACTTTATTTCATATTAACAATTATTTTAAAAATCACAAAGGTAAGACAAACGTATCTTTCCAGTCCTTAACTTTACCATGCTGTATAACAACCATCACATGCTCATTAGCAGGAATATTAGCAATGAGATTGTTAAACAGTACTGCATAATCATTCCACATTGTACATCTTAAAATCGTACCTCTACATACAAACAATAATTTTAAGATTATAAATACATATAAAAAAATCGGGGACTCAACATTTCAAATGCCACATTTATTACTTCACAAAATAACATACAAGTTGTCTACCTTAAGAGAATATTCTTCATAGTAAAAACTTCATTAATTCTTAACATTTATTACATAAATGAATGTTTATATTATGTTTCGCAAACATAAGAACAAAGAAATTTTATAAAAATAAAAGTCAATGCTTACTTCAAATCTTAAAGATCAAAGTTCATCCGTTTGGTTATTTTTGGACCTTTACCAAACTCATTCAAATCACCATACCAAATAAGACTACCAGCAACATCTGCAACAAAAGTATAAAATACAAGTATATAAAAATCTATACAAATGAACTCATCTAGAATCTAAGTAACATAAAATATGCGAATAGACCAATCAACAGTCAATAGCGTATTTGCTTCTCCACTCAAAATGTCTTTAAATGGAATGAACGTGAACGCATACTCAACACCTTCCCATCCGCTGTTATGATTCACAGTAGTACAACGATAAAAACGATTTTAAAAGCCTGGGCAACAATAGTGTATGGGTCCTTATTTTCACCAACACCAAATTTGGAGAGAACAACAATATCATCCTCATGAATTTGAGTGTCTAAATGTTGCACCAAATGACCTTTAATAGAAGCCTGAATCTTATCACCCTATAATAATAAATAATAAACAAAAGATAAACATCAAACATAACAACTTTTTCAAAATATAGATATCAGTATATAACATGAACTTAAGACAGAAATATTAACGTAAAACAATATAAAAAAAACATAAAAAATCATTTCCATGACCATACCTTCTCATCGATCAATATGAGTTCTAGGAACTTATAATTGTGTTTCCATTTTCGTATAACACGTCCCTTCATACTCCACATATCTTTCCCTGGATTCAGATCAGAAATAAAACTGAGACTATTGTTCACAACTTCCATTAATAGAGATTCAATATATTGATTTATTTATACAAAGATGAGACAAGTACACAAAGGTCAGAAAACACTTTGAATAAATTTAGAAGGTTGGTATTGTTATGTGCTAATAGGATATATTTATAAAGGAAACTTATATTGCTATTTTTACCATTGCACTATAATTCACTACTAGAAAAGGTGCTTTTCTTGACGCGCGTTTTATGACACACACTTATTAATGACACGCAAAAACGTGTGTCATAAAAAAAGTGTCATGGTTTAAAAAATCTAGTTAAATAATGACACGCTTTTTAGCGTGTCAAGAATGTAATGTCAAGAATTAAAAACGATGACAGAATAAAAAGATGCGTGTCATCTATGAGTGTCAAGATTTCACAATTCTTCAATTTCCCTCCCACGTAAATTCCCGCCCTCATCAACTTCAATATAACAAAAAAAAAATAATAATAATAAAACAATGCATCGAACTTCTGAAAACCTAATCAAAAAATAAAACACTCTGGTCTGTTCTTCACTAACAATCTGTTCGATCGATAATCCAAAAAAAAAAAAAAAGCTTCACATCGATCTGTTCTTATATTACAGCATTAACATGTTTTGTGGTTTTCTGTGAATCAGGTTGATAATCAACTTCAGAAACCCTTCAAAAACCATCGCATCTTCACTTCTGTTGGCAAGCAATCAAGGTGGTGGCGGCGGCGGCTTCTTTTCCTCCATCGCTACTAGCTTCTCCAGTTTCAAGAATCAAGTTAATGGGTATTTATTATTATTATTATTATTATTATTATTATTATTATTATTGATTATCTTCGTATTAATTGCCCTATCTTTAGATTGATTAAAAATCCTAAAAATCCTAAGTTTCGGTCAACACAACTCATTCAGGAGCATCCTATTTGGCTGTACAGGAATTCGGATGGCTGTGGTGGTAGTGACGGCCGTGTTGATGTTCTATATATCTTCTATCTATCTCGAAACCGTAAGTATTGCTGTTGTTCTATATATCCTATTTGTTGCCGGGTTTGATTTCTAAACCCTAGGTGGTGGCGGTGAAGGTGGTGCTGTTGTTGGGGGGTTTATTGGCGGTTTGTTTGAGGCCCTGTTAGTCAGCCGTCGTCCGTGGCTATACTTCTCGAAAGTCGGCCGTCGTCATGTCTCCGGTTGACATTTAACGTCGTCTGCGACGTTTAGGTATCTATTATTTGTATGGTTGACATTTGGCGTTTCCATTGTTTAGGACTTTAGGCTACTTTAGGCTAGTTTGGGGTTAAAATGACGTGGCACTGTGTGATTGGTAGGCATGGGGCTACACGGGGCTTGTGCCCCTTCCCCTCTAAATAACCGAATTGGTTCGATAGAAAGTTCATTAACTTTTTTGAAATCTGATTTCACAACTGACATTGCTTCGTTTTGTTGTCGTAAACTGCAATGAAGTAAGACTTTTTGTGGTTATGTTATGGTTCTTGTGGAGGTAAATGATAAGACATGATTGCATTTGTGTAGTTAAACATTTAGAGATTGATGGTTGGTTCATTGCATTGCATTGCAGATATTCTTCCTACAGGGTAGGTTTGTGTTTGGACCTGATGTAAGATCATTGGCGCTGACCATATTCCTTATCGTAGCTCCTGTTGCAGTCTTTTGTGTTTTCGTGGCTAGAAAACTAGTCTATGATTTTGAAGATGACTGGGGGATATCGGTTATGGTTGTGGCTATTCTGTTCATGATTCATGTAAGTTTCTATGTGTTACTGAGTCTTGTAAGAATAAGAAAACAAGTTGTCCTTTATGTTCACTTAATTAGCTCTGTCTTGTTTCTTGGGAAAATTGTGGTTGTAAAACTAGTTTTAGTAAAACATCTCTGTTAAGCACGAACACAATCGCTGCAAGTTGTCTTTACACCAGAAAGTGGCTTTGGCAAAGTTTCTTTTACATAGGTGACACGTGAGTAAGTGACAACACATACGTGATACGGGCAACCTACTTATTTAAGAAAGTTCCGTATAAAGAAGAATGTTTAAGAAGTGTTGATTGTCATGTTTGAATAAATTATAAATACACTCAAAAGATGATTTTTTTGGTTGTAATGAGAAATATCTGCTTCCAGGAAGAAAGAGTTAAAATGTTACTCCCTTGTTGATTGCGAGTAGCGATGGGAAAATGTTATGGAGTCAAATCGGGCTGGGTGTACACACGTTTTTTTTTTTTCGTTTTTACCCAGTTACCATGTTCAGTAATAGTTAATTCCATCTAAATAAAAATATCTAGTTGATTGTAAGCACTTTGAATTTTAGCTAATTCTATCTAAATAAAAAGATCTATTAGATTAACTGATTAAGTACTGTAATAAACTCTCAAGTGGATTTAACCTAGTTTGGTCTGTTTCATTCATGGCTAGTTTTAAATATTTTACATTTTTACCATTTTATCTATAAAATACCACCCAAATTGACCCATTTCTGCAGGCATACTTTACATGTTGGCTTGTTGCAGACATATTTTCAACAAAATTTAAAATTCGGCTTATGACATATATAGATCTTACCAACTGTTTATTCTTCGTATGAGTATTTAGTGTTTCGACATGAATATCACAGGTTTTAGCACTTCTCCTTTTAACCTCGGGGAGGGACCCGGGTATCATTCCACGTAATGCACATCCCCCAGAACCAGAAGGGTTTGATGGTAATAATGAAGGTAGTGCTCAAACCCCACAATTGAGTTTGCCTCGTATTAAAGAAGTTGAAGTTAATGGTGTCACCGTAAAAATCAAATATTGTGATACCTGCATGCTTTATAGACCTCCCCGCTGCTCACACTGTTCTATCTGCAAAAATTGTGTGGAATGATTTGATAACCATTGCCCTTGGGTCGGCCAATGTATAGGGTTGGTAAGATACTAAGATCTATATGTCATAAGCCGAATTTTTAAATTTTGTTGAAAATGTCTAAATATTAAGATCTGGTCTGTGTGGTTGCAGAGAAATTATCGATTCTTCTTCATGTTTGTGTTTTCCACGACTCTACTTTGTATATATGTTTTTAGTTTCTACTGGATTTACATAAGGAAGATTATGGATTCAGAGGGCATAACATTATGGAAAGCAATGATTAAGACTCCTGCATCCATTGTGTTAATTGTGTACACCTTCATATCAGTGTGGTTCGTGGGTGGTCTTACTGCCTTCCATTTATATCTCATCAGTACAAATCATTCTCCTTACTTTATTATCTTATAAGTAAATTTTAATATTAATGATATTTATTGCTGATCATCACAACTTAGGAGGTTGATGTGGATTATGTTTTCTCTTAAGTATGAATAACTCGCTGGACCCTGGTCAGGAAACGGATAGGTGTATCTGGCAATAGGTGTATCTGGTCAACGCGCGGCGGGTATAAACCTAGTTTCCATCATATTGCAGTATACTGTTTTGTCATAGGCTCATGCACAAGTCTCACTTTACAGGATTGAAGAATATAGAATTTAGCTTATATAATATTGTTAACCCATAGTTAATAATCAATTGTTGTAGCCTTAGGAATGTTAATAATCAATTGTAATTTTTTTATTGCGCAGTGTCCAATCCAGCCAAGAAGTACGGAGTGCGGTTATTATATCATGAAATTCATGAAAGAGATTGTTCAGGCCGGACTTGGAATATTAGATAATGTAAGTTGATCGAGGCAAATTTTAGCGGCCCTTGTTTTCTTGAAACTAAACCATCGCAAACCTTAACATTTTCATCTTATTAATTTAATTGTTGTTTCAGGTTGGGGGAGGAGTAGAAGTTTATACGGATGCGGATATGGATGCCATTCGTGAAGAATGGTCAAGTTATGTAGCAACCTTTATTTTCAAGTGATCCGTATTTTTAAGTCTGGACAACGTACTTTATTGACACAATATTTTTGTAACCATTTAATACTTGTCGTAGAAATCGACAAATACTTATATTGTAATGGGTTTTTGGTATATATAATATATATGCATATTATTATGGGGAAATTTATTGATTTGTAGCTTATTAGTGTAGGTTATTATAAGAAAATCAGCAGCAATTATTAATAATATACGTAATAATTTTTTTTTTTAGGAAAAAAAAGGATGACACGCATAATGAATGTCATAAGCGCGTGTCATAAATGCGTGTCAACAACGAGTGTCATGAATGCGTGTCATTAAAAGATGACACGCGCCTGCATGTCTTATTATTTTTATGACTATGCCTATAATGACGTTCTTTTGCATGTCATAAACACCCTTTCATGACGCGCAATGTGCGTCAAAAAAGGGCTTTTTTCTAGTAGTGTAGTAAGAACTACACTGACAACCTTAATTTAAAAATTCCCGCTTAAAAGTTGAAAATTTAATTAATAATAATAATTTTTTTATTATTATTTATTATATATGTGCAAAAAATAAGACTACCGATAAACTCTATAGTTATATATTGTATTGTATTTAAGCTGATACAACATCTGATAGTACGAACAATTGGGCCTTATATTTATTATTTATTTATTTCTATAATACGAAGATCTGTTTTACAACAACTGTTTAGTTATCAACAGATCTTCTCAAAAAAGTTGTCATATTTTCCAAACTGTCCTTATTTGCCAACAAATGTTGTTAAAACAACTTTCATCAAAATAGATTTTCAATTACAATTTGAAATATGTCACGTACATGAATTAATTAATTAATTAATTAATAATATTAACAATATCAATATTTGCTGACACAACTCTTATTATTTCAAATTTCACCCTGTTAATTTCAAAATTCCTAAACACGCTTCCCTATGTTATTTAAATATTTCCCTCCTAAAGATTCAAAACATAGGGCTTACTTATTAAAGACAGTTTTAAAATAATTTTTATAATTATTTAATTATTAAATTGAAATGACACTAATACAAAATTTGTAGAAAATAACCAGCCGGTTTGAAAAATATTTTTATAAAATATAACCTATCAACTTAAATATTATTGAACAATACAACAAACTATATACATAATGATACAATGTTTTATCTTATATAAATCAATTAATTATTTAATTAATAAAATATAATAATAAAAATATTTCATCTCAAAAAACCTATTATTTGGCACTCAAAAAAGCTAATGTTCAGAATCGTAAATACACTTCCCTATCGTAAGTTAAAAACATCTTCTTGAATATTCAAAACTTGTGCTTAAATGTAATATTTATTATTATAATTGCAAGATCTGTTTTACAACAACTGTTAATAATAACAACAGATGTTGTTAAAACAGCTGCCTTCAAATAGAATTTTACTTGAAATGTTATATCTTATACAACAACTCTTATTACAACAATTCTTATTATTTGCAACTCGAGCCTGTTAATGTTAAAATTCCTAAACACGCTTCCCTATGCGATTTAAAACTTTCCCTGCTAAAAATTCAAAACTTAGGACTTAAAAGTTCCCTCTTCAATATTCAAAACTTGGGCTTAAATATATTATTTATTATTATAATTGGAAGATCTGTTTTACAACAACTGTAAACTTGTTAACAGATGTTGTTAAAACAACTGTCATCAAATAGAATTTCACTTAAAGCTTACAATGTTATATCTTATATAAATCAATTAATTAATTATTTAATTAATAATAATGCTACAAACACTATTGATGAGAGTTTGTAAACTAACATAGAGGTAAACAATAAAAATAGAGTTTCAAAACTTTGCTTATTTGCCAACAAATGTTGTTGAAACAGCTTTCATCAAAATAGATTTTCAATTACAATCAGCAATATGTCACGTACATGAATTAATTAATTAATTAATAATAATAAAAATATCAATATTTGCTCACACAACTCTTATTATTTGCAATTTCACCCTGTTCATGTTAAAATTTCTAAACACGTTTCTCTATGTTATTTAAAACTTTCCCTCCTAAATAGTCAAAACTTAGGGTTTACTATTAAAGATAGTTTTAAAATAATTTTTATAATAATTTGATTATCAAAATGAAATGATGCTATTACAAAATTTGTAGAAAATAACCAGCCGGTTAGAAAAATGTTTTTTTTATAAAATATAACCTATCAACTTGAATATTATTGAACAATACAACAAACTATATACATAATGATACAATGTTTTATCTTATATAAATCAATTAATTATTTAATTAATAAAATATAATAATAAAAATATTTCATCTCAAAAAACTTATTATTTGGCACTCAAAAAAGCTAATGTTCAGAATCGTAAATACACTTCCCTATCGTAAGTTAAAAACATCTTCTTGAATATTCAAAACTTGGGCTTAAATGTAATATTTATTATTATAATTGCAAGATCTGTTTTACAACAACTGTTAATAATAACAACAGATGTTGTTAAAATAGCTGCCTTCAAATAGAATTTCACTTGAAACGTTATATCTTATACAACAACTCTTATTATTTGCAACTCGACCCTGTTAATGTTAAAATTCCTAAACACACTTCCCTATGTGGTTTAAAACTTTCCCTCCTAAAGATTCAAAACTTAGATCTTAAAATTTCCCTCTCCAATATTCAAAACTTGGGGCCTAAATGTATTATTTATTATTATAATTGGAAGATCTGTTTTACAACAACTGTCAACTTCTAAACAGATGTTAAAACGGCTGTTATCAAATAGAATTTCACTTAAAGCTTACAATGTTATATCTTATATAAATCAATTAATTAATTAATTAATAATAATACTACGAACACTATTGATGAGAGTTTGTAAACTATACATCTTCACAAAACTACTACCAACGAATATAACTTCAATTTATACGATAGATGATTTACAAACATGCTTTGACAATAAGTGTAATCCAATGTTCCGAAAACTTAAACAACAGTTCACAAAACATATGTCATCGAATACAACTTGAATTTATACAATAGGGTAGTTACAAACATGTCTTGACCGTAAACACATATTACAAACAACCACTAAATTTTTTTTAATATATCTCTTAATACTCTTCAGAAACCACAAACTAATGTTGCTAATACATAAAAATCAACTTTGATTATAACATGTCTTTATACACCCATGAGCCTTCAACACACATGTTTGTTTCTTGGTAGGAATGGTTGAAGGTGTGTGTTGTATGTATAGAAGCATTATTAATATCCAAAAGATTAACCTTGAATACTCAACATACTCAAGGTGCTTCCTTACATACTCTGCTTGCTACCAGAACTGAAAAAAAGGATTCAAAGTTAGATTTCGACTACACGCCTTCATAACAAATTAAAGTTATATAACATATTTAACAAACATGCCTGTTGAGAAGCACAACAGCAGGAACCACAAAAACGGAAGTAGACGCAGAAGACTTCCTCAAAAGATAAGCATAGTGGCGTAAAAGCATAATCGCAATCAATGTCTTTCCTAATGCCATCTCGAACAACACTTCATTGCTTAAGCTAACGCCTCTATCTGTTAACGGAGAAACACAAAAGGTTGATCAGAAAACAAAAATGAACACCTATTAAACAATGGAATAAATAAATTTAAAAAAAGAAAGACATACCCTCTTGAGTTTGAGCCTGCCAATCTACAACCGTTCGTAATGGCAAGACTGATATTTTCCTTTGATTGTAAGAATCTTCAAAAGTCGAAAACTTTTTCGACGTAAATGCTCTGGTTACTAATGGAGCAGACAAATTATTGAGGTTATTGAAGAACATTGAGGTTATTGAAGAACAAAATGGATGAACTTTAGTCTTATTGATAAATATATTAGATTATTTTACCTGATGCACGAGTGCTTCGACCTAAACGTAAATATGAGAGAACCATCTGTTACGATTTAAAAAGTATTTGAGAGATTTATAAATTGTTTGGGAGAAAGAGATGCACACGATACCATTATATAGTTGTGTAATGGGGTATCAAATTTGAAATTTGAATTTGAATTTGGAGCTTAAATTTAAAACTTGGAGCTCAAATTTAAAACCAACAGTCATACAAACATCTGTTGACTCAACTGACAGTATTTTAACTAATTAATTAACAACCACTGTCAGGCAAGTGGCATTATTACCACTGTTCAGGCAAGTGGGATTTTTTTATTATGATTAATGACGTCAGTTTTTGCATCATATGCGCATTGGTGGCCACTCTCTCCGGCTGACACATCAGCTTTCTGACATCACTCGCGCTTCTCCTATTATGGAAAGTATAGATATTTTAAATTGGGTGAGGCAATTTAAAAAGTGAATTAGCGTAAAAAGAATAAGAAGTATTGTCAGCCGCCGATTAAAGTTGATAATTAAGGGCACGATCGTAAAAACGCATGCGTCATTAAACTTATTGAAAACATGGAGAAGGGCATATTAGTAATTCGACGAAAAATAAAAAAGCGGGCAACTTACAAATCTCATTCAATTGACATTGCAGTTTCTAAAATAACTAACCAAGTTCGAAAACCGTCCACTGTCTACAAAACAAACCTAATATTATGGTGTTTTTACTGATCGAAACAAAAATACAGAACAATCTACAATACAATGACATCAAAGAAGAAATCAGGTATTATATAACAAATTGTACAAAGTATTGCGTGTACTTATTAGTTGCGTTTTACAATAAGAAATTAAAGGACGAAATGGTACTTAACTTGAATCAAATATGAAAGACAATCAAAGGATAACAACGATCGACCTACTAAAACTTTGAAATCAGACTGCTACCAGTTGTGATGGGATTGGGTACTGAACCGACTAGTCGTCATACCCAAACCCGGATGTACAACTGCTGCGCAGGAGGAACTCATGCGCGAAAGATCAAAGGAATAAGTTACGCTTGGTCAACAGCCACGTAGTAGTCAAAGGAGAATATCATGCACGGTCAACCGTCATGCATTAATCAAGGATATAATTCCGTGAGCTCGAACACTAAAGGCGGTAAACCGTTCCATCATTCCCTTAAACTTAGCTCTTCTCAACTGCATTACTAACATAATTGAGGGTAGTGTAGACAACCTAACCGGGCCTAGGCCCATTACGGTTAGGACTTGGGTAATGGTGGCATACGTCCACCCCTATATAAGGGATTACATCCCTAGTAGGGACAACACTTTTTTCTAACCCAAAGAGCTATCACTTGATAGTATCCCCATTCACCCCGTTTTTGTTATAAACTACAACCTCGTGTAGTCGTCCCCCTACCCACGTCAATTCTTGTTTATAGGTCATTCAATCCAGAACTGCTAGCGAAGGATCAACCCTGTGGAATACAATCGTCTTATCATCCCTACACGGAGGGTAAGACCATTTGTTTCTTCATTGGCACCATCCCTATCGGTTCTTTAATCTTTCAAACTAGCAATCATGGTTTCTTCGAATGGTGCAAACCAAAACACTGTTGAAGTCGATGCAACGATTGATGATTAGATCAATGAGGTTGCACCCAACACCATAACAAAAAATGTAACTCAGAAACAACCGTCCTCGACATTCCAATTCAACCCAATCAGGGGAGGACTATCCGGAACAAAGAAGAAACAAGATAACTAGTCTCCAGTAGATCCGGATGAGTGGTTAGCCGGACAAAACTCAAAAACAATTGCAGAGTACCAGAAGATGGTTCTCGAGAAAGCCAAACTCAATGCTCAAAAGACTTTGAGTTTTGGTACAATGGAGGACGATCCAGAGTCACCTCCAGAAAACAACAATGGCCGTCGTCCAATGGGACCTCGTCAGGCGGTACGTGGCGGAGACCGTGGTAGAAATACTCACGGTCAGGACCCCGTCAACCTGGATGAGGAGCCCGAGGACTATGAATCTGAAGACTAAGTACAACATGACTCCAATCGTAAACAATGCTCTAAATCGGTTGCAAGCAATCCGGCACCAAAAGATGACGATCTCTACAAGCCCTACAGGCCAAAGACCTTTGTAGAAAGGTCAAAGTTTTGTGCGCGAATAGCTTTGGCCCCAATGCCCAAAGAATGCAAGCTCCCAAGTACAATTGGGAAATATGATGGCCTACGTGATCCAGATGATCACCTACATGCTTTTGACTACGCGGGCAGCTCTAAACTTTAGCCTGTGCAAGCTTGGTGCCACTTATTTGTTCAAACATTAACAGGAGCCGCTAGAGTTTGGTATGAAAGTTTGCCCATTGGAAGCTTGGTGGACTTTGATGACTTGATCAGAAAATTCAAGAATCACTTTTCGCATTTACGCAAACACAAGAAGGATAAGGCGCATATTCTGTTGTGCACACACAATGAGAATGAATCGCTAGAAGACTATATAGTGCGATACAACAAAGAGGCTCTCCAACTAGGATGCGGAGAAGAACTTAACCGTGCAGTATTTATTCACGGGGTAAGAAAATGATGACTTAATAAAGTGCCTCACTGGAAAGGATGGTGTACCGACTACTTGGGATGAAGTGATTGAAGCTGCGAAAGTTTACGCGTCTTCGGAGCGTTTCTTTGATCGTAACAAAAGTATGCATCAAAGCGGTAACCACCATGCAACGTCCAATAACAAAGGCAAAGGGAAAAAATCTGTTTGGTCCAGAATTTCTGGCTCAGCAAATGAAGGAATGTATTCTTCTGCATAAGATGCGCGAAATTTCCAGAGTTTAAAGGGATCCTGCGATCAAAAGGGACACCAAAGAAAGAATTATGATTGGACTCAATTGTTCAAAACGCCGTCTGAGGTTCTGAAGACAGAGCAAATCTAGTTCCCAAAACCACGAGAGCTCAGCCGTGATAGACGGAATGTCGACAACTCCAAATATTGCGAGTACCATGAAGATTATGGGCATTTAACGGACAATTGTTATAGCCTCAAGATGGAGATCGAGAATGCAATAAAGTCAGGCCAATTAACGCATCTTGTGAAGCATATGCGGAAGAAACAGCGAGACCATGTGGAAGGGGGTGAGCCTTCCCAAAAGAAGATCCGCAATCTGAATGTGCATCATGTATATCACACTCCGTGCCATAATTGCAATATGACTCACAGAGCCACTAGTTACAAACGAACATTCACCGTCATCAACGACGACTCGTGGAAGGAGGAACAAGTCATAATGCCAAGAGTAAAAGGGGGAGCTTCTTCAACAGCTCCGCTGACCATCACGGGAGTCGTAGGACATTACCGTACAAGATATATGTTTCTAGACAACGGAAGTAGCACCGATATCATGTACCAGCAATGGTTTGAACAGCTGGAAGAGGATGATAACGCAAGAATAGTTCCCATGACAGAGCCCATCTCAGGATTCATACATGAGATGATATTCCCATTGGAATGCTCACGTTTCCAGTCACACTTTCGGATGGAAAACACTCGCGCACAGAAGTCTGCGACTTCATTGTTCTTCCCTTCAATTCGTCACATGACATCTTGCTGGGATAGGAAGGCTTGGAAAAATTTAACTGCAATGCATCTACACCATACCAAATGGCAGGTTTTCCTACCCGGACTGGTGTAGCCTTCATACGCGGAAACAAAAACTGCAATACTACTAATGCGCAGAAACCCGCAAAGCATTTGAAACCAACTGTCAGAACCGAACCAGAAAAATGGGTTATCAACCCTAAATTCCCAGAACAGATAGTTGTCATTGGCCATGCAATCTCCGACTCCAACCGCACGCACTTAAAGCAACTCCTCAGAAAGAATATGGATATTTTTGCTTTCCAACCAGCTGACATGGTTGGTATCCTGCATCACATTGTAGAACACAAGCTGAATGTTTACAAGACAGCTGAACCAGTTGCTCAGAAGAAGCGTAGTATGGGCCCGGAGAAAACAAAGGCCATGAACGAACAAGTGATGGAACTGTTAAAGGCGGGTATTCTCCGCAAAAGCAGATATCAAACCTGGGTAGCCAACCCAGTAATGGTGGGAAAGTCTGACGGCAGTTGGCGCATGTGTGTCGATTACAAAGATTTAAACAAGTCTTGCCCTAAAGATTGCTACCCACTGCCGGAGATCGATCTAAAAGTCGACTCATTGGCACCGTTCAGGTTCAAATGCTTTCTTGATGCCTACAAAGGGTATCACTAGATCTAGATGGCTAAAGAAGATAAAGATAAAACAGCGTTCCATACTGATATGGGAACCTTTTGCTACACAAAGATGCCATTTGGGCTCAAGAACGCTGGGGCCACATACCAGCGTTTAAAAGATACAGCATTCGTGAAACAGATTGGCGTCAACTTGGAAGTCTATGTAGACGACCTCGTCATCAAGAGCAGAGAGGAAGACCAAATGCTAAACGATATCCAGAAGACCTTTGAACAACTTCGAAGTGTAAGAATGAAGCTGAACCCAAGCAAGTGTTCCTTCGGAATGGAAGAAGGAAAGTTTTTGGGAGTCATAGTAACTAAAGACGGCTTCCGCGCAAACCCGGACAAGATTCAAGCGATCGAGCGTATGCCATCTCTGTCTTCCGTGAAAGAGGTCCAAACATTGATGGGATGCCTCGTAGCTTTGAACTGGTTCTTGTCAAACTACGCGTCTAAATCATTCCCTTTCGTAGACACATTAAAGAATTTCTTGAAAAAGTCCAACTTTAATTGGACCGCGGAGGCAGAAAAGGCTTTTCAAGAAATGAAGGAGTGTCTGAGAAACTTGCCAACACTCACTACACCGTTACGAGAAGAACCACTCACACTATACTTTTCTGATATGGACAAAGCGGTAGGCGCAGTACTCATGGTTGACAGGAAAAGGGTACAGACCCCAATCTACTATGTCATCCGTACACCCCTTGATGCAGAAACTCGTTATTCAACAATGGAAAAGCTGGTCCTCGCGCTAGTTCATGCCTCCAGAAGACTACACAGATACTTTCAGGGCCACCCCATCAACGTCTTGACTCTTGACCGACTTCCGCATTAATGACATTCTGCGCAACCCAGAACTCTCGGGAAGGCTAGCAAAGTAGGCCATCGAGTTGGGTGAGCATTCAATTACTTACAAAGTCAGACCTTCTTTCAAGGGGCAGATCTTAGTAGACTTCGTCACGGAAGTCCCAACAGATAAGAACGAATAGTGTCTAAATGAAACATCATCAAGCTCAACTCAACCAGACGAATCACAAACGTGGGAGCTTTTCACTGATGGTGCATGCAACGATAAAGGTGCTGGCGCGGGGTTACGATTAATAACTCTGGATGGCAAAGAGCATACTTATGCCATATGACTTGATTTCCCAACCACCAACAACGAGGCAGAATATGAAGCCCTCCTAGCAGGACTGCGCATAGCCAAAAAGATGAGGGCTCAACACATTGAGGCTTACGTCGACTCCATGTTGGTAGCAAATCACATAGATGGATCGTATGAAGCAAGAGAGCCATCCATGATCTTGTACTTGGAACACACAAAGGAGTTGATGCGCAACTTTAGCCATTGTAAAGTAACTCATGTGCGGCGCTGCCAGAACGCCTTAAGCAAGATGGCTTCAACAGTATTCGACCACATGGCCAAAGATGTGCGGGTTGAGGTGTTAAATCACCCATCCATACCATAACGACAAGTGAATGTGATTCAAATGGGAAAAAACTCTTGGATAACCCCCATAATGGCTTATCTAACCAAGGGAATTCTCCCGTTCAGCAGAGCAGAGGCCAGAAAGCTCCAAACAAAGCTTTGCACTATGAAGTCATTGATGGCATTTTGTACCGATGTTCTTATCTTGGGCCGTTATTACAATGCGTAGACTCCGCAGAAGCTACATACCTGATAAAAGACATCCATGAAGGGTCTTGCTGATTACATGCGGGCCCAAGAATGGTCATCGCCAAACTCATGAATGTGGGCTACTATTGGCCCGGAATGCACCTTGATGTAGTAGGTGAGTTGCGGAAATGCGATGCCTGCCAGCGGCACGCACCAGGTACGCTCAGGCCAAAAAACAACTTGGTCCTGGTAACAGTGGCGCGGCCTTTCCAAAAATAGGCCATTGATCTAGTGGGACCTTTTCCCACATCACCGGGTAATGTTAAATACCTAGTTGTAGCAATTGATTACTTCACCAAGTGGGTGGAACCCAAAACTTTGGCCTCAATAGATGGACGGAGCATCACGAAGTTTATATGGGAGTTCATCATATGCAGATTCGGCTTACCACTAGAAATTGTGAGCGATAACGGTACGCAGTTTGCGGATCAACATTTACAAGAATGTCTCGCATCCATGAATGTCAAATAGATATTCACTTCAGTTGTGCACCCTCAAGGTAATGTCCAGGTGGAGCGTGCTAACCGAAGCATTGCCGAGGGCATTAAAGCCCGGTTGGGAACAAAGCATAGTGGCTGGGTCGATGAGCTTCCTCATGGTTTATGGGCTCATCGTACATTATCTAAAACTAGCAATGGGGAGACACCATTCAGCCTAACATATGGAACCGAGGCTGTGATACCCGCGGAGGTTAGATGCCCGTCCCCAAGGGTGTTGTTCGCACAAAACAATGACAATAACAAAGAGTTGCGGATGAACTTAGATATATTGGAAGAACGCCAGGACGCGGCCTCCATCCGCGAGGCCACTTATAAGCGACAGTTTGAGAAATACTATAATGCGCGCGTCAAAGAACATCTATTCTGCTTAGGAGATTACGTATTCCGCAACAATGAAGCGTAAAACGCCGAAAAACCCGGTACGCTTGCTCCCAACTGGGAAGGACCCTATAAAATACAAGAGGTGCTGGGAAAGGGCGCGTACGCTTTGGAATGTCTAGATGGCACGCCCATTCCACGCACCTAGAATGCAGCGCAATTGCGCATCTGCTACATTTGAGTTTCTTTTTCCTATCGCACTTGTAATAAAGGCCTATGGCCCAACCAGTTTATGTTACAATAAAAGCATATTTCCACATATCATTTCATCATACCAAATGCATAAGAAGAAAAAGCAAACAATATACGGAAATGCACACGATAGTATCATATATAAGCATTCCATGATCTGATCATCAAAACATACAAAAAAGAGTGGTCCAAGGATACACATCAGATCACATCATCATATGAAACAAGGCTTGTTCTACACATACATATATATATTTATCTACAACCTACCAAGACAAAGTTAAGAGGCATGCTTCCATTCACCATCAACCTTTTGGAGTTTGAGCTTCGGAGTTTTAGGCAAGTCCCCTAGTTCTGACAGCTTCTTCATCTTCAAAGGCTGACCATCAGAGGTCCCTTGATCATCCAAATCATCAGGCCTCATGTTCTCCTGGGACAGCAAGTAGCCACAATATTCAGCTAGTCGATCAAGGGCATCAGCAGGCATCCCGACGTTAACTGGATGATGAGATAACTTCATCATCCCATTCACAGCTACCTCTTCAAGATGACGAAGATTTTTTGACGGGATATTGTTTGACATTATTTTTAGAAGAAGAGAAGAGTTCTTCAGGTAAGTTATTATGAGGAAATGGTATCCATGCACTTTCTATATATAGAAAGGGAAGTATAAGTATTTAATTACCATTAATGGAAAATACTTGATTAGCCTGGGGAAGTGTGACAGACGCCAAGTCAGAAACTGACACACACCGTCGAAACTGTCACTTCTACATTTAATCGTGTCAGACACAGACTGACACAAGTCCCTATCACTCCAGATGACATCAGCTCATTATTGGATGGGCAAAATGGAAAACAAGCATAACAGTGCTACATTATAATAGTAATTAAACGATAAGGATGTTCGCGATCATTACAAGTCAAAACAATAATAAAGATGTTCAAAGTGCAACAAGTTTAGTTAATCAACATTCAAATATCGTGACACATCATCAGTACGCGGTGTTTCCTCTTGCGTACCACCGGCTGTGGACGAGGGGCCAGCTCTGCTAGCTGCAGCAGCTTTCTTCAATTCTTCTTCTTTACGAGCTTTTTTCTCAAGCTCTGCTCCGAGCCGGCCCGAATCTTCAAAATACCCGCGGAGTTCTCCAACTGGATCATCTGTCTTTAGGCACGCACTTACCACATCAAATATATTAAATGATAGGGCTTCAAAATCCCCTTGAGCCTACAACATCTCCGTTTATATGGTTTATTGTAGTACGGGCCTTCTTCAATCTTATTTCCATAGGCGTGATGATAAAAGCCTTCGCTAAATCCCAGCTGAAGACCCTGTTTCAAGGCAGAAATGGCAATTTTGGCAATAACATTTCCCAACTTTGGCTCATTCCACCCACACTTGAATATCTGCGTAATAGTTAAAGATTCAAGTATGCACTAAAAAGCGGGAAACAAATTTACTAGAAAAGAATGGACAAGTCAGCCCCGCTACACCATCCTGCATTAACCAATTTACACGATCCCGGGCAGCGATGGCAACATTGGACGCATCTTAGTAAGCCACGCGTGTTTGGTCCAATTCTACCTGAATTTGGGAACGAGAGGATTCAACCAAGGCTTTCTCGTCTTCAAAAACACCTTTTTCCCGGCCAAGTGCTTGAATCTTCAACTCCGCTTCTGATAGGGCGGTAGTAGCCTTCAAAAGGTCTTCATGCTGTTGATTACATTTATCAATAGTGTCAGCTAACTCCACTTGCTTAACATCAACGGTTTTTTGCTTCTCCTCGGCTTCCTTGACAAGCCGGGCGTTGTCATTCTTTAACTTCTCAACAGTCATAATGACGGCGGTCCACGCTATCTTGATAATCACGCTCAGCGGGTGGAACAGACAGTATCACAGATTCTTCATCATCTAGAGGGTTTGTAAACCGGGTAGTATCCAATATATCCAAATGCAGCTGATAAGGTCTAGGCTGATCATATTCGCGTGAGGAAAACCAACCTTGTCCGCGTCCGGTCTGCCCTGACCCACGGGATCTCCAATTGCCCTCAGAGCTGGCTTTCCTAGACAACACGGTCGAGCCCTGGACGGTTCTTACAAGATCAGCTGGGTTGCTTCTTGAAGTATCATTCGCATCAAGCTTAGATAAGTTCACATCAGCATTTGTCCCTTGCACAAAGCTCTGATCAAGAACTCGGTTTCCCTCCGGTGCCAGAACCTCAGAACCTACATTCGAGGAAGATACATCATCAATCTTCTTCTTCCTTGCAGCTTTCTCAACATTATTTAAAGCAATAACTACGTCCTCAGTTGTTTGTTCAGCCTGCTGCTGCGGCACTTGGAAAATCACTGACTCTTGGGGCTCCAGATTCACTTCAATATGTTCAACATTCTGAATCACACGGTTAACTGGTTCCACAACAGGAGGATCCATATTCAAAGTCTCTTCACTTACGTTCTCAACCGGTTCAACCTGTTCAACAGCGGGAGGCTTAGGACATGACGCCTTGTCAATTCCAGATTCGCTTTGCTCAAATGGCGAAGTGGCAAGGGGAAGTATAGCTGCGCAGAACAAGGAAACATTAGTCACGCGCTGGAAATCAGGATTCCAAACAAAACAAGTGAACGCATTTACCTGATAAATGCTTCACAGTTTTCAATGGAAGGTTCTCACATTTGGGTGGAGGCTTCACCGTTAACGTCAGCTGACGACCTTTAGAGGGCTTGAACATGTTAAGAGGCACGGCTGCAACGGGTTCCGGCTGTGACGTTTGGGACACCTCCCCAGTAGGTTGCGGAATCTGAACTTGAGTTTGTTTCAGAGCATCCAATCTTTGCTAGAACAACTCCGCAGAAACATTTCCAGTTTGGCGCGCCGGAGAACGTTGCTGGCGGCGTTTATGCTCAAGCTCTGCATCGGACTCAGTAGCTTCATCATCATCATCCTATATGATTGGGGCAGTGGACACTTTAGACTTCTTGCTTTCTTTGGCACGCTTCCTCTTCGAAGGGCTAGTGCCTGCTTTGGAAATCACATTTGTACCTGAGTAATCAACAGCAAAAATACAAATAATTAACTCAGCACTAACCAGTACAAGCTTGTTCCTTGCGCCCTTGAGAGTGTTCCTCTAAATCTATCAAAACTTTTCTACGGGATTGAATCCTGCGCATGTCACGAAGGACGCACTATATTAGTACGCGGCTAACGTATATAACTGCGCACCCTTCGTGCGCATGAGGTGTCCACACAGAATAGATTAAGAACACAACGAATAAACTAACCTGTCCTAGTATAATGCTTGGGGGAGGGGGGGTCAACAAGCTGCGGAGCTAAGAAATTCGAGCTCAACCTTTCAACCAACGACTGCGCACCCTCAGGAACTTGACTATACACAACACGTGCATTACCCCTCTGCGCAAACAAATCGAACAACGACATACCTGTCACACAGTACACAAGAATGCGTCGTAAGCATATATTAAAGACAACAATATGATTGACGGTACACATGAAATAATACATTCTTCCGGAACGCACGGATCATACCCTGTTGGATTGCGCAGCTGGCTCAAACCCAGCATCACCAACAACCCTTCTGGACACTTGTCCATGACAAGTGGAGTAGCGTGCGTGCAAAGAGACTTATACCATTCTTGATTCTTGTAATCTTCCATAGGAGGGAATTCAACAATCTTTTCCTTCAAGCCCACAGTCATCCACTGCAAGGGAGCAGGGATGACTCCGCGGTTGACATAAAAGAATTTTTCCTTCCAGTTGTACATTGATTTGATATTTTCAGACACAAGCTGCTTCACCTTCCTACGAGTAGCAAGGCTATACCAACCACTCCCCCCACGAGCAACTTCATGCACATAAAATACGTTTAGTCTCTCAAACGTAGGCTCCATATCTAAAGCTCTGCATGTTGCCTCAATATGTAGTAACTGAAGCCACCCAAATGGGGTCATTTGGGTCGGATGAACACCATAAGTGAGAAAGGTGTTCACTACAAAATTTGTGGTGGGGAGTCGGAAGCAACACTTGGAAAAAACTGCTTCATACAATGTAATCTTACCCTCTGATGCCTACAAAGCAGCCTTACCCTCAGCGGGAAGTTCAGGATCCCATTCTTTCTGAATCCCATATTGATCAAGAAATGCAGCAAATGATTCTTTCTCCCACTTAATAGTTGTAGTATCAATACTTTTGGACGATTCCTTGACAGACTCAGAGGCTTTGGCTGGATCATGAACGTTCTGGGATCTTGAGACATAATGGAAGTATGGAAGAATTTGAAATGAAATTGAATGAAAGACATTTCCAATATTTGAATATCAAACGAGAAGAATAGAGGAGGAGTGGGAAATAGTAAATTTAAAATGATTATATACGCTATGCAATTAATAAGGTTGACGTCATGTCACGTGGGCCAGATGCCTTTTTAAAACACGAGTCCAATTAGAAAACAACACGTGTCTGACAGAAGACAGGGCGACGCCACACGTGCCCACTCGCCTGACACAAGGACTGAAACGTGCCTGTCAGCTGTCACCACTCACGTCAAATCAAATCTGCCAGCACAACCACACGTTTTCAAATTCGTGGGGAATTGACAACTGTCCACTGCGGACTGCTAACGTGTCATGTGGCCATGGAAAGTTGACGAAAAAATTGACATTTACGTTCTCCGCACTATAACATTGCGTAAAGATACTCCCCTCAACTTCGCATACCATCACCCACGGAAAGCATACATTACAATATTGAATTAGCTATCATCAAAGATTATAATAATTTTTAGTCCAGCATCCCTCCTACCTCACCATAAATTCAGAGATAGAAGACACACTGGACTGGGGGACTTAATGGGATTGGGTACTGAACCGACTAGTCGTCATACCCAAACCCGGATGTACAACAGCTGCGCAGGAGGAACTCACGCGTGAAAGGTCAAAGGAATAAGTTACGCCTGGTCAATAGCCACGTAGTAGTCAAAGGAGAATAGCATGCATGGTCAACCGCCATACATGAATCAAGGAGATAATTCCGTGAGCCCGAACACTAAAGACGGTAAACCGTTCCATCATTCCCTTAAACTTAGCTCTTCTTAACTGCCTTACTAACATAATTAAGGGTAGTGGAGACAGCCTAACCGGGCCTAGGCCCATTACGGTTAGGACTTAAGTAATGGTGGCATACGTCCACCCCTATATAAGGGATTACATCCCTAGTAGGGAGGACACTTTTTGCTAACCCAAAGAGCTATCACTTGATAGTATCCCCATTCACCCCGTTTTTGTTATTAACTACTACCTCGCGTAGTCGTCTCCCTACCCACGTCAATTCTTGTTTGCAGGTCATTCAATCCAGAACTGCTAGTGAAGGATCAACCCTGTGGAATACAATCGTCTTATCATCCTTACACAGAGGGTAATACCATTTGTTTCTTCAAGTTGCTAAGTATGAATAATTGTGCTAGAATTTTGATTTTGTTATTTTGGTTTCAAATACGTGTATATTGCGTTTTAATGTGTATAGTTTTGGATCATTTTTTTACTTGCGTCTAAGCATTGTTAACGACTTGCGTTTATTATTATTTGCACTTGCGTTTTAAATAATTATAACGAATGATTAATCGGCCGTCATACTGTAGATATTTTTAGGTCATAATTAATAAACTGAAATGATGTACTGACGTTTTTTGTTAGTTGGCTGTGTCAGGCAAATAAAATAGATAAAATATACTATTGTCGGTAATAAAAAAAACCTATAGTCTATGTATGAAATTTTTTTATAACTCAAGTGCTAGTTAGAGGTCACTCCATTTCGACTTGCGTTTTCATCTGAACAGTTTATTTGCTTTTTTTGATTTTTTTTTAATTTTGAAATGGCAAGACTTTATGTCTCTCTTAGAGAATACTTAGATGAACTTGATGTTGTTGATGGTCTACTTTTATTAAACAATGATGCCATTGTGGATGATCCTTTACCGCCAGCCATTCTCGTTGAAGGATTAGAAGCATTTAATAGCATAAACGAAGTGAGGCAGGGTCAGAGACGTTATGGTTTGGTTTATCATCGTAGAAATCGAAACCATATAGTCCATGATGAGGGAGAGAATTTTGAAGAACAGGAAGAAGTTGTGGATGGGCAGATACTCCGTGTTCAGATGAAAACGCAAGTTGAAATGGAATGACCTCTCACTAGCACTTGAGTTATAAAGAAGTTTCTTACATAGACTATAGGTTTTTGATTGCTGACAATAGTAAATTTTATCTATTTTATTTAC
The DNA here is from genome assembly GCA_030844895.1 of Ambrosia x helenae. NCBI lineage: Eukaryota > Viridiplantae > Streptophyta > Magnoliopsida > Asterales > Asteraceae > Ambrosia > Ambrosia x helenae. The sequence continues at coordinate 64,908,534 of CM061230.1, read as the reverse complement.
CTGACACAACCGACTGACAAAAAAACGCCAGTACATCATTTTAGTTTATTAATTATGACCTAAAAATATCTACAGTATGATGGCTGATTAATCATTCGTTATAATTATTTAAAACGCAAGTTGTTAACAATGCTTAGACGCAAGTAATAAAATGACCCAAAACTATACACATTAAAACGCAATACACACGTATTTGAAACCAAAATAACAAAATCAAAATTGTAGCACAATTATTCATACTTAGCAACTGATAACAAGCCTGATTTCGAAGTTTTAGCAAGTCGATCGTTGTTATCCTTTGATCTTCTTTCATATTCAATTCCTGCTAAGTACCATTTCGCTCTTTAATTTCTTATTGTAAAACGCAACTAATAATTACACGCAATACTTTGTACAATTTGTTATACATACCTGATTTCTTCTTCGATGTCATTGTATTGTAGATTGTTCTGCTTTTTTGTTTCGATCAGAAAAAAACCATAATATACTATTGTCGGTAATAAAAAAAACCTATAGTCTATGTATGAAATTTTTTTATAACTCAAGTGCTAGTTAGAGGTCACTCCATTTCGACTTGCGTTTTCATCTGAACAGTTTATTTGCTTTTTTTGATTTTTTTTTAATTTTGAAATGGCAAGACTTTATGTCTCTCTTAGAGAATACTTAGATGAACTTGATGTTGTTGATGGTCTACTTTTATTAAACAATGATGCCATTGTGGATGATCCTTTACCGCCAGCCATTCTCGTTGAAGGATTAGAAGCATTTAATAGCATAAACAAAGTGAGGCAGGGTCAGAGACGTTATGGTTTGGTTTATCATCGTAGAAATCGAAACCATATAGTCCATGATGAGGGAGAGAATTTTGAAGAACAGGAAGAAGTTGTGGATGGGCAGATACTCCGTGTTCAGATGAAAACGCAAGTTGAAATGGAATGACCTCTCACTAGCACTTGAGTTATAAAGAAGTTTCTTACATAGACTATAGGTTTTTGATTGCTGACAATAGTAAATTTTATCTATTTTATTTACCTGACACAACCGACTGACAAAAAAAACGCCAGTACATCATTTTAGTTTATTAATTATGACCTAAAAATATCTACAGTATGATGGCTGATTAATCATTCGTTATAATTATTTAAAACGCAAGTTGTTAACAATGCTTAGACGCAAGTAATAAAATGACCCAAAACTATACACATTAAAACGCAATACACACGTATTTGAAACCAAAATAACAAAATCAAAATTGTAGCACAATTATTCATACTTAGCAACTGATAACAAGCCTGATTTCGAAGTTTTAGCAAGTCGATCGTTGTTATCCTTTGATCTTCTTTCATATTCAATTCCTGCTAAGTACCATTTCGCTCTTTAATTTCTTATTGTAAAACGCAACTAATAATTACACGCAATACTTTGTACAATTTGTTATACATACCTGATTTCTTCTTCGATGTCATTGTATTGTAGATTGTTCTGCTTTTTTGTTTCGATCAGAAAAAAACCATAATATACTATTGTCGGTAATAAAAAAAACCTATAGTCTATGTATGAAATTTTTTTATAACTCAAGTGCTAGTTAGAGGTCACTCCATTTCGACTTGCGTTTTCATCTGAACAGTTTATTTGCTTTTTTTGATTTTTTTTTAATTTTGAAATGGCAAGACTTTATGTCTCTCTTAGAGAATACTTAGATGAACTTGATGTTGTTGATGGTCTACTTTTATTAAACAATGATGCCATTGTGGATGATCCTTTACCGCCAGCCATTCTCGTTGAAGGATTAGAAGCATTTAATAGCATAAACAAAGTGAGGCAGGGTCAGAGACGTTATGGTTTGATTTATCATCGTAGAAATCGAAACCATATAGTCCATGATGAGGGAGAGAATTTTGAAGAACAGGAAGAAGTTGTGGATGGGCAGATACTCCGTGTTCAGATGAAAACGCAAGTTGAAATGGAATGACCTCTCACTAGCACTTGAGTTATAAAGAAGTTTCTTACATAGACTATAGGTTTTTGATTGCTGACAATAGTAAATTTTATCTATTTTATTTACCTGACACAACCGACTGACAAAAAAAACGCCAGTACATCATTTTAGTTTATTAATTATGACCTAAAAATATCTACAGTATGATGGCTGATTAATCATTCGTTATAATTATTTAAAACGCAAGTTGTTAACAATGCTTAGACGCAAGTAATAAAATGACCCAAAACTATACACATTAAAACGCAATACACACGTATTTGAAACCAAAATAACAAAATCAAAATTGTAGCACAATTATTCATACTTAGCAACTGATAACAAGCCTGATTTCGAAGTTTTAGCAAGTCGATCGTTGTTATCCTTTGATCTTCTTTCATATTCAATTCCTGCTAAGTACCATTTCGCTCTTTAATTTCTTATTGTAAAACGCAACTAATAATTACACGCAATACTTTGTACAATTTGTTATACATACCTGATTTCTTCTTCGATGTCATTGTATTGTAGATTGTTCTGCTTTTTTGTTTCGATCAGAAAAAAACCATAATATTAGGTTTGTTTTGTAGACAGTGGACGGTTTTCGAACTTGGTTAGTTATTTTAGAAACTGCAATGTCAATTGAATGAGATTTGTAAGTTGCCCATTTTTTTTAATTTTTTTTGTCAAATTACTAATATGCCATTCTCCATGTTTTTGACAAGTTTAATGACGTATGCTTTTTTACGATCGTGCTCTTAATTATCAACTTTAATCGGCGGCTGACGATACTTCTTATCCTTTTTACGCTAATTCACTTTTTATATTATCCTCACCCTTATATGAATATATAATCGTCTATTATGCTTTTAAATTCGGAATTGAATCAGTCGTCTCCTACCATCCAATTATTTTTTCAGTTGAATATAACATATCACTTGTGATTACATAACGTCTTTCCAATTTCCACCACAAAATTATTTCCCACGTTTGCCCCCACAAAACGTCTAAACCTGACCGTTTAATGTTTTTGTCTTTTTAGCAAAAAAAAAAAAAAAAAAAAAAAAAAAGAAAGAAAAAAAAAAAAAAGAAAATCTATTTACTCTTAATAACTTAGTTATATCCATGTTTTGAACCTAAGTAAATTGTAAAGTGTAAACAGAACATCACACGGGGTGTTCATGGCTTGTATGACATATTTTGACAAAACATTTGTATTGATGCGTCAAACTACAATTTTGAAAAATGATACCAAATAGCCTTAGCTTGTATTATTATTGGGGGAATTGTACACATCATCACCCCGATGCCTTTTCCCGAATCCATACCAAATAGCCTTAGCTTGTATTATTATTTTTTCTTTTTTTAAAGATGGTTTACTAGAAATAATTTTGTGGTGGAAATTAGTAATTATAGCTAAGAAAATAAAAGAAATAAAATGGAAAGTTCAGCCTACACAACTAGTTCCAAGTTTTAAATTGTCGAAACCTAAATCCAAACCGTCAAACTTCTTAACGGACCAAAAACTCATAATATATAAATATTTTATAAAAACATTACATAACTTCCTAAGAAGTCATTGTATAGGAAGTTACTTAGAATTTGCAATTGGGCAACTACAAGTTGTGCATGGGGTACATATCAAAAAAACAATTTGACTTTGTCTAAACAACACTAAACACTCAAACCTTTATCTTTTTCTATCTACTCATCCGATGGACACCGACGGTGTCACAACGCCTATATCCACCGTTAGAAGACGTAACTCCATCGACAACGATAACCACCACCCCACGCCTTCCTCACCGGCCGATTTCGAGCTAGTCTCTCTAAAACCGGCTTCTTACACTTCCCTTCGGGACATCCTCCCAACTACTTCCGCCTCCATCATGTCGCCCAAAGTCCCCTCATTTGTTGTACATTCCGGTTACGAGATTTCTATTCGTAACCGGCTTGTGAAACAGGCTGCCTGGGCATACCTGCAGCCTGTTTCCATATCTCCGTATACGGATGGAACCAATGTCTTCCACCGGTTATGGACCCGATTTTCGGATGCTATTGTTCGGCTTGTAACCGGAATATGTGATTGCTTTCTTCGGTTTGTTGAAATCAGGAGTACAAGCACAGGATTGTAACCTTTGCATAAGGTAAGAAATTGTATAACACTCGATCTTTTGTTGGTTTTTGTTTCATTTCAAGTTGTGGAAATATGTAAAGCAATTGAATCTATAAAGAAAATGAAATTCAGATTTAGTTGTGGTTGTGGTTGTGGTGGTTGTTTCTATATTGTCTAAAACTTCTACCATGTGTACGGTGGTCTGCTCTGGATCTTTAGAGCACCTCCAACGGTGTAGAGGTGAAATGGTCCTTGTTTGCGGACCATTCACGCGTTGCAGCTGCCCTCAAGTCAAGTCCGCACTTGTGGACCACGTCCTGATTGATAGGTGGGCTCCAGACACACAAACAATATTAAATTATTTTAAAAATAACGAACTGTGACGTAGAAGTTTGGTATTATGAAAAATATGTTTTTTTCAAAGGATTGAAATCTTATTTGGCATGATGACGTTGATATTCGTAGCAGCTTGCATTATAGGTACTGTTAGGCTATATGGTACGGAGATCATTTCCTTCAACTCCTTAAAGTGTCTCATTTTTCCTATTTTCTCCTTCAAAGTTTGGAAATGTTTTCCCCCAATTCCTTCATTCCCCCTTTTCACAATATTCCAAGGTTCAAAAATTTTCAACCAATCACAGCGTTCGGTACAAACGATAGATTATTACTGAATTCCCCGAGATTTTTTCAGGATGGGTGGTGTTCCTCTACCCACCGAACGCCACCTCATGTCCCCGAGTTCCCCCACCGACCACACCAAACAGTCTTAGGGATTGTATGAAACTACAAAACGAACCAAGTTAGTCGGTTTGAAATAAATACTGATTAATTCACGGTATACAGTTCTGGTTACCGTTTGAATTTTGAAATCGGATTTATGAAATGTTAGGGATGTAATGTTTAAAGAAATTTGAAAGGTGGTCTAAATCCGTTAAACTGTCAAGTAAATTGTAGAAACCGATTGTTTCGACTGGCCTTACTGGCTCGACTGGTCGGCTTGTACATTTTAAAAACAGTAGTTAACGGTTTGGTTCGCGAAGTATATTACAAAACGGCCGAATAGATCCGATTCATAAAACACTCCAATCAAGTGTGATTGTGCTGACAATGACCATAATGTTAAACTCGTATAATCCTAAATCTATATTCAATAAATAACTAACCTGTCGTGGAGTTAACTAAAAATGTGGAGTTAACTAAAAAAAAATAAAAAAATAAATAAATAACTAACCTGTCGTGGCATCAATTATAATTCTATGAGCTCGTAGTTCTTTTTTCTGCTCTTATTTTATTCATTTGTATTTGGTTTCTTAATTAGTTCGAAAAAATGTTATTTCCTTCTTAATATGTCGATATAATATTCATAACTAACACTTTAATATTTTTAGAGTAAGTGCAATTTACACCACTTTTTTAGAGCCAGCGTCATGTTGAGCCCCTTCTTCTGATTTTTCACTGCCCAGCTCCTTCTGCTTTACAATGTTTTTTCTTTGAGCCCATCTACCTAACTTTAGTTTCACCAAATGTTAAAAATGTGTGCATTTATGGACTTTGAACCCTTTTACACATTGACCATGTCCCGATTAAGACCATCAGTACTCCAAACGACCACTGTTATCCCTTTCTCTGTCACCAACTTTGAATCAAATAATCCATCAACAGCCATTTCCAACCAAAGCCCAAAACTCAGCCTCCAACCATCATCCTAATCTAACCTATTTTATAAACCGATCACAACTTTAATTGTTATTGTTGCTGCTTCCATCAACACCACCACCTTCTTACCCCTTCACAACCCCACCAAAGATTTTATAAGATTTGTTCACATTTCAAAAAACCCCCCACATTGTTCACAAAATTCAAGAATCTCTGCGGTGTCGACTCCTAAGCTATAAGGATGTGGTGTTTAAATCAAACTCAAAATATAATCACAATTATCCTTTGCTCTCTCGTGAAGTTGTGAACAACAATCAACCACCGCACTTCTCTGTTGTAATTTCTACTTTGCATGTCTCCATCGTTAAACTCTTCCACAAACAACAAGTGTGTGTCTTTACGATTTTTTTTTTGTTTTTGGTGCTTCAGTTCGTTTATTTTGTGCAGATGGAGTGTGTCAGTGATCAAATCGTGATTTTAGTGAAACCGCAACTTGAGGTTGCGGTTTATGCTCACATGGACAAACCATGGCTACTGATTAGGAAGAATGTCATATGTGGCACGATGAGTTGGAAATGTTAGGACTAATCCGCAACCTCAGGTTGCGGTTTCTGAGTTTCGGACAGCTTTTCTGAAACCTCAATATTAGAGTGCGGGTTTAAGTTATGCATGCAGTAGTAATCTGCATGCAAATCATAGGTGAAACATGTGGGTCTCTCGACGCCATCTTTCAACAAGGGCCGTTATCAATCCGCGATCAAGAAGTCGGTATCCAAAGTCGAGAACCCCACCAAAACCCGCCCTTCGTACCAAAAATATAACCCTTTGTCCAAGTCAGCCAAACCCGCAAGCTAAGCTTGCGGTTTCACTACTTTTACAAACCCAGCTCTGACACACCCCAAATGCACAAAACTTTTCTACTGTGCCACAATTTTATTTAAAAAAAACGTCTCTTTATTGCATACGACAAAAGAAATGAACATTGAAGGTTTATTGTTGTGCTTTGTTAGAAACGAAGAAGCCAAAAACAGAAGGAGGGGCTCCACATGATGCCCACCCTGAATAAGAGTGGTACAAATTGTGTTTTACTTATTTTTTTATTCAGTTTGCGTAATATATCGGTTTCTAACCATTCAATAGAATAAAAGAGATATATAAAAATTAAATAAAAAAAACCAGATGCCTGGGCTCGAACCTGTGTATGCCTGCCGAAACAATAGACCAACAACCACTTGAACTACACGTTATTTTTGAAAGGATACTTAAATAAAATATGAAATCTCGGTTTGGGACCGAAATCATGGATCGATTACGCGAATACAACTCGGTTTCAGACGGAGATTGGAGGCGAAATAGAAATAGATGAAAATCACGTCATCACAGATTCGTATTACATCAGAAACGGTTACAGACACTGTCATCAGTAGGATAAACATCTATCTCGGGGCCGGGGGAGGTCGGGCATGACCTTCCTCTTGAGAGCATTCTAAGCACAAACTCACAATCTTCCAATGAAAACCAACACATGAGATTGCTATTTATAGGCCCAGCTCGTTCGACCTCCTGTAAGGGTCGAATGAACAGGTTCGACCTTGACACAGGGTCGAATCAACATTTAATATGTTGGTTCGACCTATCCATATCTGGTCCGACCTCACGCTGGTTCGAACCTATTAGGTCTACCCTAAACAACTACATCAAATCCATAAAAATGCCCTTATGGATCACCACAATCTCATGTTATACAATACACGACTCAACCCTAGTCTATTTGACAGTGACGTCCACATAAAGTGCATCAACATCACTCGATACGTTTCAATCCATGAACATAAATTGAAATCAAATTCACAATCAGAAACCCGAGTCGATCGAGTCTGTGTAACCCATTACAAATAACGTTGATGTTTGAGCGTCGTATGATCCACATACTGTCCTTAAAGTCGACGGTTCCAAAGGAATCCATAATCGACATGTAAGTTCAATTTTTTTGATGCTTCCTAATCGTTTTTGTTATTATATTAAAATCCCTATGGTTTTTGATGTTAAATCTGCAGTAATCGGGTTTAATTGTAGTATCTAGGGTTAGGTTTCTTGAGCTAGTATAATCGGGGAAGAAGACTCAAAATTGTTAATAGTCAAATATATTTTGTTAATGCACCGACGTGCCTGATACTTCAACAATACTGACTGAAGATGCAAGTTGTGTTTAGCATTCGCCAGCAACGTCCAAGGGGGATATTGTTGATGCACTTTATGTGGACGTCACTGTCGAATAGACTAGGGTTGAGTCGTGTATTGTATAAGATGAGATTGTGGTGATCCATAAGGGCATTTTATGGATTTGATGTAGTTGTTTAGGGTAGACCTAATTGGTTCGAACCCGCGTGAGGTCGAACCAGATATGGATAGGTCGAACCAACATATTATATGTTGATTCGACCCTGTGTCAAGGTCGAACCAGTTCATTCGACCCTTACAGGAGGTCGAATGAGCTGGGCCTATAAATAGCAATCTCATGTGTTGGTTTTCATTGGAAGATTGTGAGTTTGTGCTTAGAATGCTCTCAAGGGGGAGGCCATGCCCGACATCCCCTGGCCCCGAGATAGATGTTTATCCTACTGATGACCATGTCTGTAACCGTTTCTGATGTAATACGAATCTGTGATGACGTGATTTTCATCTATTTCTGTTTCGTCTCCAATCTCCGTCTGAAACCGAGTTGTATTTGCGTAATTGATCCATGATTTCGGTCCCAAACCGAGATTTCAATTGGTATCAGAGCCGTGGTACCGATTTGAACAATCTAACAGTCGTTTGAATTAATCACAACTCGATTTCTTGGTTTTCAGACGTTAATTTCAGTTTTTGTTGCAAGGTTGAAACCCTAGATCCTTAATTGAACCCAAAATCTTGTGATTTTTCCAAGTTTTTGATCATTCGAGGGTTAGGTTTTCATTTCCGCACCTTTCTGCACAAGTTTGATCATTGAATTCGAACAATTAGAGTGTTTATGGACTGATTTGCAGAAAATATTGAAGATGAACACGTTTTTTTTTTGCAAAAGGTCGAATGAAAGATGTTGATTCGACCCTTCGAGAGGTCGAACGAGCTGGGCCTATAAATAGCAATCTCATGTGTTGGTTTTCATTGGAAGATTGCGAGTTTGTGCTTAGAATGCTCTCAAGGGGGAGGTCATGCCCGACCTCCCCCGCCCCGAGATAGATATTTATCCTACTGATGGCAGTGTCTGTAACCGTTTCTGATGTAATACGAATATGTGATGACGTGATTTTCATCTATTTCTGTTTCGTCTCCAATCTCCGTCTGAAACCGAGTTGTATTCGCGTAATCGATCCATGATTTTGGTCCCAAACCGAGATTTCAAGTGATTAAGGATTATAAAACGTACACTTTGCATAATTAACTATAATTAACGACTAATAAGTTGATTAAAATGTATAAGAATGATGTGTAATGGATCGAAAATGAAATTCATGTATCATGATGTTTAGTAATTTAATTTAAAATCAATGTGTCATGATTTAACCTACATTAAATGGGTCAAGAAATTGGGTTTGGGTTTTTGGCGGGGTCAAAGAGATTCAAAACTGACAATTTGTATGAATCGGATAAAAGTAACGTTTATATAAGTTGAAGAAAGGAATTTATAGGAATGGTTACTCTTTATTGAATAATAGAAATGTATAGATTGCAACAAAATAAATCAACATTTTATTTGACTTTGAAAAGCCTGGTATAACTAATGAGAGAAATTTTCGAAACATTAGTGTTCGTACTCATTGAAAGAAAGTATAATTTATTTCATATTAAAGTAAAATGAATACTTAACACCCGATATTATATTTATTTGCGAATTTTTTGGAAAGTACTAGTACTGGAAATATATTAAAAAATATTTGACGGGGGACTAAAAGTGTATATTAATTGAAAGTCCAAAGTGTAGTTGTCACAGTCTCCCCTACATTAAGAAATTTCGTCTCGAAATTCGATTAAGAAAACCAGTAAATTGGTTTGTGAAAAAGTTAAAATAATACTATATGTTTTATGGTTGGGTTTAGAAAGAAACTAAGCTTGAGGAAACTAAGTGTAACACCCCAACCGATGGCGGAAACATCGGGATGTCACGTATTGATGATTGTTCAGTAGCTCATGGTAAATAATAAGTTTCAATATATGATTTAAATAAATTACATACAATTGTTCTAAGAATTTGTACATCAAGATAAAAAAAATACTAGCTACGCATCTTCAAGCATTAACTCTAATCTTCGAGCAAGCTATAACCTGAAACATGTTAAGTTTGAAAATATTTTGGGTCAACAAAAGTTGGTGAGAATTACATAGGTTTTGATAATTGAATAAAAACTTGTACAATTCGAGTGTCATGGCAAGTCTAGTCTAGTCCATATGTGAAAACAAAACCATCGGGTAAATCGAGTGCATAATCAAAACTTGTGACTAGAATATTGTGGTCCATCCCATACACTCATGGTTCACTCGATTATGTTATAAATTCGATAACAATCACCCACGCTACCTATGTAGGAGGTACACGTATCCGGTGGGATTGTCAGTCCAATAGATCTATCATTGTATACCGTCGGCTGATCAATGTTAATGATTATGCTAGAATAATGTGCTTACCCTAGTAATGTTTAAGACATAATGCAACATAGAATAACACATAGACACTTATGATTGAATTGTAAATTGAATGTTGTAACATGTTTCACCCCAAAAAATAATAGTGAATGGAAAAGGGGCTATGTAAACTCACCTTAGGTGCATAATGAGTTCGTGCGTTTTATTGAGCGTGCAAACACTTAGTAATAATGCCTTGGAAAACTCGAAACTAGCTAGAGGAGATAATGATGGATGAAAACATTAGTATATGGGAGATGGGATAATAATGTTTTTTTTTATTGAATGGTATAAAGAGTTGAATGGTAGGCTATAGTATTTATAGTGTATAATTTGGAGTTGTAATTAGGGACTACTTTGACTAGGCTAGAATTTAGGAACAACTTTGACTTGACTAGAAGACCATATTTACTAACACTTTAACTTGACTAGGAGACCATATTTACTAACACTTTGACTTGACTTGACTAGGAGACTACGTTTGACTTTTCAAGTTTGACTAAGGGACATTGAAAGGGTTTAAGTTTAATTGGTTTTAATTAACATCACAAAACACCAAATGGTGTAGTGGTTTGTGTGGTGTGGTTAAGGTTTAGCCCGCCAGGGACTCGGGTTTGAATCCTGGCTCAGGCAAACATTTTTTAACGTTTTTAAATCAGAATTTTTAATAAAATCCATTTAATATTGATTATAAGTCATTATTTAAACAAAAAAAATTAATAAAATGGATGGGAAAGATAATGTAAACATGAATCAGATGAATAAATGAGGGAGTTCTATATATATATATATATATATAATATATATATAAAATTGTCTGATGTTACAGTCTCCCCTACTTTTAGGAACTTCGTCTCGAATTTTATTAAAAACACAGGGTTGAGGATGATTAGGTAGAAATTAAGTCAACTGGGTTTGGAAAATTTGGGTTAAGGCACGACATGAATTTATAGGTAATAGAATAATCTGTTTCGGATAATTTGGATAAAAGGTTTGATATGTGTGAGTTTTAAGGGTTGGATTAGGTTCGTCTGAAATAGCAAGGAGAATATGAATCTAGCAAAACACTAAACTTAAGTGTTAGGAAAGAAATGCATGAGTTGATTGACTATAGAAAGACTAAATGAACTACCAGGTAACTAGAGTTTATAATTGATTATCTACCGAAAACCTTGATAGAATTCCACACTACCTTAACGTACCTGTAAATTCATGATTACGTTCCGGACCGCAATCACCAATTTACCTTACATTAGGGTTTTGTGTCCTTCTATGACTCTAAACACATATGTAAGTAATGCAAAATAACCTTGTGATTGAATCTTTGTATCAATGAGTCTAATAAATCTTTGTATCAAATTACATGTATGATGTATCCAAAAATGAGTCCAACTGTTGAGCAGGAAAAGACCTCTACCAGTCAGTGAGTAGGAACCTCTACCGATTGTTGAGCAGGTGCGATAGCCTCTACCAGTCGTTGAGCAGGTTATTAGAACCTCTACCGACTGTTGAGCAGGCATGATGACCTCTACCAATCGTTGAGCAGGTTGTTAGGTACTCTACTAACTGTTGAGCAAGTACTTCATCCTCTACCAGTTGTTTGATTAAGTGTAACAATTGTTTTTTTATTTAACACATAAGTTGCAAGTTCGTAATATATACATGTAAGTAAGTTTGTAAATGCATCAAGTATAGCATGCGAGTTTAATAGAGTTGCCCTAGACAAGGTTAATGACTCTAGGTGTGTCTATAGCAAATAGTTTATATTCCATGAATTCTAGTTTCAAATGTTCAAATATGGTAGATAGTCGAATCCTCATGTATAACTAAGGATTATGTTTGATGCAACACACAATCAAGTTTCAATAGTTTGGTTATCATGGGTAACTAGCTCATGTGTGAGAAGGTGAAGGATATGAATTTAGTTCTTGAGAGGATGATGAAAAATCTTGAAGCAGAATCAAGGTTGTGAGAGATAGTGAATGTGAAGATAGTTGATAAAGAGTTTATTTTATAGTAAAGAGATTATGTAGCAGTGTAAATTTTGGGGTTTGGATCAAAGGTTATAATCAAGTGTATAAGAAAACATGATTGTGGTATATGCCAAATATTGTAAAAAATTTGAACAAGTTGAAAATGAGTGAGTGTCGATGGAGAATTTAGAGACTAGATATTATTCATATGGATAAAAAAAATCTTATTTTTAAAATTGGTTTTATACATAAAGCAAAACTTGTTAAATAGTACAAGCTAAGTGGGCTTTGATTAAAATATTCCCGTTAGTTGGAGATTTCAAACATGACATTTTGAAGATCAAGGTTCTATTAAGTGATTTTTAATAGTTTAAAGCATTATATAGAAAATTGTTTGTTACATCAATAAATAAACAATTGAATTTAAGTTCGAGGACATCTTTTGACAAAAATATGTACTTTGTAAAGTTACTAGGTAATGAAAATACAACAAGATTTAGAAATCTTTAGTTTGTGCTAAGGTATGAGGTTATAGTTTTTTAAAAAATAAGTAACATGTGGTGAAATGAAATAATATGATTTGGGTAGGGTGTTGAATATTTAAAAAGTGGCTAAGATGGTAAGGTGAAGTGTGATTGTGAAATCCATAGATGGTTATGAAATGAGATTGATTTAAGCTGTAAAATTTTGAGATTTTAGAGCTTAGTTTAAGGAAAGTGAGTGTAATCATTTATTCATTAATTAAAACGAATAAACGAAAACGTTGACTTATCAAAACTTCTAGATTCTAATAACATAGTGAAGACATGCTTTAGTCTATAAGTGAACACTCATCCCGAGAATTCTCAGGTAGGCATCAGGGTCCCTCGTCTGATTGGGATTTATGCGCAATGCCAGTCCTAGACAGAAAACTCAGAATACAGGCGTTCACCCTTCCAGATTGCACGTGTTCGTTATTAAAATTTAGAACTTCGACGAGATCTTCAAGGTGGTTCAGGCTAAACCTGAGGATTTGACCTATTAGTCTAAGAATAGATCCAGTGATGGAGAATAATCATCTTGTAGGGGTTGAAGTAGAGATAAGAAGTAGGATAGAGAAAGAGAAAAGAAACAAGTATAGTTGCAAGTAAACCAAGCAAGTACTGGTTATAATCCTATGGTTATAGACTAGATTATTTTTCTAATAACCTAATTACCTATAACCATGGCTCTGATACCAATCTGGAACACCCCAACCGATGGCGGAAACATCGGGATGTCACGTATTGATGATTGTTCAGTAGCTCATGGTAAATAATAAGTTTCAATATATGATTTAAATAAATTACATACAATTGTTCTAAGAATTTGTACATCAAGATAAAAAAAATACTAGCTACGCATCTTCAAGCATTAACTCTAATCTTCGAGCAAGCTATAACCTGAAACATGTTAAGTTTGAAAATATTTTGGGTCAACAAAAGTTGGTGAGAATTACATAGGTTTTGATAATTGAATAAAAACTTGTACAATTCAAGTGTCATGGCAAGTCTAGTCCATATGTGAAAACAAAACCATCGGGTAAATCGAGTGCATAATCTAACCTTGTGACTAGGTAGTGTGCAACTAACGTGTGAGAGTAGCCACAAATAATGCAAGAATAACCACAAATAAGATAATGCGCGAGAATAATTGCAAATAAAGTGGTGCAAGAATAAAATAATGAAATTTATTGCAAATGAGGGTGCGTAGAACAGCCGTATTGCCTACTGTCATGCGAGTTAAGGTTTAGTAGTTTTGCATATATACACTAAATGGTAGCAACATTCTCGATAGAAATATGTCCAGCTATTTTTTTAAACCAAAAGTTTTGCGATTGAGAGATTACAAGTGTAAAATGATAAGTTTTAATTTATAAAACATTGGTTACCCGAACTTTGCGATATAGTTGGAAGAATAGTAGTAATGCATGAGAATAACTTTTTAGAAATCGAATAATGTTTTAGATTTAAAACAGATTCACAGGAAAAGACTTCGTAAGTACACACTTTCATGTGTTTACGAGAAGTCGAGTTGAAAATCGTTATAAGGCATATTATCAGTCGCAAGTTTCTTTTCCCAAAAACATATATTGGATCCGTTATATGAAAACAAGAAGGTTTACATTTGGCTTGTAAATATGCAAAACAAGTTTATAAAATGCAAGGGGAAACAATATAAATCAAATGTGTTTCAAAAGACCAAGATTTAAAAATGGCGTGCATGATAAAAACCAACGTGTATGACACGAAAAGCTTATAATTACATAACATTTCTGAAAACATATTTCAAGCTTTGATAAGAAGATCGAGTCACAACCAGGAAAATGATAAGGATTGTGAACAACGTGTAAGTTTCTAGTCTCCACTATAGCCGGTAACCTAGCTTCAAAAACCCAAATCAACGTTGAAAGTCCACGATGCACAAATTTCTCATGCTGCGTTGATTAAGTGAATCAGCTTGGTGTTTTTGATAATATGGTAGAAGTTTATTAGTTGTTTTGAAGACAATGGGGAATCCGGTTTGGTTTGGGTTGATTCTCCTTGATAATGTTTGGAAGGTGTGTGTTGGATACGTATAAGGTTGAGTATGATCTCGAATGCTTCGACGAATTTTGGAAAATCGGATTTTCTGTATTTAAACATTTCTTTAACTTGTATGTTAAAATTTCATTCAAGTTGAAAATTTTTGGTTTTTTATGAAATGTCAAATGTTACCCGTTAGGATTGAGTAAGCTTGAAACCTTGGAAAAATTTTACGAAATTTATTCATTGAAAGACCGTTTGTTTGTAAAGATCGTTAAGGCATCTCTTTGGGGCTCATAGTGTGCTATTTGCTTCAAGGTACAAGGTGTATACCAGGTGTACTAATCTGGTGAATAGGCTCCTCCAAAACTGGGTACTTTGTGCTCTTGTGAAAAGTCAACACAAGAAAAAGTTTTTAAGTCAATCGTTTTAGTGAGTAGTGTATCGGTATGTATCGTGTAGATAGGCATTTATGTATGAATTTAGTCTGGCCAAAAGGAGCTAACTATTGATAATTGGCTATGGCTTAGGAGACTGCGCGTGGTTATGATAATGAATCAGTATAGGATAAATGTGGAATTACTGTGTTAAGAGTATTGTAGACACGTAAGAGGATACAAAGGTCATAGTTTAGGGATACACTGTGACATCGATCAAATGAGTTTATAAACATGATGATATAAAACAAGTTGCTTAATAAGTTTTGAAACAACATTTGCTTTGAACTGTGTGTTTGACGCAACATTCCCAACATCAAGATGTGATCGAAGTTAAACACAGAGTTTAAAAATTTAAGTCGTAGGTAAAAATGTTTTAATGCAAGAGAAATGATGCTTTAAAAAGTCACAAAGCATAAGTGTAGGTTTTAATGCGACAATATAGTGGACAAAAAGTTTTAATAATGATGATAAAGAATCCAAATGCGAATGATCAAGAAATAATAGCATATGAAACAACAAACGATGAAATTGAGTCTTCAAAAACATAAATACCAATAATATAAGACATTGGGATTGTTTCCGTAGAAAACTTTGACTAACCCAGTGTTTGAAATTTCCTAGTGACTTGTGAGGGTGTACTTTAGCCTATAACTGAATGCTCATCCCAAGAGTTCCTAGGTAGGTATACGGGTCTCTCATTTGATTGGGATTTATACGAAATACCAGGCCTTGACAGAAAACTCAGGATACAGGCGCTCACCCTTCCACATTGCACGTGCCCCATCACTAGTGAATTCCATAACTTTAGCGAGATTAAAAACTAGATGTAGAAATAGGTCCTTGAGATTTGGGTTTCACTCCTAACTCAAAGATGTATTTCAAAATTGAAAACTACGGTGGGGTGAAACTAGTCACCAAGATAAGGATATCACTCCTAGCTTAGTGGTTAAGTTTCTTTTTGGAGGAAATACTCTTAAGGTGTGGATGTCACTCCTATCCCAAAGATATATTCCAAAGATATATAACATATAGAGGAGTGAAACTAATCACCAAGGTAATGGATGCCACTCCTAACTTGGTGATATCGTTTCGTTTGTAAAATACGAGTGTCTTCTTCTCTAAGCAAAATACCAAAATAATAACTGATGAGCCGTCGTCACGGGTCATGCAAAACCTAATTAACCTACGTTGATAGGGTAAGTAGGGTATCAATCCAAGGAGCGTGTGGTTAGTGTATATTGTATAGCTAATTAAACGGTATTACTTATGAAGATTGCTAGAGAACTTACAAAGTTTGTACTTGGTTCATTTAAGAATGTGATTGAAAGGGTTTTGTTGTTATATTAAAAACATGAATTGAAATTATATGAATGAAAAATAATATAGTTTGTAAACAATTTAATTAAAAGGATTACACCTAGGTTTCAACAACTAAAGTCTAAGGTTTTCACAAATGGGTCAAACAAATGTAGTGCAATTGGTGTTAACGGGGTGATTGTTCAATAGGCTTAGGTGTCAAGTTTCATCAACATCAAAGATGGACTATACTACACTTCATTACCTAGAACATACAACCCTATGTTTGTATTAGAGCAAGAAAACATGTTCATGACACTAGAAATTGGCACAAGATCAATTAACTAAAATGAATTCAACATAAGATTAATCGCAATCTAATACAATGGTTCAAACACACAATCACACAATTAAAAGTTTAAAGTAATACCCAAATATTTAAACCCTAAAGCTTCAATTGTTTACTTCCTAGGCATGATACAAAGGGAGTAGCCACTAATAACCATAGAGCTTGCTTCTTCAAAGGTTGGATCCAATACTTGCGTCCACCCTCTTTTATAAGATGTCGCCTCCTCTAGATAAATATGTGATCTTCACTCCAAGAAAATTGGAGCCGTCCAAAACCTAATGCATACAATCAAAACCCTCCTCAGCTGCCATTGGGGTTGGTGGCCCAATGGTAGAAGCAAAGCTTCTAGGAACACCTAAAGGGGAGGTCATGGGTTCAAGTCCCACAAGGAGAAAAATTTGCCGTTCAAAAAAAAAAAAAAAAAAAAACCCTCCTCAGCTCTTATTTCTAAATGGGCCTTGTGATGGTCACGTTTTCCATTCTTTCTTTCTAATATTATATTATTATTATTATTATTATTATTATTATTATTATTATTATTATTATTATATATATATCTAATAAAGTAACGACAGTTCTACAGTTACAAATTGTTATTGGTTAGAAATGGCGGCTGGAAAATATTCAGACTACACCACTCAAAAATAGGCCACACAACGGCCCAAAAAATGGCCCAAAGAATTTATTAAAGCACCCCAATTATTCTTGCCCATAAACGCCCAGAAGCTTACTCTCATTTTGCTTTCAAATAATATGATTTGTTTGTGCTTTAAACCACCAACCAATATTGGAAAATGTGGGCTCAACAAAAGAGCAACCTAAGTTTTGTAATCTTAAGGCTGGTCTAGAACTTAACGGCCCGCGAGTATTTTTGTGAAGCCCACGCGATAATAACAGTCACCTTAATATTATCTCTACTGTCCACCAAACCCTCATCAGGATTGCGCGTGACATGTATGCACAACAGCCGCGCCCGCGGCGAAGCGCGGGTCAACTAACACCTAGTTATCTATATATTAATTTTAGGACACTTGAACAGTAACATGAATATTTTACTTTTATTATTATTTAATTGTTATATTATTATTATGCTAACTATATAGGTAACGTAATATCCTGATCATGTGGCCTAGTGGTAAAAGGGTCGGTTCTTTCTTTGGGGGAGCCGGGTTCGATTCCCACTGAAGGCATGTGATGGATACCCCCACCCTTGTGGTGGGGTAGGTGGTTGGGAGTGATGGAGAGACCCTTGACCCTTGTGGTCATGGGTTCGACTCCTGATCCCTCCAGGTTTTACCGGTTCACTACCGTCGTGCATTCGGGCGGGTTTGTGGGTCGGGTTTTCCCTGGAACAGGAGACGGGTGGGCCGAAGGGCTCTGTCCGTACGGACTAGAGGCCGTCTGGGCCCCTTTCGGCCATTGGGGGCCGCGTACAGAGTACCCGGCAATACATTAGTTGATCGTTCAAAAAAATATAGGTAACGTAATTTTTTATATATTTTATTATTTATTTGTTAATATTTTAGTAACGTGGACCGACGTACTATCTAATGTGTACCGACTCTATTTTTCTAGGTGTCCTTATTTTCTTCTTAATTTGACCACCAAACTTTGACCACTAAATTTCTTACTAACTTACGTACTTTAATTTCTTTCAATTTGACCATCAAACTTTGACAACCAAACTTTTAGCTTTTAAGATTTCAAACTTTGACCACCAAACTTTTAGCTGTTAGCCGCGATTATTTTTTTGAAGCCCACGTGATAATAACAGTCACTTAATATTATCGTTTATGTCTATGAAACTCTTCAAGCAACAGGAGGTCCCACAGTGACACACGATCTTTAACGTCCACCAAACCCTCAACGCAACAGGAGCTCCCGTGGCGAAGTGCGGGTAATAGAACCCTAGTTATTATTATTATTATTATTATTATTATTATTATAATATTATAAATGGTATTATGACCCCGTGCTCTCGACTCGGTGTTCGGGTCTCGAATATAATTTGTACTGTTTTAGCCCCGCTCCATGCGATCACCTACTAAAAATATAAAATAAATAAATTAATAGTAAAAACAACCAAAAAGTATTAAAAGATATACAATACTAAAATAATAGAGTACAGACATAAAACTAATAAAAATACTATCTAATCGACTAAAAAATATACAAAACTGGCAAATAAGCATGATGTGTGCAACCACGCATCAATAACGAGAAAGAATCATAGCGAAAATATCTTGTAAGACAATATAACGATAAAGAGAAATATACACGAGGGGACTCGTGAAAGTAAGCTTAGTTATAGACTAGACTAAAAGGCTCTCTAATAACCTAATTCCCTATAACCATGGTTCTGATACCAATCTGTAACACCCCAACCAATGGCGGAATCATCGAGGTGCCACGTAGTGACGATTCTTCAATAGCACATGGACTAAAAGTGTAAATATTGATATATTGATTAAGTAGTTTATTGCATTGAAAGAAAAATATAAGATACAATAATTCTAAAGTGACAACTAAAACTGAAATACAATGAATCCAAAATCTAAGTAAAAATTCCAAAAGCTTAAAAAGTCATCTCATAAATAACCCGAAACACGTACGAAAATAGTATATGTCAATACAAAAATGTAGTGGTGAGCATACCCTGTTTTGAATACATTTAGTAGAAAAACTGTTTAGCAATTCATGTGTTGTATACCGTTTGCAATTATGTATTTAAGCTGTATTAGTCAAAATCAACCCTATGAAAGTGAAATGAAATTTATATATAGTATGCACTATTTACAGTAGTAATGAAACACATAGCAATGACCAAGGTCTCTCAACAGAGACACAGGGGGTATATACCATAGTACTATTCATTGAAATGCTAGGCCGCAACGGTTAATGATTTTGACAAGTCATAGATACACAAAGTAACACAAAGCAAACCCACATGAGAATTGCACTTAGTGAAAAGAAATAGTAATTTGACATAAGGTACATGAGTAGCCTCAAACAGTAAAATGAAAAAGGGGAAAGATATACTCACAGTTTTGCTAAGCGCGATAAATCCAAACAAAACTCGTCACAAGATAAACTTGTGAATTCCGAAGAATTCAACCTATGAAGTTTAAGAATACTATTAAGAGGAATGACTTAAAAGTGTAAGGTATCTAGGGTCTAAGGCATTAGGGTTTTCTAGGCTCATGTGGGGAAAATGAAGTTTTACGATAACTCGAAAATAAAAATTTCACATCCAAAGAGTATACCATGTTTTAAGTTCAAATGTATGGCAAAAAAATAGTTATTACTATTTGAATATTTTGAATAAAAATGTTCCAAGTAATTTATTCAAAGATTTTAGTTAATTCATTTAACTAAAATATAAAATAATAATAATTAAAGTTTATTACGCAAATGAATATAAATTACACAAATGAATCCAACGTTAACACTTATGGTTTTACAGATCAAGAATATTTTTATTTTATAAGAAAAATATTTATTAAACAGATTTTATAATTTATGTATAAATAAATGATTTATTATGTCTTTTTTTTTGGAAGGTGTGTTTCAGCGGAGAATCCAAACGACGCACAACCCCTCAACCCCAGTTCAAATCCAGACTAAACGCGGGTGTTGAATTTCTCACCCCTTAGTGCGAGTGGGGGGACTCGAACCTGAGACCAAGCCCAGGCGGGAACCTCCCTAAGGAGTAAACCCTCCCACCTCCGACGAGCTGGGCTGGATATCATTGGCAATTTTTGTGAAAAATAATTGCTTTCTGATGTAAAATATTGAAAAAAAAATTTCTATAATTTTTCTCAATTTATTTGCATTTAAACAGATTTAATTATATTAAATCATATTTAAATGATTAAAAATAGGAAACCCAATAAAAATAATTATTTTGTGGGCAAGTAATTTTTATTTTAGTTCATCATGTTTAGAAATAGTTACCCAAAAATTTTGAGATTAAAATCATTAAAAATGAATTTTTAATCAACTAAATATAATTTAAATAATATAAATTAATAAAATTATGAAATTATGATATTTTTAAAACCAAAGCTTGAGAATAGTTATTTTACGTGTATAGAGTCTACACCTAAAATTTGGTAATATTTGGACATAAAACAAATTTATTATGAATCATTTGGTTTTTTAATTGAATAAAATAGAACCAAAGAGATATAAAAAAAAAAAAAAGCGGATGCCTGGGCTCGAACCTGTGTATGCCCGCCGAAACAATAGACCAACAACCACTTGAACTACACGTTATTTTTGAAAGGATACTTAAATAAAATATATTTGACTATTAACAATTTTGAGTCTTCTTCCCCAATTATAGGAACCCTAACCCTAGATATTACAATTAAACCTGATTACTGTAGATTTAACATCATATACCATAGATCTTTTAATCCAATAACAAAAATGATTAGGAAGCATCAAAAAAATTGAACTTACATGTCGATTATGGATTCATTTGGAACCGTCGACTTTAAGGACAATATGTGGATCATAAGACGCTCAAACATCAACGTTATTTGTAAGGGGTAACACAGACTCGATCGACTCAGGTTTCTGATTGTGAATTTGATTTCAATTTATAGTGTAATTCATGGATTGAAATGTATCGAGTGATTAGGGATTATAAAACGTACATTTTACATAATTTACTATAATTAACGACTAATAAGTTGATTGAAACGTATAAGAATGATGTGCAATGGATCGAAACTGAAATTCATGTATCATTATGTTCAGTAATTTAATTTAAAATCAACGTGTCATGATTTAACCTACATTAAATGGATCATGAAATTGGGTTTGGGCTTTTGACGGGGTCAATGAGATTCAAAACTGACATTGTGTATGAATCAGATAAAAGTAACATTTATATAAGTTGAAGAAAAGAATTTATAAGAATGGTTACTCTTTAGTGAATAATAGAAATGTATAAATTGCAACAAAATAAATCAACATTTTATATGACTTTGAAAAGTCTGGTATAATTAATGAGAGAAATTTTCGAAACATTAGTGTTCGTACTCACTGAAAGAAAGTATAATTTTATTTCATATTAAAGTAAAATGAATACTTAACACTCGATATTATATTTATTTGCGAATTTTCAGAAAGTACTAGTATTGGAAATATATTAAAAAAATTTAACGGGGGAATAAAAGTGTATATTAATTGAAAGTCCAAAGTGTAGCTGTCACAATTCCTAGCGCGGAGACGGAGCCTACCCCACAACATCGTTATCACAAGACCTCCGTGGAGCACAAGCCATTCGGTACGTGAAGACAACACACCTCCGTGGAGCCCAAGACCTACAAAGCCACACGTGGAGTTCAATCCACCAACGCAGGACCTGTCGCCCAACTCAGTGATGGTTCTCCGCTGACCAACCACAGCTTGACGCGTGTCAGGGTTGGCCCACCAAGTTTGAGCACCAGTAGGGAAGGTGCACCCCCTTTATCCCCACCTGCTGCACTATTCCCCCTGGTGTCAAGCGTCACTTCATACGATCTTCCAGAAGGAGCAGGCTAGCAGACTGACGCCGCCTGACACAGTCTGACGCAGACAGAGAAATATCAAACTTCAGCGACTAATAACGCGCCACGTGGACCAATGGCAAAGGAGTGCACCTTTTTCTCTCTCTTGCACTTATTATATTTAGTTCAATACTAATTTCCTAGTCCATTACTACCTAAATGGGCCGAAAGAACGGTAAGCCCATAACCTGGGCCCAAGCCTATCGTCGTGGTTATGGGTAAATGGTAACCGGCCCGTGTAACCTCTATATAAAGGAGCCCACACATCCTTTGCTAAGGATTCACTCTCTCAAGAATACACACCTATTCACCGGGCCAAACCACCATTTTTTGTCTGCTATCACGAGTTTCTCGAGACTCTAGGCGGTCGCCTCCTTTCACACGACCCACAGATTATTGTTTACAAGTCTTGGATCCAGCCACGGTGTAGAGCAAAGGATTATATCCTGTAGCAAACACGAGTTATCACCCCACATACCTCCTGTTAGGTAAGCACTATACTCGTTTATACTTGTTGTTTCTTCATTGGCACCATTCGTAACAGCTGAAAACCTCATTTTAAAAAAACACATCTTTTAGCCCACCCATGGCAGATCCCGCCTCTTAGCTTCCTGTGTTCACCGCCACCATTGTGGTCCCTCGTACACTGGTCGGAAACTCAGGAACGCCTGAAACAATGACTAAACGAACTACGACGCGGGCTCACAAGCCCACCCGGGATGTACACCAATCTGACTCTGAGGACGAAACCAGTTCGGATGTCGATCCAAATGAGTGGCTTTTTAAACAGTAAGCAAAAAACACCGCTAGGTATCAGCGGATGCTTCCAATACAAAAAAACTTCTGGAGAAATGTCAAACCTTGACTCCCCTTCGGGAAGACACGGCCAAAAGAGGAAAGAAAAAGAGGACGACCGATCTGAGGGTCGTAGTGGGGGCCGGCGCAAGAAAACACTCGACCGGGGAATCAGATGGTTATTAGTCCACTAGTGACCCGGACTATCGTGAGCCAGTTAATCAGCGTCTCTCTGCGTCCACCTCGGGCACGTGTGGGACTCATTATAACGCGGATGACGATTGGAACAAGCCTTACAGGACGAAGTCGTTCGCCGCAAACTCAAGGTTTTGTGACCGGATTGCCACAACCTGCATCAGAAAGCAAGCTAAACTCCCAGCAGCATTGGGAAGTATGATGGCTTGCACTGTTCTCTGGCCGATTCAAGTCTAGTGCATTTATTTGCTAAGACGCTCACTAGAGCCGTCAAAGTATGGTTTGATAACCTCCCCGTGGGGAGCATTATGGACTGTAACAACCGCCAAAATTAAGGTAATCCCGTACTAATTAATTAAACGCAATTAACGTAATTAAACGTAATTATGTGCTGACTGTTTAACTGAGGCCTTAGAAAGATAGAAGTTCCCAAATAATGCATAGGAATGCATAAGTTTAATAGCAAAGCATGATAGGATCATGCGCAAGCAAATCTACCCGGTATGGACACTGGCGATTACCCGGTAAAAATTAAATAAGCGAAACGAACCCCGGACACCCGGAATATAAAATAAATAATATTTTCACAAAATATAATGAGTTTTGGAAACCCAAAGCCATACGTGAAAGCTTATTGTACAAATCTCCCGGTAACGAATAAAGTGCGCATACCGCACCCGATACGCGCGTAGCACGTAATTTCACCCGGCAAAAGACAAAATAAATTATCAGTAATTTAAATGGGCAAAATTTAAGGAATATTAATGGTATTTTAATATTCGGGTGACACACGGTTAAAAACCCAAGAATACCCGGACGGTACCCGAAAGAGATTAACTTAAACATAATATGGGATAATATTTAGCAAAGTGGACCCCACCAAACACCCCATGGGGGCCGGCCATGGCCCAACCAAGAAGCAAAACTCTTAATAATCCCCTTTAACCCTTCACCTCCTTTAAAACTCAATGATTAGTGAGATATCCAATAATATTAATGCATGGATTAACATTGGATGAAAATTGACAAATCCCTTCATTTCTCTCTCTAATCTCACGGCCAAAACACCCTCTTATCATAATCTCCAAAGATTTTTCATTATCATTTACAATCTTACATGATCCCTTGAATCTTCCATAATCCAAGACAAGATATTGGGTGATCTTGGAAAGATTTGGAAGAGATATTATATACACACTAGTAAGAACACTTGAATCAAAATCCAAAAACTCCTTCTTCTTCTTCTCTTGGCCGTAAGTTTACACCCCTACATTAACATTTCTCTTTCAATTTTTATACTTCCAAATCACCTCTAGATCATCATCCTTCAAAACCCCCTTTGTGTGTTCAAGAGCTTGGAGCTTAACCCATTGGAAGAACACATTAAACCGCACCCAAATCCAAGATTTTTGTCTTCCCTAGCCTTGAGCTAGTAGTAAGTGTTACATTGTTTTTATTCTTAAATGTTCATGTTTTGTGCTATTGAAAGCAAGTTGTACATTAATGGGTAATAAAATGGATTTTATAAAGTTAATGTGTTTTGTTAGAATAAAAATGGAAGAATAATAATAACTTGGATGAATCTTGGATTATACTAATAAATGTAATATTTGGGGAAAATATGATGAAATATACATACACTTAAGAAAGTTGATGATTTGAGCATTATTGATGAAGAAGACTTGAATAAGATGGAAGATGATTTTAATCATCATAAGATGATATGTTAATGACAAAAATGGATTAAAATGGGTTAAATAACCATAGATGGAAAAGTTCCATATTCAAAGTCCACTCACTTGAATGAGTGAAAAATTGATGTTTTGGATAAAAGTATGGAACAAACATGTTAATGGCATCTAGGATGGATTATAAGATCATTAAAAGTGAAATGAAGTATAAACAACTAAGCATTAAAAAATGGGTCTTCAAAGTCCACTAATTTGGGTGAAAAATGCTAACGTGGGAAGTTAGAGTAGAAAAATGCAACATTTGAAAGTTAAGGGGCTAATGTTGTAACTTTGAAAGTTAGAGGACTAAAATCAATATTTTAGAAAACTATTAGTCCAAAAATGCAATAATGGAAAGTTTGGTGTCAAAAGTATAAGTAATAATTTTCCAAGGTTGATTTGGTAAATACTAGTAACATACTTGGGTATTTTGTATAAAAAGTGTATTTTTATAAAAGTGGAAGTTATAAAAATATGGACTTGTATTAACACAAGGATTTTTATAAAAATAGAGATTTTAATAAAAATGTTGAACAAAGGTTGAAACTTGAAAAACTTATACAAAAATGGATACTTTTATATAAATGGGAATATAAAAGTATCGGAAACATTTTTGGGTTACAAGTTGGACAAGTTGGGCTAAAACCTACAAAGTATATTTTTCCAAGAAATAAACGTTCGGAATCGGAAGTAGGAATAACACTTCCATAAGAACGCGCAATGGAAACAAATATGAAAAACGCTAACTAACGAACTTAGTTACATGAGCTAACGTAAACGGACATATGAGAAAAATGCCATTGCGGCAAGATGAAAATAAATATATATATATTTTAAGAGATAAAATATATATAACAAGGGTGAAACGTGCGAAACACTTTCCTAAGTGTAGAAAGAATATTCGTGGGAAAGGAAAACACAACGTAACGAAATAAAAACGCTAAACGACACATGAACTTAACAAGTAGTATCCACGCGATGGTATATGTACATATGCTCGTTTTCGACGAAATTCTAGTATATCTATTTGAATGGGAAAATAGATATGCGAGAAGGAAAACCGAGACGAGTAGGTGAAATATACCTGCGAACGTGTGAGTGACCGACAAGATCCTAGTACATTTATTTAAATGGGAAAATAAATGTACGGTGTGGTGAGTCTAGTCGGGCGTTAGAAATATGTTACCGAACGACAAGAACTTAGCATATTTATTTGAATGGGAAAATAAATATGTGGCAAAGTGAGTCGGGTCGGATAATAAGAAATCACATTATATCGAGCGAAACGATCCTAAGTATAATTATTTAAATGGGAAAATAATTATACGTTGGGTAGAGTCGCGTCGAGTATAATATTGTACAAGTCACAAAGAATATTAATAAGAATAATATATGACTTGTAAGGAAAGGGTAATCCATCGCCATTGAACCTAGGATACGAAACTATTAAACGAGAATTGGGATAAAGACGTGGTCGGGAAGTTGGGTGTACAACTTGCCAAGGCACATACACCATAGGTGTAGTGACTTATACGCCTAGAACATTTGTAGGTGCGGGATCACAAACTTTACTATTTTCTTCTTTGAGCCGAGCACAGTTACAGGTGAGTCTCACGGCCCCATTTCTAAACTATTTAACGTTTTTACGGGGGAAAGATATGTTGGGATTTGTATGACGGGTTGGATACTTGAGATAAGATCGCCACTCGGGGTTGAGACCTCCTCACTATAATCATTAATTCAGGAAAGAGAAACCAAAGGAATATTTGGATAGTACTATTGGTGCCTGACAAGGCCCACCCCTAATCGATAGCGTCGATTATGCATCGGCGTATGCCTGGGGTGCACATATTCTGAAATCAAGTCGTAGGAATACCGAGTAACGACTTGGGGCGGGGGCATTATTAATTGTCTTGGTTTGGTTATAGGCTCAAGTAAATTGTAGGACCTTGCAACTCCTATAAATGTCATAACAAGAATATTCCCACTTAATAATGTTTTATTAAATCAAAACCTGTGAACTCACCAATATTTATATATTGACGATTTTCAAACATATCTTTCAGGTAATTGATTGATGAAGGTTAACGTGGCAAGCAGGGTCGGGGGAATCTCCAAGTCGGGCGTTGGAATGTCATGAAGGGGTCTCATCTCTTTATTCCTTGGACTTCGGGATAAAGGGAGGAGCCTCCTTATTAATTTCAAAAACAATTTATGATTATGTACGAATAATTTGACATGATTATCGGCGTTGAATAAATGCCCGTTTGTTTAATTATTATTGTGGTTTGCATTAATCTTGGCTTAATACTCTTGAACCGTCGCGCCACGTGTTTCCGCCATAGGCGTGGTGTGACAGAAAGTGGTATCAGAGCCAAGGTTATAGCGAATTAGCATTTTTTTAAAATCTAAACTATAACCGGATTTGGTTCAAAAGTTAAAAGCTTTCAAAATAAATGCGAAACGCAATAAACTAATTTTTCCAACGACCATTTGGGTATGTGGAGGTTCCGACCAAGCTAGCCATGGGTAAGAATACGTGTTATTTTAGTATTAGAAGGTTAGGAAGAGTACCGCAGATGTGTGCCTTAACTATCTAACGAATAATACTTAAATATTAGTACGGTTCTTTTGCCAGGATGTCAAACGCAGGGAGCGTAGCACCGAGCTACGACAGTAGCATTCAGATCATCCCAGCACCGCCAGCAGAGCCGATCGAGGTTGTGGTACTCGATCCTGAGGATGACGACATGGAGGTTGACGCCGCCATAGAGGGCGCAGACGGAGACAGCTCCGACGAGACGGACCCGAGCGAGGACCCAGCGTGGGCCCCCGCTGGAGGCGACATGGCCGCCGTAGCCGACCTACCGATGGCCGAGGCACCACAGGCTGACTTGCCTCTAGTGCCATTCCAGGCAGCACCACTGCCAGCACTTCCCCTCCGAGCCGTCAGGGACTTCCCTGTAGGTTGTGCAGGTCCATCGAGGCCTATCCCCACGCAGTCGGAGACCGTTGAGTCTCCATACGACCGACACGCACCTGTCGATCGCGAGCCCTTACCCACCCCACTCATCCCCGTTCCCTCGGGCATGAGGCTCGTGCCCGTTTGCCGAGGACACAACGGGTGGATCTCGGATGACTCCGATGATGAGTCGACCGCATCGGTAGAGCACATTGCTGTGCCGATCCCACCAGCAGACCAGGAGGAGCACGTCGCTCCGATGATAGGGCATGCCACCACTACCCCAGCCGCCCTACCCGCCATACCCGAGCCCGTACCACAGGATGGGCCAGCCTCTACTGGGCACATCCTTGAGGGCAGCTCAGCCCGTAGCTCTGAGCTGCACCGAGCAGGTTTGGCAGCTCACGCCACTGCTAGCCCTCCCACCCCTACCACCGTGATATCCGCTCCAGAGTGGGTCGCTGTCACACAGCCCCTCATGGTCCCACTCGCCGAGCTTATAGTCCCCTCACCAGTATCCATGACACTACCCATCACCACCTTTCCCACACTACCACCCCTACCCGAGATGCTCCCTACACCACCACCTGCACCATTCACTATGGATGCAGGAGCTCCTTTTCTGATACCCCCATTTGCACCGTATACTCTAGGTGCGGGAGACCCGTACCAGGTACCACCCTATTACTTCACCGGATTACCGGGCTTTGCCCCACCCTTCACACCCCTACCCATACCCGATATCGTCGGCCCGTCCCAGCCGACGTATACTGACATCCCCGGGCCGTCGCAGCCCCACGGGATGGCCCCACTGTCAGGACCAGCATGGTCCACGGTGATCTCATTGGAGAGAGATTTCCAGACTCTCACCGACACGGTGCAGCGCACCGTGAGTCAGATGGAGCAGCAGGCCCAGCTCATGTGGGCCAGGATCATCGATGCCAGGGATGCGCTGGCACATTATGCTGAGGAGTTGCTGAGCATGGACGCTCATTGTGGGATTACGGGCGACGCACACTTTGCGCATCGCCAATTCTTGTACGATCGCATTATGGCGATTAGTATGACCATTAGCATGTGCGCACCCCAGTATCAGTACCCGCCGCCGCCGCCACCACAGTAGCGATACATCAGAGACGCTTGGGGGATCACTTACGGACATAGTAGTAGTAGTAGTATGATAGCACAGTATGGGTTATAGCACCCATCTGCATTTTTGCCTAGCCGAGCGGGATTGTGCCGGTATATGACATTATATTTCTAGTGTATTTCAAAAGAGCAATGTATGAGGAATGTATCCTCGGTTTTTGTTATTATGAACAAATCATTGTACTCATGGTATTGAAATTAATGAAAATTTTGTTATGGTAAAATATGTGTTATGATTGTCTACGATTATTATTACCTGTTCTGTTTATATTGTGATTGTGTGATGTTGTTATGGTGATTATTGTGTTCGTGTGTTGTGTTGTTATTTATACTTTATGTATGACGATATTGTATGAATGATCGCCAAATTAACCTTTGATAATGATTATTGAAGAAAAATGGCACCAGCCACCCGAAGCAACAGTGGAAATGAAAGACTACCCACGACACCCGAGGAGCTTGAAACCCTAGTTTCGGGACGCATCGCCCAAGCTCTCGCGGAACACAATGCCACGCGCACCGAAAGGTCGCGAGATCGAACAGGGAGCGACCGACGCGAAACCTCCCCTACCGGTAAGAAGACTTCGGATATATGCAACAGGAGTTTTCGTAAAACTCCTACCTCATAATAACATGTTACTTTATTATTGCAGAAACGGCCTCGCGAGAGCGTGGCTGCACGTTCAAAGCTTTTCTGGACTGCAAACCGCTCAACTTCAGCGGCACTGAAGGTTCTGTCGGACTAGTCAAGTGGTTCGAGAAGACCGAAGCGGTGATTCGTATCAGCAGCTGTACCCCGCGACAGGCTGTCATGTACGCCACTAACCTGTTTCTGGACCAAGCTCTAACCTGGTGGAACAACCAAGTGCAAACACTGGGAGACGATGCTGCTTACTCCTTGTCATGGTTGGAGTTGAAGGAACTAATGATCGCCGAGTACTGCCCGGCAAGTGAAGTGCAGAAGCTAGAGACTGAGTTCTGGAACCTCACCATGGTTGGATCGGACGTAGCTGGGTACACGTCCAGGTTTCATGATCTCTCCCGGTTAGTGCCTCGCTTGGTCACCCCGGAAAGCAAGAAGGTGGAAAGATACCTATTCGGACTGGCACCACAGATACGCGGCATGGTCACTGCTTCCAAACCTACAACCATGCGCGAAGCTATCGACCTCGCCTTAAGCCTCACTGAAGACGCCATTCGAATGGGCACCCTAATCCGAAAAGTATCAGGATTGAAGCTTACTGAGTCCAGCAGTGTTGAGGGTAAGAATCTGGGTACGAGTTCAGCCGTTGGGTCAAGCGAACAGGGAAATAAGCCAAGGTTTGGGAAGCGTAAGCGCGATGAGAGGAAAAAGAATGGATCATCAGGAGGTTCAGGAAAGAAAGGGAAAGGGTATGTGGCCACTGGACGTGGAAACAATGGAAAGCAAGGTTACCAGGGCAAGAACGAAGTGATCTGCGGTAAGTGCCGCCGTTCTGGGCACAAGACAGAAGACTGCAGGTCAGGAGCGCCAAAGAACGGAGGAGCGAGGCCCTGTTTCTCATGTGGATCGCTCGATCATTGGAAGAGGGATTGCCCCAAACTCAACAACCAAGCCCGTGGGCGGGCATTCGTGATTGGTGCCGGTGATGCACGACAAGACCCGAATGTGGTCACTGGTACGTTCCCTCTAAATGGTCATTATGCTTCAGTATTGTTTGATACTGGCGCCGATTTTAGCTTCGTATCTGTCGAATTTAAAAGATTCCTTGGACTAAAAACTAGTAAGCTAGACACACCATACTCTATAGAACTGGCTAACGGTAAGACTATAGAAACTCGAGAAGTAGCGAAGGATTGCAAGTTGGATCTCTGTGGTCACGAGTTTGGCATTGATCTATTGCCAGTCGTACTGGGTAGCTTTGACATAGTTGTTGGCATGGATTGGCTATCCGCACACCGCGCCGTCGTTGTGTGCAACAACAAAGTAATTCAAGTTCCCCTCGCAAGCGGTGAAACCCTGTCGATCCAAGGGGAAAGGCGTGGAACGCCGTTAAGAATTATTACCAGCATGAAGGCCCGAAAGTGTCTAAGGAAAGGTCTCGTCGCATTCTTAGCGCACGTAGTAGATAAGAAGGCCGACGAGCGAAAGTTAGAAGACATTCCAATAGCCAGAGACTTCCCAGATGTGTTCCCAGAAGATTTGCCGGGATTGCCACCACCCCGACAAGTCGAGTTCCGCATCGACCTTGTTCCAGGAGCTGCACCCGTAGCGCGATCGCCATATCGCCTAGCTCCTTCTGAGATGCAGGAACTGTCTGGTCAACTGCAGGAGTTGTTGGACAAAGGTTTCATAAGACCAAGCTTCTCACCCTGGGGAGCTCCCGTCTTATTTGTAAAGAAGAAGGATGGCACTTTTCGAATGTGCATTGACTATCGAGAACTGAACAAGCTAACCATTAAAAATCGCTATCCTCTTCCCAGGATCGACGATTTGTTTGATCAACTTCAAGGATCCAGCTTCTACTCCAAGATTGATCTAAGGTCCGGCTATCATCAGTTGCGTATCCAAGAAGAAGACGTGCCAAAAACAGCCTTCAGGACTCGTTATGGGCATTATGAGTTTCTGGTTATGCCATTCGGTTCAACCAACGCACCAGCTGTTTTCATGGATTTGATGAATCGCGTGTGTAAGCCATACTTGGACAAATTTGTCATTGTCTTCATTGATGATATCTTGATCTACTCACGCACTAAGGAAGAACACGAGGATCATCTTCGGTTAATCCTCGAGGTACTACGCAAAGAGAAACTCTATGCTAAGTTCTCGAAATGTGACTTTTGGATCCGAGAGGTTCACTTCTTAGGCCACGTAGTGAATGAAAAGGGTATACATGTCGATCCCGCCAAGATCGAAGCAATCAAGAATTGGGACGCCCCTAGAACTCCTACTGAAGTACGACAATTTCTCGGCCTTGCGGGTTACTACAGAAGGTTCATCGAGAACTTTTCTAAGATAGCACAGTCTTTAACCATGCTAACCCAAAAGGATAAGAAGTTCGAATGGACGGAAAAGCAAGAAGCAGCATTTCAATTGCTAAAGGATAAGTTATGTGGCGCCCCGATACTATCACTCCCCGATGGTACGGAAGACTTCGTGGTTTACTGTGACGCCTCTCATCAGGGATTGGGTTGTGTATTGATGCAACGAGAGAAGGTCATAGCATATGCTTCCAGACAACTAAAGCTCCACGAGAAGAATTACACCACACATGATCTGGAATTGGGAGCCGTGGTATTCGCACTCAAGATATGGAGACATTATCTATACGGAACCAAGTGTACAATCTTCACTGATCATAAAAGTTTGCAGCACATCTTTGACCAAAAGGAATTGAACATGCGACAACGGCGATGGGTCGAGTTATTGAACGATTACGATTGTGAGATAAAGTACCATCCCGGGAAGGCGAACGTTGTAGCCGACGCCTTGAGTCGCAAGGAACGGGTTAAGCCATTGCGTGTCCGAGCCTTGGGTCTAACCATCCACACGAACCTGACTGACCGGATTCGTGAAGCTCAAACTAACGCTCTTAAACCCGAGAATGTCAAAGGTGAAAGATTGCGGAAGATGGTTGATTCACTAGAGCCAAAAGCGGATCAAGCCCTGTATTTCATGAATAGGATTTGGGTACCAGTGTACGGTGGATTGCGTGAACTGGTATTAGCCGAAGCCCACAGTTCGCGATATTCGGTTCACCCTGGAGCAGACAAGATGTTCCATGATTTGAAGGAATTTTACTGGTGGCCAAATTTCAAGAGAGATATAGCGGCGTATGTTGCGCGATGCTTGACTTGCGCGAAGGTCAAGGCCGAGCATCAGAGACCATCCGGTTTGCTCCAGCAACCGGAAATACCAGAATGGAAATGGGAACGGATTACTATGGATTTCATTACCAAGTTACCCAAGACAACAAGCGGCCATGACATGATCTGGGTGATCGTTGATCGATTGACAAAATCTGCACACTTCCTCCCGATTCGCGAAACGGATAAGTTGGAGAAACTGACCCGTTTGTACATTAAGGAAGTTGTGTCGAAGCATGGTGTACCTATTTCCATCATCTCCGATCGAGATAGTCGTTTCACCTCAAGATTTTGGGAAAGTTTAAATGAAGCCCTCGGTACTCTCCTTGATATGAGTACCGCATATCATCCACAAACCGATGGTCAGAGTGAACGGACCATCCAGACTTTGGAAGATATGTTACGGGCATGCGCAATCGATTTCAGCGGAAATTGGGATACACACTTGCCACTGGTAGAGTTTTCGTATAACAACAGTTACCACACGAGCATTCAAGCTGCACCTTTTGAAGCTCTATATGGACGCAAGTGTAGATCGCCTCTATGTTGGGCTGAAGTTGGTGAAAAGCAACTTACCGGGCCCGAAATTGTTCAAGAGACAACGGATAAGGTCTTTCTGATAAGAGAACGTCTCAAAGCGGCACGTGACCGACAGAAAAGCTACGCTGATATGAGGCGAAAGCCTTTGGAATTTCAAGTCGGAGACAGGGTCCTACTAAAGGTGTCACCTTGGAAAGGTGTCGCGCGCTTTGGGAAGCGCGGAAAACTAAACCCACGATATGTTGGACCGTTCGAAATCCTGTCCAGAGTAGGCCCCGTAGCGTACAAGCTCAAGTTACCACAAGAACTTAACGGTGTACATGACACGTTCCACGTGTCGAACTTGAAAAAGTGCTTATCCGACGAAACTCTCATCATCCCCGCAGACGAAATCCACATTGACGACAAGTTACACTTCGTCGAAGAACCAATCGAAGTAACCGATTGGAAGGTCCAAAAGTTAAGACGCAGTAAGATCAGATTGGTCAAAGTGCGTTGGAATGCCAAGCGTGGACCGGAGTTCACGTGGGAAAGGCTGGACCGAATGAAGCAAAAATATCCCGCCCTATTCGAGAAGACCCCTATACCGGAGAGCTCGAAGTGAATTCCGGGACGGAATTCTCTTAACGGGGGGAGAATGTAACAACCGGCAAAATTAAGGTAATCCCGTACTAATTAATTAAACGCAATTAACGTAATTAAACGTAATTATGTGCTGATTGTTTAACTGAGGCCTTAGAAAGATAGAAGTTCCCAAATAATGCATAGGAATGCATAAGTTTAATAGCAAAGCATGATAGGATCATGCGCAAGCAAATCTATCCGGTATGGACACTGGCGATTACCCGGTAAAAATTAAATAAGCGAAACGAACCCCGGACACCCGGAATATAAAATAAATAATATTTTCACAAAATATAATGAGTTTTGGAAACCCAAAGCCATACGTGAAAGCTTATTGTACAAATCTCCCGGTAACGAATAAAGTGCGCGTACCGCACCCGATACGCGCGTAGCACGTAATTTCACCCGGCAAAAGCCGAAATAAATTATCAGTAATTTAACTGGGCAAAATTTAAGGAATATTAATGGTATTTTAATATTCGGGTGACACACGGTTAAAAACCCAAGAATACCCGGACGGTACCCGAAAGAGATTAACTTAAACATAATATGGGATAATATTTAGCAAAGTGGACCCCACCAAACACCCCATGGGGGCCGGCCATGGCCCACCCAAGAAGCAAAACTCTTAATAATCCCTTTAACCCTTCACCTCCTTAAAACTCAATGATTAGTGAGATATCCAATAATATTAATGCATGGATTAACATTGGATGAAAATTGACAAATCCCCTCATTTCTCTCTCTAATCTCACGGCCAAACACCCTCTTATCATAATCTCCAAAGATTTTTCATTATCATTTACAATCTTACATGATCCCTTGAATCTTCCATAATCCAAGACAAGATATTGGGTGATCTTGGAAGAGATTTGGAAGAGATATATATACACACTAGTAAGAACACTTGAATCAAAATCCAAAAACTCCTTCTTCTTCTTCTCTTGGCCGTAAGTTTACACCCCTACATTAACATTTCTCTTTCAATTTTTATACTTCCAAATCACCTCTAGATCATCATCCTTCAAAACCCCCTTTGTGTGTTCAAGAGCTTGGAGCTTAACCCATTGGAAGAACACATTAAACCTCACTCAAATCCAAGATTTTTGTCTTCCCTAGCCTTGAGCTAGTAGTAAGTATTACATTGTTTTTATTCTTAAATGTTCATGTTTTGTGCTATTGAAAGCAAGTTGTACATTAATGGGTAATAAAATGGATTTTATAAAGTTAATGTGTTTTGTTAGAATAAAAATGGAAGAATAATAATAACTTGGATGAATCTTGGATTATACTAATAAATGTAATATTTGGGAAAATATGATGAAATATACATACACTTAAGAAAGTTGATGATTTGAGCATTATTGATGAAGAAGACTTGAATAAGATGGAAGATGATTTTAATCATCATAAGATGATATGTTAATGACAAAAATGGATTAAAATGGGTTAAATAACCATAGATGGAAAAGTTCCATATTCAAAGTCCACTCACTTGAATGAGTGAAAAATTGATGTTTTGGATAAAAGTATGGAACAAACATGTTAATGGCATCTAGGATGGATTATAAGATCATTAAAAGTGAAATGAAGTAAAAACAACTAAGCATTAAAAATATGGGTCTTCAAAGTCCACTAATTTGGGTGAAAAATGCTAACTTGGAAGTTAGAGTAGAAAAATGCAACATTTGAAAGTTAAGGGGCTAATGTTGTAACTTTGAAAGTTAGAGGACTAAAATGAATATTTTAGAAACTATTAGTCCAAAAATGCAATAATGGAAAGTTTGGTGTCAAAAGTATAACTAATAATTTTCCAAGGTTGATTTGGTAAATACTAGTAACATACGTGGGTATTTTGTATAAAAAGTGTATTTTTATAAAAGTGGAAGTTATAAAAATATGGACTTGTATTAACACAAGGATTTTTATAAAAATAGAGATTTTATAAAAATGTTGAACAAAGGTTGAAACTTGAAAAACTTATACAAAAATGGATACTTTTATATAAATGGGAATATAAAAGTATCGGAAACATTTTTGGGTTACAAGTTGGACAAGTTGGGCTAAAACCTACAAAGTATATTTTTCCAAGGAAATAAACGTTCGGAATCGGAAGTAGGAATAACACTTCCATAAGAACGCGCAATGGAAACAAATATGAAAAACGCTAACTAACGCACTTAGTTACATGAGCTAACGTAAACGGACATATGAGAAAAATGCCATTGCGGCAAGATGAAAATAAATATATATATATTTTAAGAGATAAAATATATATAACAAGGGTGAAACGTGCGAAACACTTTCCTAAGTGTAGAAAGAATATTCGTGGGGAAAGGAAAACACAACGTAACGAATTAAAAACGCTAAACGACACATGAACTTAACAAGTAGTATCCACGCGATGGTATATGTACATATGCTCGTTTTCGACGAAATTCTAGTATATCTATTTGAATGGGAAAATAGATATGCGAGAAGGAAAACCGAGACGAGTAGGTGAAATATACCTGCGAACGTGTGAGTGACCGACAAGATCCTAGTACATTTATTTAAATGGGAAAATAAATGTACGGTGTGGTGAGTCTAGTCGGGCGTTAGAAATATGTTACCGAACGACAAGAACTTAGCATATTTATTTGAATGGGAAAATAAATATGTGGCAAAGTGAGTCGGGTCGGATAATAAGAAATCACATTATATCGAGCGAAACGATCCTAAGTATAATTATTTAAATGGGAAAATAATTATACGTTGGGTAGAGTCGCGTCGAGTATAATATTGTACAAGTCACAAAGAATATTAATAAGAATAATATATGACTTGTAAGGAAAGGGTAATCCATCGCCATTGAACCTAGGATACGAAACTATTAAACGGGAATTGGGATAAAGACGTGGTCGGGAAGTTTGGTGTACAACTTGCCAAGGCACATACACCATAGGTGTAGTGACTTATACGCCTAGAACATTTGTAGGTGCGGGATCACAAACTTTACTATTTTCTTCTTTGAGCCGAGCACAGTTACAGGTGAGTCTCACGGCCCCATTTCTAAACTATTTAACGTTTTTACGGGGGAAAGATATGTTGGGATTTGTATGACGGGTTGGATACTTGAGATAAGATCGCCACTCGGGGTTGAGACCTCCTCACTATAATCATTAATTCAGGAAAGAGAAACCAAAGGAATATTTGGATAGTACTATTGGTGCCTGACAAGGCCCACCCCTAATCGATAGCGTCGATTATGCATCGGCGTATGCCTGGGGTGCACATATTCTGAAATCAAGTCGTAGGAATACCGAGTAACGACTTGGGGCGGGGGCATTATTAATTGTCTTGGTTTGGTTATAGGCTCAAGTAAATTGTAGGACCTTGCAACTCCTATAAATGTCATAACAAGAATATTCCCACTTAATAATGTTTTATTAAATCAAAACCTGTGAACTCACCAATATTTATATATTGACGATTTTCAAACATATCTTTCAGGTAATTGATTGATGAAGGTTAACGTGGCAAGCAGGGTCGGGGGAATCTCCAAGTCGGGCGTTGGAATGTCATGAAGGGGTCTCATCTCTTTATTCCTTGGACTTCGGGATAAAGGGAGGAGCCTCCTTATTAATTTCAAAAACAATTTATGATTATGTACGAATAATTTGACATGATTATCGGCGTTGAATAAATGCCCGCTTGTTTAATTATTATTGTGGTTTGCATTAATCTTGGCTTAATACTCTTGAACCGTCGCGCCACGTGTTTCCGCCATAGGCGTGGTGTGACATGGACGTCGATGATCTCATCAAGAAGTTCTCCAACCATTTTTCCCACTTGCAGAAGCATAAGAAGGACAAGACGCATGTTCTATCGTGCCAACGTTCTGACAACGAGTCCATCGAGGACTACATCGTGTGCTACAACAAGGAAGCGCTACAAATTGGTAGCTGTAACACCCCAACCGATGGCGAAAACATCGGGATGTCACGTATTGATGATTGTTCAGTAGCTCATGGTAAATAATAAGTTTCATTAATTGATTTAAATACATTACATACAATTGTTCTCCAAAATTTGTACATCAAAATGAATAAATACTAGCTACGCATCTTCAGGTATTAACTCTAATCTTCAAGCAAGTAGAACCTGAAACATGTTAAGTTGAAAATATTTTGGGTCAACAAAAGTTGGTGAGCATTACATAGGTTTTGATAATCAAATGAAATTGTTGTGCAATTCATGTGTCATGGCAATCCAGTCCATATGTGAAAACATACTAGAAGTAAATCGAGTGCATAATCAAACATTGTGACTGTTGTATTGTGGTACATCCCATACGCTCATGGTTCACTCGTTTATATTGCAGTAACAAACACCCACGCAACCTTTGTAGGAGGCACGTATCCGGGTGGGATTGTCAGTCCAATAGATCTATCAATGTATACCGTTTGGCTGATGAATGTTTATGCTAGAATTGTGCTTACCCTAGTCATGTTCAAGACATAATGCAACATAGAAATACACATAGACACATTGATGATTGAATTGCATAAATAATGTTGTAACATGTTTCACCCCAAAAATGGTGATAAATAGAAAAGGGGCTATCTAAAACTCACCTTAGCAAAATGTTATGTCTCGTAAAAAAAATAGAATAATGTGTTGTGAATGTATGTGAGGCGAATCCCAAAGACTCAACAACGTAGCTAGTCCAAATTGAAGAAAACGAAAAAGAAAGAATATCAAGCTTCCAATTCGCCAATTACAAGAGCTTATAATCAAAGCTTCAATTGTAGAAGTAATAGACTATAGAAGAAAAGTATGAGGGAAAGTTTAATCGGATTGAAACAATCGATTTAGAGGTGCAAAGTATAATGGGTCATAGGTGGGTTTTTATACTAGTTTTGGAGTCAATTAGCCATTAAAATTGGTCAACACCATAAAGTAGGGTTTTATGATGAATTGACTATTTGACTAAGACTTTTGACTGTTTGACTAAGACTTTATTTAAAAAAAATCTTGTATGTGAAAAAAAAAGAATTTAGAATCATATTATTATTATTATTATTTATATACATTTATGTATGTATATAAGTTGTGAGTTTGGATAAATAAAGACTTAGGCACATTTGTATAATATTAATGATAAAGGTGTAATAAAATATATATATAATATATATATATATATATATAAGGGCTTTTTATGTATTAAAATTTTGGGGAAAATTTTGCGATGTTACAGTCTCCCTACTTTTAGGAACTTCGTCCCGAAGTTAAAAGAAAAACACCAGGTATACAATTGGTCGACTACCGAAAACCTTGATAAAATTTCTCACTACCTTAACGTACCTGTAAATTCATGATTACGTTCCGGACCATAATTATCAATTTACCTTACATTAGGGTTTTGCGTCCTTTTATGACCCTACCGATTGTTGAGCAGGTTCGATAGTCTCCACCAGTCGTTGAGCAGGCTATAGGGCCTCTCCCGACTGTTGGAAAGACATGATGACCTCTACCAATCGTTGAGTAGGTTGTTTGGTAGTCAACTAATTGTTGTACAAGTAAGCAAGTATGATTATAGATATAACAATTAGTTCACATTCAAACAAGCATGCACTCAGATGTTATGATAATACTTGAATTTATTACGTGAATCAAAAAGTGTCAATACATAGAATTAAAAAGTAGACATCATTCAAATGGTGGGGTTTGCTGTTAAGTAGCTGGAGGGTCTTGATCTCGATTTAGTTTAGGGCATCGGTTACGGAAATGATTTGGGTTTCCACATTCATAGCATTGACCATAGTTGTATTTACCAGGACGATTAAGATTAGCAACCTGAGCAGGGATGGTTGGTGTTAGGGTTTGGGGACTCACGACATGTGTTGACCAGATGGCCATACCTACCACAATTGGTGCACAGACGACACACTGAAACAGTGGGGTGATGTCGTTTGCATGTGTTACACAATGGAAAGTTTCTTGTATAGGGTTTCTTGTTAGAAGCTTGTGTAGTGAGGTTTACATTAGGATCCTTAGTCTTGCGATTCTGGTTCTCGGTAGTTACCGCGGCCACAATACTTGTTTTCTCGCCTTTCCGAACTAAGGTCCCGTTCTCTATGTGATTTCCATCGCCATATCCATTTCCATTGTCGTTCCCATTCATTGGGATGACTTGAGCCAACAAGTTAGAAACCAGAGTTGTGATTTGTTGCGCCATTTGTTGGGAAATAATCGCAGCCAGTTGGGCATCAACACCTTTGTTGTTTTTGTTGTTGTTGTGGTTGGTGTTACTTTCCTCTTGGTTTTCACCACTGTTATTGCGAGTGCTGCGACGTGGAGACATGATCTGTAAGGGACACAATGAAGGTTCAATGTGGCATGAAATGAATGAGGTGATATAAGGAATGTAATCATTTATTCATTAATGAATAAACGAAAACGTTGACGTATCAAAGATTTCATATTCCAATAACATAGTGAAGACATGCTTTAGCCTATAAGTGAACACTCATCCCGAGAATTCCCAGGTAGGCATCCGGGTCCCTCGTCTGATTGGGATATATGCGCAATGCCAGCCTAGACAGAAGACTCAGAATACAGGCGTTCACCCTTCCAGATTGCACGTGTTCGTTATTAAAATCTAGAACTTCGAGAGATCTCAAGGTGGTTCAGGTTAAACCTGAGGATTTTGTCCTATTAGTCTGAGAGTAGATCCAGTGATGGAGAGCAACCTTCTTGTAAGGATGAAAGTAGGGATAAGAAGTAGGAGGAGATAGATAGCAAGTAAAAGAAGCAAGTACTGGTTAAATCCTATGGTTATAGACTAGATTATTTTTCTAATAACCTAATTCCCTATAACCATGGCTCTGATACCAATCTGTAACACCCCAACCGATGGCGGAAACATCGGGATGTCACGTATTGATGATTGTTCAGTAGCTCATGGTAAATAATAAGTTTCATTAATTGATTTAAATACATTACATACAATTGTTCTCCAAAATTTGTACATCAAAATGAATAAATACTAGCTACGCATCTTCAGGTATTAACTCTAATCTTCAAGCAAGTAGAACCTGAAACATGTTAAGTTGAAAATATTTTGGGTCAACAAAAGTTAGTGAGCATTACATAGGTTTTGATAATCAAATGAAATTTTGTGCAATTCATGTGTCATGGCAATCCAGTCCATATGCGAAAACATACTAGAAGTAAATCGAGTGCATAATCAAACATTGTGACTGTTGTATTGTGGTACATCCCATACGCTCATGGTTCACTCGTTTATATTGCAGTAACAAACACCCACGCAACCTTTGTAGGAGGCACGTATCCGGGTGGGATTGTCAGTCCAATAGATCTATCAATGTATACCGTTTGGCTGATGAATGTTTATGCTAGAATTGTGCTTACCCTAGTCATGTTCAAGACATAATGCAACATAGAAATACACATAGACACATTGATGATTGAATTGCATAAATAATGTTGTAACATGTTTCACCCCAAAAATGGTGATAAATAGAAAAGGGGCTATGTAAAACTCACCTTAGCAAAATGTTATGTCTCGTAAAAAAAAATAGAATAATGTGTTGTGAATGTATGCGAGGCGAATCCCAAAGACTCAACAACGTAGCTAGTCCAAATTGAAGAAAACGAAAAAGAAAGAATATCAAGCTTCCAATTCGCCAATTACAAGAGCTTATAATCAAAGCTTCAATTGTAGAAGTAATAGACTATAGAAGAATGGTATGAGGGAAAGTTTAATCGGATTGAAACAATCGATTTAGAGGTGCAAAGTATAATGGGTCATAGGTGGGTTTTTATACTAGTTTTGGAGTCAATTAGCCATTAAAATTGGTCAACACCATAAAGTAGGGTTTTATGATGAATTGACTATTTGACTAAGACTTTGACTGTTTGACTAAGACTTTATTTAAAAAAAAATCTTGTATGTGAAAAAAAAAGAATTTAGAATCATATTATTATTATTATTATTTATATACATTTATGTATGTATATAAGTTGTGAGTTAGGATAAATAAAGACTTAGGCACATTTGTATAATATTAATGATAAAGGTGTAATAAAAAAAATATATATATATATAAGGGCTTTTTATGTATTAAAATTTTGGGGAAAATTTTGCGATGTTACAGTAGCGGCAAAGAACTCACGCGCGCGGGCTTCATTGAAGTAGTCCGCAGTGAGGAACTTATGAAATGCCTCACGGGCAAAGACGGTATCCCAAAATCTTGGGATAAAATAGTTGAGGAAGCAAAGCTTTATGCATCCTTTGAGCGCTCATTCAAATAGGCGCACGCCTTCGAGCAAAACTACAACTCCAATAAAAAATGGAAGCAATCCGTTTTGTCGCACATTTATGGGTCAACAGACGAGGCAAATACTTGTCTTCAAATGACGTCCACCAAATGCTTAGCAATAGGCAATCGCGGAACAGCGAGGGCACTCCAAAAAGAACACTAACTGGACCCCGCTAACTAAAACACCTTCACAAGTGCTCAATACTGAGAAAATAACATCCAAGGAGCCCAGAAGCCTTGGAAAGCGAAAGAATGTGGATACCACAAAATTTTGTGATTACCACAATGATTATGGCCATCTTACGGACAACTTCTACAGTCTGAAGAAAGAAATAGAAGCCGCGCATAAGACTGGCCAGCTGGGCCAGTTAGTGAAAAATGTTCATACGGGTGGCGGGGCCACCATAAGGATAACAACCGGGACTTGCGCGCGGAAGCAGATCCATAACCTCGAAACCCACATGGTCCAACGCCCCCCCGCGCCACCACTGCAATATGATAAGGGGAATGCGTAAAATAAAAAACATGGCAAGTGTTCCCGCCTAGAAAACAATGACGCCTGGAAGGAGGTTGATGTCCTTCTACCAAAAGTCCGCGTCGGCCCATCATCAACAGCGCCGCTCGTAATCACCGCCGTTTTTTTGACATTATCAAAATAGATACATGTTCTTGGACGGCGGCAACAACACTGATATAATGTATGATCAGTGTTTTCAGCAACTAGACGAGGAAGACAAAGCCCGCCTTGTTCCAGTGAATGAATCAATATCGGGCTTTATTCATGAAGTCATCATGTCGCGGGGCATGATTTTGTTCCCGGTCACTTTGACCGATGGTAAACATGAACACACAGAAGTGTGCGATTTCATGGTATTACATGCGACGTCACATCATGACATTCTACTCGGTCAGGAAGGATTGGTGCGCTTCAATGCCAATGCCTAAACACTGCATCAAATGATCAGTTTCCCCACCACATCGGCGTCGCATTTACAATGGGAAACAAGGACTGTCACGCAGCCGACACTTCAAAGCCCCCAAAAATGACCAAAACAGAAGACCGCCCAGAGCCGAAAAACTGGCTTCTTAACCCTAAATTTCCGCACCAAACAATGGTCATCGGCCATGCAATCTCTAACTTCATCTGCACGCACTTAAAGCAACTTCTCGTCAAGAACATTGACGTTTTCGCCAGGAAACCATCGGATATGATAGGCATTCCTCGCGATGTCGTGAAACACAACGTAAACACGTACCGATCAGTAGAGCCAGTCGTACAGAAAAATCGCAGTATGGGGCCGGAGAAAACAAAGGCCATGATTGAACAAGTCTCAGAGCTACTCAACGCAGGCATCTTACGCCTCATTAGGTACCAGACTTGGGTCTCAAACCCAGTCATGGTCAGCAAAACAACTAGAGGATGACGGTTCAAGGTCATTTCCATTCGTGTATACCTTGAAGAATTGCTTGAAAAAAAGCAACTTTCGCTGGACGCCCGAGGCAGAAAAGGCTTTCCAAGAGATGAAGCGGTGTCTCATGAACCTCCCAACTATGATTACGCCTCAACTGAAGGAGCCGCTATAGTTGTACCTATCCGTCATGGACTTGGTTTAAAAAAGCGCGCCTAGGGCGCACTTTAAGCGTTTGAGGCGCGAGGCGTATAGGAAAACGCTTTTTTTTTTGCCAAAAAGTGCTGGACTACATGAGGCGCATGCTACAGTAGCGCCTCAGCCCCAAAAACCCTTTTAAACTGCTTTATTTGGCCCGCTACAGAAGTGCCTCATCGTTTTTATGTTTTGAATATGCTTTTTAAGTGTTCAAGGGTGTTTTATAATCATGTTTTTGTGCTTATGATTGATTAACATGTAGAAAATGTCATATTGACATATATAAATATATTTTTTATAATTTTTTAATACTATACGTGAAGCTCTTGCCTCGCGCTTTAAGCCCCGCACTTCGGATTTTGGAACCAAAACGCCTCGGAGCGCCTCGCACTTTTTTAAACCAAGGTCATGGAAAGGGCAATTGGCGTGGTACTCACAGTACACCGCAAGGGAGTTCAAAGAACGATTTACTACATCAGCCGCATCCTCCTGGATGTGGAAACAAGATACTCGACAATGGAAAAGCTAGTCCTCGCGCTAATACACGAATCGCGAAGATTACGGCGGTACTTCCAGGGATACCCTATCTA
The DNA here is from genome assembly GCA_030844895.1 of Ambrosia x helenae. Classification (NCBI taxonomy): domain Eukaryota; kingdom Viridiplantae; phylum Streptophyta; class Magnoliopsida; order Asterales; family Asteraceae; genus Ambrosia; species Ambrosia x helenae. The sequence goes on along the minus strand of CM061230.1, from coordinate 64,863,595 downwards.
CGTCCTAAAAGACTACCAAATCAACGACGTATTTTACAAACCAGAGCTATTGGGTTGCCTTGCAAAATGGGCGATTGAACTGGGGGAACACGACATCAATTACAAGCCCATGACCCGCCATTAAAGGACAAGTACTTGCTGATTTCTCAATGGAAATTCCCGCCGACAAAATTCAAGATTGCTTGGAAGAACAATAGCCCGATGGGGCATGAAAAACGATGGGTCAGGCGCGGGACTATGCCTTATCAACCCAGATAACAAAGAGTTCACCTATGCCATTCACCTCGAATTTCGAAGCATGAACAATGAGGCAGAATATGAAGCTTTATTGGCAGGCCTCCGCATTGCAGAAAAAATCGGAGCCCGCCACCTTGAGGCGCCTGTGGATTCAATGCTTGTCTCAGGACACATCAACAACACATTTAACGCGCGAGACGCGATCATGGCATTCTACCTCGAACAAGCTAGGCTAATCATTCGCAGGTTTCATTAATGTACTGTCATCCATATCAAATGGAGTGAGAATAAACCTGCGGATGCGCTGAGCAAGATGGCTTCAACGGTCTTCGAGCACATGGGCAAGGATATCCGTGTTGAACTGTTAGATAAACCATCTGTTCCACTGCGATAAGTGAACGTCATCCAAATAGGTAACGCGTCCAGGATGACCCCAATCAAAGGTAACCTGGCATCCGGCATCTGGCTTGAGAACAAATCATAGGTTCGGAAACTCCAGTACAAGGCTTTACATTATCAGCTGACCGACGGTATACTTTACCGTCTATCTTACCTAGGGCCGCTACTCTGCTGCGTTAACTCAACAGATGCGTCATTCCTTATCCAAGATATTCATGAGGGCATCTGTGGGCTACACGCGAGGCCCAGAATGGTTGTTGCCAAGTTGATGAACACAGCGTACTACTGGCCAGGCATGCACCTGGACGAAGTGGCATAACTTCGCATATGCGATTCTTTCCAGCGTCACGCGCCAAACATCATGCGCCCCAAGAACGACCTGGTGCTTGTTACTACGGAATGACCATACCAGAAATGGGCAATTGACCTTGTTGGACCATTCCCTACAATGCCAGGAAATGTTATGTTCCTGATCGTTACGATAGACTACTTCACTAAATGGGTTGAGGCAAAGCCCCTAGCAAAGATTGATAGGGCTCATGTCAAGAAATTCATTTGGGAGTTCATCATTTACAGATTCGGCTTACCCTACCAACTTGTGAGCGATTATGGCACGTAGTTCACAGACCAGCACCTACAACAGTGTTGTTTAACAGATCTTCACATATGTCGCGCAACCGGAAGGGAACAAACAAGTCGAAAGAACAAATCAAAGTATCATCGAAGGCATCAAAGCATGGGTCAGAACCAAGCGAACGGGGTGGGTCGATCAGGTTCCATATGTTTTATGGGCCCATCACACCTTGACCAAAACGACCAATGGTGAAACTCTGTTTAACCTCACGTACGGCTCCGAGAGCGTTATACCTGGCGAAATTGGATGCCCTTCCGCAAGGGTACTCATGACGGACAAAGGAACAAACGACATGGAGTTGCACTTATACCTTGACTGCCTAGAAGAACGGCGTGAACTCGCCGCAATCAAAGAAGCCAAGTACAAGAAACAGCTGGAGCGCTACTACAATTAACAAATAAAGTTATACAAATTCAACGTTGTGATTATGTCTTCCGTAGAAACGAAGCCTCTAACGCAGAAAATCATGGTAAGTTGGCTCCTAATTTGTAACACCCTGACCAATGGCGGAATAATCATGGTGCACGATAGTGACGATTCTTCAATAGCTTGTGGACTAAATGTGTAAATATATTTAAGCAAAACAAATTTTTTACATTGTTCAAATCCAAAACAAAACTTAACATGTCTCAAATTGAAATAGAATCAAACATAACATGATCAAAAGTTTCACGATTTATTAATTAAGCACTAGGTCCAAGCCTAAGCGTGAAAGCATGAGAATATCAAACTGCACCTGAAAACATATACAAAATAATTTTGTCAACACATTTAATGCATTGGCGAGTACACCAGTTTATATATATATAGGTTTAGGTTCCTGTACAAAGGCATCTTTTTGTGAGAAGGGTAAGAAGCCATTTGAGAATGACACGTGGCAAGGTTCTAATTAAATAAAAAGGGTAATAGAATAATTTTATAAATAATCAACTTTTTCAAAAATCAATTCTCATAATTAAAAGGAGAGATTTATGGACCAAATAATATCATCATTTCAAATAAATCTTCAAATCTCACAAGTTAATATCATGATTTAATTTATTTTTTTAATATTCATATGATTCTTAAAATCAATTACGAAAAACACTCCAACAACTAAATTGATTATTTTGATGAAGTTAAGGCACATGGTGTTATTTGATAAAGTTTAAAAAAAACTTTATTTGATCAGCAAGGATAAGTTATTATTTTGTCAGGCAAAGCACATGGTGTTTTACAGGCCGGTATACCATAAGACTTGAAGGTATAACACATCTTTTTGTGTTATTTTTGTATGAAGTTTTACCGATACAAAATATGGTTTTCTATGCACATTGGTGTTTTATTGAAACACATATAGTGATTATTTTGTTAATTATGTTATGATCTATGGTGTTTTACTGAAAGAAAATGTGGTTTCGCTATACATGGTGTTTTACTGATGTACATAAGTTTTGAAGATAAAACACATTGATATGAATATAAAATAAAAACCCCTCAAAGAATATCATAAAAAAAAAACATAATGAAATGGATAGGTTACATTATGTAAAACATAACTGTTAATAACATGTTTACACTAAGAACACCATATTATCCATTGTATTTGCCATAAAATACATCAACTAAATACAACATACATGTATTTTAATATAAAACACCATACTGTAATACAACCTTTCAGACGTAAAACACCATGACTTGAATCTTAATTCATTCCTCACATCGCTTAAAACACCATGACTTGAATGAACTCGTGATTACATTAAATCTCAAACACCATAGCTTAATCTAGGGACGTGAATCTTAAACCCATATTTTTTTTTTGGTCTCCCCCCTTTGATTTTAAGTTTTCTGATTACTTGTTTGGATGATTTTGTAGGTTTTTTTGTTAGATAGAGAGAGAAAGAAAGAAATAAAGAAAATCGTGAGAGAGAGAGAAAAAAAAGAGAGAGAGAAAGAGAGTATAAAAGGAATGGTTATGAAAGAAAAGAGAAAATGGTGGAGAGACTTTAATAAAATGGTAATTTTACTCTTATACCCTTGAATCATCTAATTAATTAATTTAATTATAACACTAATTAATATTTGTCATCCATTTAATCTCAACCATCAATCTATAGATCTAATGGTCCAAAACACTTCTTATCCTTCTCACAAAAAAGACCCTTTGTACAGGAACCCTACCCTATATATATATATATATATAATAGACCCAAAAAGTGATTCGCAATTCATGTGCTATACTATTTTCAATTATGTAACTAGTAGTACATATGTTCAAAATCAAGCCTATAAGAATCAAGAATCAAGAATCAAGTGTCAAGAATCACATAACAATGACCAAGGGCTTCCCCTCGAAAGGGTAAATCAATCAAGGGATATAAATCATAGTACTATTCATTGTTATGTTTGGCTTACAAATAAGTTAATGATTTTGACAAGGTATAAGTACACACAACTAACATAAAGCAACATGTAAAGCACGTAATAGAATCGCGTTTTAAATAAATATTTGCGTTTAACATAAGGTACATGTTTTACCCCACAATAATAAAAAAAGAAAAAGGAGAAAGATATACTCACAGTATGCGTAGGGATTCGATCCTACTGAACGATGAGTGTTTAACTAATAAAGATCCCAAACGATTCAACCTAAAGGAATAATAATTTATAAGAGAATGAACTTAAATTCTAAGGTATCGAGGATTGGGTACTAAAAGTGGGAATAAATTAAAATTTGGGGATTCTAGGGTTTTAATTAAATAAGTATGTATTAAAAGTGGAAATAAATAATAAATAAATAAATAAATAAAAATTTTAAGTCCAATTTATTCTGATACAAAAATATATTCCAGAATTTTTAACCTCAAATTTTTTTATTCTAGTAATTTAAATTGATTTATTACTATTAATAATGAAATAATTAGGGAATAAATACAAATAAAGTTTAAAAACATTATTTTCAATTTTTGAATAGTGGTTTACATATATTATATGTGGGAAAAAATTTATAAATTATGTTTCATCTTATTTTTAATTAAAACATAATTTAATTGATTTTAATCAATTAAATCTACTTAAATTGTAAAAACGGGTAAACATAATACTTTAACAGAAAATAAAATTAGGAAAAGGTTTTATATGGTTAGAAATAACTCCACAAAATTTTTGGTATTAAAATGATTAAAAATAAATTTTTTTATAAATTAATTATGATTTAAACAAAATACATACATTAAAAATAATAAATAATATTTTTTCGGAAAAATAAAACTACAAATATAAACTTTAGAGTTTTGTGAAGCTATGATAAATTTTATAAAAAATTTCGGACTACGTTTTCTATTTTTAATAATTAAATGTATTTCTGTAAGATATATATATATATATATATATATATTTAAAGAAAATGAAAAAAAAAAAAAAGAATAGAAAAGCTGAAAAAAGGAACACCAAAAAAACAACAACCACTGTTGGGCTCTAAATTGAGACTTGAATAGGGTGTTTTCACGCTCAGACCAGTTGGTCATGGTGTCTGTTTGTTAATTTTTCCAGATTCAGAATGCATATAAACACAACCTGAAACAACATAAATCCCCAAATAAACTTATAAACACTAATCCACAAATCAGCTTATTTGAAGCATGATTTGTTACAGTTAATAAATGATGTTATAGGGCTTTTATTCCTAGTTAAAAGCCGATTCATATGCATGTAAAATCAAAGATTATGGTGTACCAATCGATGATGAATTCTGAGCACAAAGTCACGAACAAGGAGCTCGAAAATGGGAAGATTTAGAGCACGAGGGTGAGAGGTTTTAGAGGGGTTTTTTCTTAGTCGCACGTTACTGATATAGGGTGAGAGTTTAATCGAAATTCTATGGCCTATATATGCGATTTCAGAAGGTGGGTTTTTGGAAGGTTAATAATGTCGCTTTTAATCCATCAATTGACAGTCAATACGCGTGTTAATCAAGCAATTTTGTAAGTATGGAAGGTAGAATAGATTAGGGCTCTCAATAATGATGTTTGAATTCAAAAAAAATGGGCGTGTTTAAGCTTGGTAATTGTCGTGGGTCTTTAAACGGGTCAAACCGGACCTGATTTGGGACTATTCGATCAAGAAGGAAGGGCAAGAATAGCTGAAATGGGCTTCGAATTGGGCTGAAATGTTGGGCCTCTCAAGTGGGTTTGGATGGGGTTTAGTTTGGGTTAAATGGATAATAGATGGTTATTAGGAGTTAAAGTTTCATAAAAACTACATCAACCATTTTATTATTATTATCATTACTAGATTTGTTTTTTTTAATTAAAAAAATATATTTTATTATTATTATTATTATAAAATAAAATAAAATAAAAAGAACACAAGGTCTTGACTTTATAACATGCATATTTAAGTGTATATAAAAAACACGAAAATAATAGATAAAAGAAAAGAAGTAATGGACCTTTATTATTTGATAAAAACTCCAAAATTACAGAGCTACAAATGTCAAATAAGCAAACATTAAGGACTAAAGTTGTGCAAAAGTAAAAGTAAAAGGTGACGGATGTCACAACATCCCCTACTTTTGAGAATTTCGTCCCGAAAATGCTTCAAGTGGAATTCTCTGGAAATAGGTGAGAATATTTTGAGTTCATTTGGTGTTCACGATCCCAAGTAAACTTTGGGCCACGTTTAGACTCCCAATGAAATTTGACTATCAGAACACGACTGCGCTTGAGTGTTTTGACTTCTCATTCCATAATCTCCATAGGTTTCTCTGTGAAGCACATCGATTCATCAATCTGGATATCCTCTAAAGGGACACGGAGGTTCTCGTCTGGGAAACACATTTTGAGATTGGAAACATGAAACGTGGAGTGGACATTCCTGAGCTCTGGAGGTAGATCAAGCTTGTAAGCTACCTTCCCAACTCGCTCAAGAACCTTAAAAGGGCCTACATATCGTGGCGCAAGTTTCCCTTTCTTCCCAAATCGAAACATACCCTTCCATGGTGAAACCTTGAGGAGTACCATATCACCGATTTGAAATTCTAGAGGTTTGCGTCCTTGATCTGCATAGCTCTTCTATCTGCTCCGAACAACCTGCAAATTGTCACGAATCCGGAGAATTTTTTCTGTCGTCTCCTGTATCAGCTCGGGACCGGTGATCTGTGTTTCACCGACCTCATTCCAACAAACGGGTGAACGACATTTGCGACCATAGAGTGCCTCGAAAGGTGCCATATTAATAATGGCATGGTAACTATTATTATATGAAAACTCAACCAAAGACAAATGGGTGTCCCATTTGCCACCAAAATCGATGACGCACGCTTTAAGCATATCCTCCAATGTTTGGATGGTTCGTTCGGTCTGACCATCCTTCTGCGGTGTGATTGGCCGTGCTAACATTTAGCTGAGTACCACGTGCTGATTGAAGTGTTTGCCAAAAGCGAGAAGTGAACAGACTATCGCGATCAGAAATGATGTCCAGAGGAATACCATGACGACTGACAATCTCATCAATATAGATTCTAGCCAGTTTTTCAACTGCATAGGTTTCACGAATGGGTAGAAAATGAGCGGATTTAGACAACCTATCAACAATGACCCAAATACTATCATGACCATGAGAGGTGCATGGAAGTTTTGTGATGAAGTCCATAGCAATTTTCTCCCACTTCCACACTGGAATTTCTGGTTGTACAAGCAAGCCAGATGGACGTTGGTGCTCGGCTTTGACTTTTGAGCAAGTGAGGCATTTAGCCACATAAAGGGCTATGTTCTTTTTCATGTTGGGCCACCAATATAAGTTATGCAGATCCTGATACATTTTATCTGCACAAGGGTGAATGGAATAACGAGACTCATGAGACTCGTCCATGAGAAAAGTACGCAGGTTGTCCCGATTAGGAATCCAAAGACGATTCATGAAATACAGTAAACCATGTTTGGTTTCCAATTGATTTTCAGCACCACATGACATTTCCTCGTACATGTTGCCTTCAGTGACTAAGACGTGTTGGGCTTCAAAAATGCGGAGTTTGATATCGGATTGAATTTGGGCACAATAAAGCCGGGCATGGTAATTATGAGTGAGAGCATCGTCCACAACATTCGCTTTGCCAGGATGATAGCGAATCTCGCAGTCGTAGTCATTTAACAACTCGACCCATCGTCGTTGACACATATTGAGATCCCTTTGGTTAAAGATGTGTTGGAGGCTTTTGTGGTCAGTGAAAACCACACATTTTGTACCATATAAATAGTGCCTCCACATCTTAAGTGAAAAAACGACTGCTCCAAGTTCAAGATCGTGGGTGGTATAATTCTTCTTGTGGATTTTCAACTGTCGTGATGCGTAGGCTATAACCTTGCCTCGTTTCATGAGAACACAACCAAGACCTTGGTTAGAGGAATCACAATAAACCACGAAGTCATCATTACCATCAGTTAGGGAAAGAATTGGAGCATCACAAAGTTTTTGTTTCAAGGTTTGGAAGGCTTCTTCTTGTCTGGGTCCCCATGCGTAAGGTTTATCATTATGGGTTAATGATGTGAGGGGTAAAGCAATCTTGGAGAAGTTGGGGATGAAACGACGGTAGTAAACAGCTAGTCCAAGAAAAGAATGAATTTCAGTATGAGACTTTGGCGTAATCCAATTTTTAACAGTTTCGATCTTAGCTGGATCCATGTGTATTCCCTTGTTGTTGATAGCGTTCCTTAGGAATTGAACTTCCTTAATCCAAAATTCACATTTGGAGAATTTAGCATACAGTTGCTCATCCCGTAAAACACTCAATATTTGGCAAAGGTGTTGTTCGTGGGCAACTTCAGACTTGGAATATATGAGGATGTCATCAATGAAGACAATGACAAATTTATCCAAGAATGGTTTACAAACCCGATTCATAAGATCCATGAAAACGGCGGGCACGTTGGTTAATCCGAAAGGCATAACCATAAACTCTTAGTGGTCGTATCGAGTGCGAAAAGCAGTTTTAGGAATATCATACTCATGAACTCGAAGCTGGTGATATCCAGAACGAAGGTCAATCTTAGAAAAGCAAGTTGCACCCTGTAATTGATCGAAAAGATCATCGATTCTTAACCGTAAGCTTGTTAAGCTCACGATAATCGATGCACATGCGAAAAGACCCATCTTTCTTCTTTACAAACAATATTGGAGCTCCCCAAGGATATGAGCTAGGACTAATGAATCCCTTGTATGCCAATACTTAGAGTTGACTTGCAAGTTCTTGCATTTTAGAAGGTTCAAGACGGTAAGGGGATTTAGCAACAGGTGTAGCACCAGGAACAAGATCAATCCGAATTTCAACAGGACGAACGGGTGGAAGACTGGGAAGATCATCTAGAAAAACCTCTGGAAAATCACGAACAATAGGGACATCTTGAATACTCATACCCTTGTCCTTCTTTTCCATAACATGAGCCAAGAAGGATACATAATTCTTGCGTAAGTATTTGCGGGCTTGAGTGCAAGACATGAGTTTCAAACAACTCGATGGCTTTTCACCGTATACAAGTAAAAAGTCACCAGATGAAAATGAAATCAAAATGTATTTCTCAAAGCAAACAACTTCAGCACAATGTTTAGAAAGCCAATCCATTCCTATGATGACATCAAAGCTACCTAATTTCATAGGTATGAGATCGATAGGGAAGTCGTGACTATAAAGGTTCAAGGTGCAATTGCGGATGACAGACTCAATCATAATGGGTATACCATCAGCAACTAAAACTATAAAGGAACAAGCAAGACGAGTACGAGTACGAGTAAGCAACAGTTCAAACTCTAAGGAAACAAAACTCTTATCCGCACCAATATCAAACAAAACCGAAGCATATAACCCATTAAAATGAAAAGTACCGTTAATCACGTCATTATCAGCTTGAGCCTGGTTTGCATTGATGTTGAATGCCCGTCCATGGGCTGGTGCTGCTGGAGTTGCTAGGTTCACGGGAGCTTGAATTTGTGGTAAGAGGTGTGGGCATGCAATATTTATGCGGTTGGGATCTCCACAAGCATGACAAGCTCGACCCTGAGCAGCAATAGGTCTCTGGTTCTAGACAGCAGGCTAAGGGGTAGTCACGGGTCCACCCACCATACGACAGTAATGGGCAGTATGACCCATTCTGCCACACGTGTCACACTTTCGGCAAGGTAGGTGGGCTGCATGCTGATAGTGACAAGTGATGCATTGAGGGTGTGGGCCAGTATAAGCTCTCTAGACAATTTATTCTTGAGGAGCAACAGGTGGGTTCCTAGAAACGGGAACTTGGTTAATGGGTGCAACAACAGTATAGTTTTAGGACGTTGCCTTACGCTTCTTATTAGCCCTGGTAGAAGAAGCAGAAGCGCCATTGGGTGGTGCAACGGTGGTGGTTGATTCATTAGATCGTTTGGTACTTTTGCGAGTCAGAGTACCATCACGAACATGTTTATCAGTAAGTGCAGCAGAGAGACGAATAGCTTCCTCAACAGATGCAGGTTTGCTCCCCAAAATAGTGTCGTTGATTTGAGGTGGTAGTCCCTCTATGTACTTCTCGATTGCTCGAGAAAGCAGAGTTACCATATGAGGAATCAGTAGGCTTAGCTCATGGTAGCGGGTGTTGTAGGGTATGTTGTTGCCACTATTCTGCTTAAGGTTCCAAAATTCTGCTTCCTACTTTCTCAACTCATTCCTTGGACAAAATTCAGTAGTCATAAGAGTCTTGAACTCATCCCATGGCATAGCCAGGGCAGCTTCAACTCCACGGTTATGCTCCTCACCGTTCCACCAGGTGAGTGCCCGTTTTTGCAGGACACTGGTGGCATGGTGAACGCGCAACTCATTAGAACAGTCACTGTTAATGAAAGTATTCTCCATACTCTCAAACCATTCAAGTAGCCCAAATGCTCCTATCGTGTGTGACACCCGACATATTCAACTGAACATTTTACAAACTTATAAGTCTACCTCAGCGAGAAACATTTTATTAACGTACTAAACTGTGTCAGTTGAGTAAGGTTACTTTACGTATTGTCCAGGGTTCAATGATCTGGAGGATCATTGGTGTTATTTTGTTTACACACGAGTCTTGAGTCCCGTTGTTGGTGAAATTACATTAATTGAATTATGTGCTATATACATAGCTTGACCCATATATGTTATATAATGTGCAATTACGTGTTTTAATGGTGTTTACATGATTGTACACAATTCTATATGATTAACATATGTTAGGATTGCATGTTCATGTGTTAGGATGTGTTAAAATGCGTAAAAACGACAAAATTGGAAAATCTAGAAGAGATGGGATCTGGTTCGACCTTAACAGGGTCGAACCAAGGCATTGATTACTTAAAAACTCCATTCGACCTCCATAATGTTCCATTCGACCCCTGCAGGGGTCGAACCAGCCATCAGTATAAATACCATACTTTGCAATTTTTCATCATTTCACAAACCCCAAACACCTCTAAACACTCTCTCTCGACTTTAATCACTTGGGAAGGAGTTTTTGACCTTGTTTTTCACAATCTAGCCTTCTATATCATAAACAAGTGAAGATCTAAGGTGTGTTCTTGATCCAAAATCCTTTTTAAGCATTTTTTATTCGTTTTTATTAAACCCCAAAGGTCCAGATCTGTTTTAAGATAGTTTTTATGATTAACAACCTTTCTAACATCTTTCTAAACAAAACCTTATCATAAACATAAGCTTTCATACAAATTAACATGCGTTAATGGTGCTTTATGTTGTGTTATGTGTTCTTTGATGATTAAATGTTGTGTAGATGTTATATAAATGTTCTAGGACTATTATTGATGATGGGTTTTGGTTATCTTAGGTCACAAGTTGTTGGATGGTGATGTTTTGTCTATTTTGGGGATTTCTGATCGATCTAGAGTTTGATTCTTGATGTTAATGTTAATGAAATGATTGGGGTTTTCATATACATACTAATAGGTGCATTTTGAGCTAATTGTTGAATGATTTCATTAAGTTTCCAAATTGGGTAAAGTTTTCATGCATGATGTGACATTTCCATAATTTTGCCATTTTGGGTAAGTAATAATACGGAGTGATTTTGGAGTAAAATTGGTAGGGTTTCGTGGGGATATGTTATTCATACTTGACTGCTGTGTTTCGTGATGTTTCGTTGTTTTCGGACTGTTTTGATGCGATTTGATGCGTTTTAGGATGTTTGCTGCAGACTGAGTCGAATGAAGACTCTGTAGGTCGAATCAAAACTTAAACAGGTCGAATGAACTTTAATTTGGTCGAACGAACATGATTTAGGTCGAATTAACACGTGTTAGGGTTGAATTAACATGTGTTAAGGTCGAATGAACACGTGTTACGTTGTATGAACTTATGTATGGGTCAAATGAACTCCAATTGGGTCGAACCAACTCCAATTTCGTGCTGATTCGACCTTACAACTCCGTATGTGGGATTTTTGATGCAAACTAACTATTTTAAGGTTGAACCTCATGTGTAATCTATGTGTACTTGATTAGTTTGTGTAATGGGTCACCAACGGGATGTCGAGTTGGTCTGGTGTGCTGGTTTAACAGTCAAACACGTTTTCAAACATACTTAGTCATGATTTGGACAATCGGGGTCTAGTTAACCTAGGGGTTATTAGTCAAAACACTAATGCAAACTTTTATGATAGATCACCGGTATTTGGGACTATCAAGACTATTTCTTTACTTAAGGAAGCAAACTAAGGTGAGTGTCATAGCCCCATTCTTTATTGTTTTCATACTTTTGGGGGAGAAACATGCGGTACGAACTTTCAAACTTTAGACCAACATATTACATTATATCACATGGATACTTAGTGACTTATATTCATTGGTAAAGTCCTCTCAAACTTAGTGAACCATTAATATGTGGACACATAGCGGGGAAAGTGTGAAAAGATCTATTGGACCTGGCAAGCCCCACCTAGGCCGACTGGAGGTCGGTGGTGGTTGCATATTTTTCCTACAACTTACGTCACCGGGTGATGAACCGGTGACGGGTAGTGAGGCATTCTAAAGTTCAGCAGTGGTCCACGACACTACAGTATCATGTAACGATGTCTAGCAAGCATCAGGTATAGATGTAAGGATTGTTGGGCCTGGATTACTATTATTACAAAATTTTGCAAACTTTATCTCTGTGACTCACCGGCACAGTATGTGTTGACTAACTTTGCATGTTTTCTTAGGTCGCTAAGGTAGCAGAGAGTCTTAGGCGCACTGGAGTCGCATTGCGTCTAGTCTTGCATTCATAAGTAAACCATGTTTGGTTTGCATTCGTACTTTTGAACTATGGTTTTGTAAACATTAAAGCTTCCACTGTTGTTGTCTGTTTTTACTTTGAAACTTATAACAACGTGGTTGGTTATTTCTACGTTATTTTCATATCATATAGTTGTCGTTTATTGTGACCGTTGACTTGGATCCTGGTATGTCACGCACCTCGCGGTAAAACCCCACATGTGGAATTTGAGGGTGTGACACCGTACCAAAGAATTTGGTCGGGTTACATGAATTGAAGTGCTTGAAAGTACACTTGCTCCGATTACTCCCACCAGTACTGCCTTCGTTCCCGTTCGAGTTACCATTTGAGTTACTGTTCGAGTTACTATTCGGGTTAATGGCATTCATGATGGTCGGGAGAAGGGAAGCTAGGTGATCATTGAGTAGGGTTGCGACGCGTCGATCAGAACGTCGGTTAGCACTATGCTTGGAGGTGTTTGCACGAAGTTGATGACCAGACATCTACAAAAGAAGACAAGGAATGTAAGGAAAAATAAAACAGGTGGCGTACGATATAATGGAAAATTGCTAGAGTAATGATGATGATAACTCAAGGGAGAACATTAGATAAGAGAAATGCATAAGAATAATCAATGATACAAGTCAACATGTGATGAAATCGAGAATGTAAACGATAAATGATACATAAATAATAATTCAATAAAATGATATGTTGGGATTGTTTCCATTAAGAAACTTTTGACTACCCAAAGTTGTTGGGATTTCTAGTGACTTGTGGGAGCATGCTTTAGCCTATATGTGAATGTTCATCCCAAGAGTTCCCAGGTAGGCATACGGTCCCCTCGTCTGATTGGGATTTATGCGAAATGCTAGGCCTAGACAGAAAACACAAGATACATGCGCTCACCCTTCCAGATTGCACGTGTCCCGTCACTATTGATCCCAAAAACTTTGGTGGGATTTTAAAACGAGGTGTAGAAATAAATCCTTGAGGTGATATCACTTCCTAGCTCAAGTATTTATTTCAAAAAACACAAAACATATGGTGGAGTAAAACTAATCACTAAGATAAGGATATTACTCCTAGCTTAGTGGTGAAGTTTCTTTTGGAGGAATAATTCCATGAGGTATGGATACCACTCCTACCTCAAAGATATATTCCAAGATAATGTGAGGAGTGAAACTAATCACCAAGGTATGGATGTCACTCCTAACTTGGTGATTTCATTTCAGTTGTGAAATACGATTGTCTCCTTTGAGTTTGATTGCTAAAAAGAAAAATTGCGAAAATTTTGTTATTCTAGTAATTTAAATTGAGTTATTACTATTAATAATGAAATACTTAGGAAATAAATACAAATAAAGTGCAAAAACATTATTTTCATTTTTTGAACAGTGGTTTACATATGTTATAAGTGGGAAATTTTTTTATAAATTATGTTCCATCTTATTTTAATTAAAACATAATTTAATTGATTTTAATCAATTAAATCTACTTAAATTTTAAAAATGGGTAAAAATAATATTTTTACAGAAAATAAAATTAGGAAAAAGTTTTATATGGTTAGAAATAACTCCAAAAAAATTTGGTATTAAAATGATTAAAAATTATTTTTTATGAATTAATTATGATTTAAACAAAATAAATACATTAAAAATAATAAATAATATTTTTTCAGAAAAATAATATTACAAATATAAACTTTTGAGTTTTGTGAAGCTATGAAAATTTTTATAAAAATTTTGGACTACGTTTGCTTTTTTTTAATATTTAATTGTATTTCTATAAGATATATATATATATATATATATATATATATATATATATATATAAAGAAAATGAAAAAAAAAGAAAAGAATAGAAAAGATGAAAAAAAAGAACACCAAAAACCACAACCACTGCTGGGCTCTAACTTGACACCTGAATAGGGTGTTTTCACGCTCAGACCAGTTGGTCTTGGTGTCTGTTTGTTAATTTTTTCAGATTCAGAATGCATATAAACACAACCTGATACAACATAAATCCCCAAATAAACTTATAAACCCTAATCCACAAATCGACTTAATTGAAGCATGATTCGTTACAGTTAATAAACGATGATATAGGGCTTTTATTCCTAGTTAAAAGCCGATTCATATGAATGTAAAATCAAAGATTATGGTGTACCAATCGATGATGAATTCTGAGCACAAAGTCACGAACAAGGAGCTCGAAAATGGGAAGATTGAGAGCACGAGGGTGAGAGGTTTTATAGAGGCTTTCTTAGTCGCACGTTTCTGATATAGGGTGAGAGTTTAATCGAAATTCTATGGCCTATATATGCGATTTCAGAAGGTGGGTTTTTGGAAGGTTAATAATGTCTCTTTTAATTCGTCAATTGACAGTCAATACGCGTGTTAATCAAGTAATTTGTAAGTATGGAAGGTAGAATAGATTCGAACGCTCAATAATGATGTTTGAATTCAAAAAAATTGGCACGTTTAAGCTTGGTAATTGTTGTGGGTCTTTAAACGGGTCAAACCGGACTTGATTTGGGGCTGTTCGATGAGGAAGGAAGGGGAAGAAGAGGTGAAATGGGCTTCGAATTGGGCTGAAATGTTGGGCCTCTCAAGTGGGTTTGGATGGGGTTTAGTTTGGGTTAAGGGTAATGGGTTAAATGGATAATAGATGATTATTAGGAGTTAATGTTTCATAAAAACTACATCAACCATCTTATTATTATTATCATTACTAAATTTGTTTTTTTATTATATTTTTTAATTTATAAAAATATATTTTATTATTATTATAAAATAAAATGAAATAAAAAGAACACAGAGTCTTGACTTTATAACATGTATATTTAGGTTTATATAAAAAAACACAAAAATAATAGATAAATAAAAAAGAAGTAATGGACTTTTATTATTTGATAAAAACTCCAAAATTACCAGAGATAGAAATGTCAAATAAGCAAACATTAAGGACTAAAGTTGTACAAAAGTAAATGTAAAAGGTGACGGATATCACATAACTAGGAAGGACCATACAAGATTCTATTGGACATAATAATAATATAAGCTAGATATATATATCACGCCGGGTTGTGTAAGAATCATCACCACAAGACAAGTCGGTTCAATACAAGACATGGCGGTTCAATGTAAAACATGTTGGTTCACCAAAATAGACGCGTCGATTAGTCAATAGTTATGTCGGTTAAACATGTTGTAGTATTAGTATATATATGTATCATGTATCACATTGTTACGGTTATCAAGTTTTGTTTATCAAACCAAAACAGCTGAAACAATCCCCTTGTAATCTTACACGATCAAATTAATAATATTATCATTCATTATCAGTTTTCTTTGCAAATCAGTGTATATCTTTTTTAAATCCTTCAACAAAATTGGTATCAGAGCCAATACACGAAGGCTCAATTAAGAACATTTGATTCCGGTAGTTACACACGAAAAAAAACAAAGGAACAAGCGAATCAATTAAAAACATCCGAGGGAACGAAACAACTGCAAAGAATTTATACTCGATTCTTCGACAGAGATTCATCATCAAATAACGAAAGAAATCTGTCTGTAAAATTCCCTGATTCTCTTATCTGAATTTCGATTTCTTGTTTTCTTAAAGCAGAGTGTTATTATACTACATTCTTATCAAATTTTTTGTGTGAAAAATCATAGAACTATTGATTATCTAAAGATTCACACAAATAATTGTTTGTTGAAATCGAATTAGAAATAAAAAGTCAAACGATCACTCTGTCCTATATTGTTTTATTTTGTTCTCTGTTTTTGGCGGGAAACCAATAAGTTAGTATAATAATTGACAATTCAGAAACCACCACTTTGCTTTAAAAGGTCAAACACTAGAGAAAAAATATCAGATTTAAAGAAAAGAAAGAAACAGAAAGTTTTTTTTTTTGTTTTGGACTTTTGTCGAGTATAACAATTTTTAAAGTATAAAAATATAAATAGAATTTATTAAAATAAAAGGAGAAAAAAGGGGAACATGACAACACAAGGAGGGGTACAAACCCAAATTCCAAAACTCTTGGGACAAAATTATTATCATTGGCATATTCAAATGAAAGTGTTATTGGAGTCCCAAGACTTGTGGAATGTGGTAGAAGATGGTGTTAGAGAATTACCAAACGATGCAAGTGATGTCTTACGAAAGAAACATAAGGAACAAAATAAGAAAGATAAGAAGGTACTCCATTATTTATTTCAAGCATCAACGGAAACAATATTCGAAAGAATTGCTAATGCAAAAACATCTAAGGAAGCATGGGAAATTCTATACAAATCCTATCATGGAGAGCGTCGTGTAAAAAGAGTAAAACTACAAACCCTTAGATGTGAATTTGATGCTCTAAGAATGCAAGAAACAAAAACAATAGAAGGATATTTTGATAGAGTTACTACAATAGTTAATCAATTAAGGATGAATGAAGAAGAATTAAGTGATACACGGGTAGTTGAGAAGATTTTACGTAGCATGACCAGAAAATATGAGTCAGTAGTAGTAGCTGTAGAAGAGTCCAAAGATTTAGAAAATATGTCAATTGAAGAACTTATGGGAATACTACAATCCCATGAATTAAGACTTAAACAATATGACACACACGTCATGGATCAAGCATTTCAAGTGCAAAGCGGGACTCAAGCAAGGAATAAAGAAGGAAATAGGTACAATAACAGCTACAGAGGAAGAGGAAGAGGAAGAGGAGGAAGTTTAGGGGATATGGACCCATTGTATGCTACAATTGTCAAGGATTAGGTCATATAGCTAGAAATTTGTGACAACCGGTGTATTTATTCTCTCTTAGACCTTCCGTAGTGAGAATTTACTTTAGCGCCCCCTCCTTTAACATGATTGGCTGCAAGAAGTTGGCTCACCAACCAAAGAAGAAATGACGTTATCATCTTAGCGCCGAACACTCATTTTGGGATTTTTAGCGCCCCTTAGCGCCCCCGAAGTGGTGTTTAAGGCGCTAAAATGGGATAAATGCCCCAATTGGCACCCCACTACACATGGCCTTATGGGATTTCCTTTTCATTTAAAATACCTATGAGATTTTCTTTATAATTATTTGCAATATAAACTAATATTCGGTACAAATATGCATTTGATGCATGGATATATATGTCTACACAAATAATTTTAGTTTTCCTCACAAATTAACGAAGGTATCCTATTTATATATATATATATATACACTTTAAATTAAATAATAAATTATTAATCGATCTTCTCCAAACCATGTCGGGCGGAAACGTAGCTTTTGGACAATCTAAAGCGGTAATCTCGGAGTTGCCGTTTTGGTGCAAAATGAAACATTTCATAACTATTTATCCATTCCGCAAATCATGTTAAACTTGTCGAACACGTATTTGACCGGTCACTCATGTTTAAATGTTTGAATTTAGATTCCTAAAATCTCGGCCTCAATTACTCAAAACGAAATCCATTTGTGCAATCAAATCCGTTATAAATACGTCCTTGAACCTTAGATCGGCTACACACCCGAACATCACATGTAATCGCGCTCAGTTGTGTCCCTTTTATGTTTTTGAGCTCGCCGAAAAACGCATGAATTCCGACGTCGCCTCTGCTCTCTTTTGCCAATTGTCCGCCATCATTAACGACCATCGCAAACCTGTCGAATATAATCACCACCATTTCTACCAGCTTCCCTCTGTTCCGTTGCATCACTTTGCCGCACCTTCGCCGCCCTCTATTGGTTCCATTTTCGTCTAAGGTAATCCTATTTCCCTTGGATTTTTTTTATATATTTGGTGAGGTATGGGGGTGTAGTTTTGTTTTTGGGAGTAGATGTGTGTTTGTGAAATGGGTTGGGTTTCGAAATGGATTACATTAAGTGTACGTAAATTTTTTTGAAGTCATAATATATTGTCTATATCCCTTTTGGATTCTTTTTCTTTTCAATAATTATATATTCTTTTTGAAGTCATAATATATTGTCTGGGTTTCGAAATGGTCTTGGTAATTATTTATTTTTTTTCGAACTCTTAAATAATAAATTAGTAATGTTAATTAATCTTTGCAAATGAACATGGACAGAACTTTTATTTACCCAAATAGTTACAAGTAACCCAACACTCATATATTTTCTTTCATGTCAACATTCCTTCCTAGTTAATTTGTAAAATTCGTGACATACAAATTTAGTTTTTAATATATAAATTCTCAAACCAAAAGTCCAACTTATTCATTAATTTCAAAATCCCTAAAGTGCCGAATCATATGGAACTTAGATTTTAAGACCTTCTCAAATTTCAATAGCTTTACACTTTTCATTTAGGTTGAATTTGTTGGAGTTCCATTTCACATTTTCTCACTTCATTAGTGGATTCGTTTCGCTTACTACAGGTGAGTTTACATAGCCCCTTTTCTCTATTTTCACTATTTTTCGGGTGAAACATGTTTAAACATTTTATACTATCATTTACTCATATTTACTTGTGATTCAATTACATCATCATACTATCATTTGACTGTAACAAAAAGACACAGTACAATCATCAACAATGATCAAGCCGCCTGTTTAGATAGCGCTATAGGTCTGACAAACCCATCCCCCCGCATAAATTCAGGGATGATCGATAACAGTAACAACATTTAACTAACTTGCGAGTTAGTCATCAGTCGACACAAGGTTTGATTGTACAAAGACGCATTGTTACATGTCGGTCTCATACTCTATCATCATACAACTGTGAATGTTGTACAAACTATTGTTATCAATTATTTTCAAAAACCTATGTATTCTTACCAACTTTTGTTGACCCAAAATATTTTCAAACTTAACATGTTTCAGGTTCTACTTGCTTGAAGATTTGAGTTAATGCTTGAAGATGTGTGCATAGTATTATTCATTTTGATGTACGAATTCTTGTAGAACAATTGTATGTAATTTATTTAAATCATTTAATGAAATTTATTATTCACCATGAGCTACTGAACAATCATCACTACGTGACATCCCGATGTTTCCGCCATCGGTTGGGGTGTTACAAAATTGTACGCATAAGGAAGAAAATGAGAAAGATGAATCCGCAATGGTATGTAAGGAAGATAATAAGAGTCTATCAGAACAAGATATCATGTTTATGATATTCAATATGGAAGAAGATAAGGATACAAGTTGTTGGTATCTGGATAGCGGATGTAGTAATCATATGACAGGAAATAAAAATATATTTATCTCATTTAATGACCTAGATAAACGAGAAGTGAGAACAGGTGATGATAAAAGACTCCAGGTATTAGGAAGTGGTGATGTATGCATAAGAGTAAATGAGAACATGGATATACTTCCTCAAAGAGAAATCACAAGCGTTACATTTTTTCAAAATATTTAAAGCCTCAGCAGAAAATCAGTCAGACAAAAGAATCAAATGCCTTAGGACTGACAGAGGAGGTAAATATTGTGAAAATGCCTTTCAAGAATACTTACAAGAACATGGAATACATCATCAGTTGACCACGAGTTACACACCACAACAAAATGGAGTTGCTGAACGCAAGAATATGACTATAATGTAAGTTGCACAACATATCTCCTAAATAGAACAACTTCCAAAAGTGTTAGTGATAAAACTCCTGAAGAAGCATGGACTGGAATAAAACCGGATGTGTCAAATTTAAGAATATTTGGATGTCTTGCCTATGCACATGTTCCAGAACAAAAACGTGGAAAGCTAGATGATAAAAAAGAAAAGGCAATATTTGTTGGTTATAGTGAAAATAGTAAAGCATATAAATTATATAATCCAATTACAAGAAGAACTATAATTAGCAGAGATGTCATATTTGATGAAAATAGAATTTGGGAAGAAGAGGAAGAAGATATTACAACCTTAGATGACAATGAAAATATGAAAAGTAATGAAAACAATACAGAAAGCCAAGCATCAAGAAATGAAGATTATTCACCTATACACAATGCATCTGAAAATGAAAGGCAGGAAAAGCAAGAAACACAAATTGAGGATGAAAATTTAGATGCTACAACATCCAGTCAAAGCCCTCCTTTAAAAATACGTGCACTAGCTGATATTCATAG
Organism: Ambrosia x helenae; assembly: GCA_030844895.1. Classification (NCBI taxonomy): domain Eukaryota; kingdom Viridiplantae; phylum Streptophyta; class Magnoliopsida; order Asterales; family Asteraceae; genus Ambrosia; species Ambrosia x helenae. The sequence goes on along the minus strand of CM061230.1, from coordinate 64,842,982 downwards.
TAGAACTCAATCAATGAGCAGTCAGAAGTACGGGACTTATATCAAAGACATCAGGAAGCTGCAAACTTTGCATTTTACGCTGATTCAGATCCGATTAATTATGATGAAGCTAGTAAGGATAAGAAATGGAAGGAAGCAATGAAGAGGGAAATAGAATCTATACAAAAGAATGAAACCTGGGAGTTGGTTGATTTACCAAAAGATCAAAAACCAATAGGAGTGAAATGGATATACAAAACCAAATACGATGAACATGGAAATGTAGATAAATACAAAGCTCGTCTGGTAGTAAAGGGTTATAAACAAAAATATGGGATAGATTATCAAGAAGTTTTGCACCAGTAATTCGTTTTGAGACTGTAAGACTAGTACTTGCCTTAGCAGCTCAAAATAAATGGTACTTACATCAAATGGATGTGAAAACTGCATTCTTAAATAGGGAATTGAAAGAAAAGGTATATATTGAACAACCCTTGGGATTTATAGAAAAAGGAAGTGAAAATAAGGTATGTCTTCTAAAGAAAGCACTATACGGTTTAAAACAAGCACCACGAGCATGGTATAGTCGAATCAGTCAGTACTTTGAGCAACATAACTTCAAAAGGTGCACATTTGAACATACCTTATTTCTAAAGAAAACAAAGTCCTCTAGAATAGTAGCATATATATATATATGTAGATGACTTGATCATAGCTAGTAACTGTATAGAAGAAATTACATCTTTCAAGGAATCTATGAAAAGGGAATTTGAAATGACAGACATGGGAAACCTACATTACTTCTTGGAATGGAAGTGACCTATGATCAAGAAACTATAAGAATTTCCCAAACCAAATATGCAAAGGACATACTTGAAAGATTTCGAATGGCAGATAGTGTTAAGGCTTCAACTCCAATGGAATACGGACTTAAGTTAATTAAGAATAGCAATGATGAACATGTTGATCCAAGCTTGTACCGCAGTCTAGTTGGAAGTCTCATGTATTTGACAAATACAAGACCAGACATAATGTTTGCAGTCAGCAAAATCAGCTGGTTCATAGATCAACCAAAGAAATATCATTGGGAAGCAGGAAAACACATATTGAGATATATAAAAGGCACTTTAGAATATGGAATAGTATACACCGGAAACACATTTGAATTGAAGGGCTTTAGTGATAGTGACTATGCAGGAAATATAGATGATAGTAAAAGCACATCAGGATATATATTCAATATAGGATCAGGAGCAATTTCATGGCAATCAAAGAAACAAAAGGTGGTAGCATTATTATCAACATAAGTAGAATACATTGCTCTATCACTCACTGGATGTCAAGCTCTATGGCTCAAAGGAATCTTAAAATAATTAGAGTTTGACACAAATAAAGCAATCACCTTATATTGTGACAACAAATCTACTATCAATCTTGCAAAAGATCCAGTTTATCATGGGAAAAGCAAACATATAAGAGTAAAATATCACTTTATAAGGGATTTAATCAAAACTGAAGATGTAGAGATAAAGTTCTGTAACACCAAAGATCAAGCAGCAGACATCTTCACCAAAGCATTACAACCAAAGGATTTCTCAAGACTACGAAATATGTTGAACATACTACCAATCTGGCTTAAGGGAGGGTATTGGACATAATAATAATATAAGCTAGATATATATATCACGCCGGGTTATGTAAGAATCATCACCACAAGACAAGCCGGTTCAATACAAGACATGGCGGTTCAATGCAAAACATGCCGGTTCACCAAAATAGACGCGTCGATTAGTCAATAGTTATGTCGGTTAAACATGTTGTAGTATTAGTATATATATGTATCATGTATCACATTGTTACGATTATCAAGTTTTGTTTATCAAACCAAAACAACTAAACAATCCCCTTGTAATCTTACACGATCAAATCAATAATATTATCATTCATTATCAGTTTTCTTTTCAAATCAGTGTATATCTTTTGTAAATCTTCCAACAGATTCAAGAACTCTTGGGAAAGGGCGCCTATGCACTTGAAAAGCTAAATGGCATGCATATCCCGTGATCTTGGAACCCCACACAACTTCGTACTTGTTTTATTTAAATTTCTTTGTACAAGGAAGGGCTACTCAGCACATTAGTCTTCAAGGAGTAGGGTCTCTAAGCGCCTAGCGCCAGATTACGTACTTATCAAAAAAAAGTCTAACTTAAAGACAACATTCCAACAAGTATTAAACTTATTAGGAAGAAGGTTGTGCACAAAACAAGATAAGGACAAAGTTTCATTTCATTGAAGAAGGACCTAAAGGCCTTAATATTTACATAGAAATTAAAAAAAAATATATATATATACAAATTGGGGCGCTATCTAATCAGACCCATCAAAGTCTATCAACTGTTCATCATCGTCGTGATGGGTGCCTAATGTCCCCACCCCACTCGCCGCAAGATGCTCCGCCTCCAAGCGTTGTGCCTCCTCTTGCTGTGCCTTTTTAGCCACCCCCACACCCAGAAGGTCAGATTCTTCGATACAGAAATCGGGGCGGCTTCTGGATCTGCGTAGTTGTTACACTCTTCAACCGTCTTTAAGATGGAAAACTGAATGTGCTAGAACTTAGCGAGCTCATCTTCATACTCCGTCTGAAGAGGCTTTCCGTATTGCTCCGCTGCATCAATGTTTCTCTGACTCTAGCGTCGCCACAGTTTGGGCCTCTAGAGGGGAGTGGGCATTGAATGGATGCTAACATAATAAAGATGGTAAATTAACAAGGAATCTGGTGGAATCCACATATTTGTTCGTTTTCTAATTAACGGAGGTTATTCATTGTATGAGTGTTATTGAATGAAGGCCTTGTCTACGTGACGGCGCTGTGACCTAATGAATTCCACAGGCAGGGCCGTCTCTGAAAATGTCTGAAAATTTACGTACCCTATCCGAACCGTTAAAAATAGGCACCTTAGGCTCAAGTGTAAGTGTTAAATGAGTTATATAAAAAATACTGTATATACATATATATAGGAATTTTTTTAAAAAAATTATGCCCTCAAGATTTATGGACCTCCCAAACGCCTCTATCCACAGGGTTCCCTTCCATACCATAGAGGCAAAAGCCCTTTCGTACGAACTCTCGCTGGTAACAGAACATATATTAACTTTTTGCAATAACTATTTACGTTGATTATTAGTGACAGATCATATATCGATTGGACTGACATGACATTAAACGTTACAGAAGCCTTCTCTACCCTTAAATGTGAATAAAAACCCATAGTTACATTGTTCATCAAACTTGTTCCAAGTAAACAATGCCAACCATCAACAAAAAACTCTCCATCAAATCCACCGCCGTCAGCCTCGGCTGCGGCAGCAGCTGCCGGAAGCTAAACCTCTCCAAAATCTTCAACCCTAAACCGATCAAACACCGCCACAGCCGCTACTATCCCGACACACACAACCACAGCCGCCGCCACCACAACCATCACCACGAGTCCTTAGTCTCATCATCCACCTCAATGAACACCACACCAACCGCCACCACAGCCACATTATCACCAAACATATCCGAAACAACCCAAACGAGGACCTCAGGGTCAGTACAAGGGTTCGGGTGGCTCTCAAGCGATAGCATGGCTGTAGAGAAGGATTCTAGCGACCCGTATGTTGATTTCAAGGAATCTATGTTGCAAATGATTATGGAGAAGGAGATATATGGGGAAGATGATCTCAGGGAGCTTCTTAACTGTTTTTTGCAACTGAATTCACCATATTATCATCCAATTATTATAAAAGCTTTTACTGAAATCTGGAACAATCTTTTAAACTAAAGTGCATGCATAATGAAGTTGATAATTGGATGAATGTGTTTGAAGATTCATGAAGGTAAGAAAGAATTCACAACACAACAAGGTTAAGGTTTTAATTTATTTGGTTGTAGATTTTACAGTTAGACCGTTTGATGTGTTGTAAAAGGATTATTGACATGTGACTAGAACTTTGAAGTTAATAGTTGTGTGTCGTTAGAGATTCGGTCTAGTTTTATTTTTTATTTACCATTCGTATAGGGTTCGTTGGGTAATATGTGATTGTAATTCAGATAATAATCGGGCTTTTGATCAGTTATTTAATCGGGCTTTTGTTATTGTATTAGTTGGTCATGCAATAAAAACGAAATCAATACTAATTCATAAAATCAGGTAGAAAGATTTAAGTGATGTATCCGTAACAAGTCCCTAGATGAAAGTGGAACTGCGGTAGTCCCACAGAAAACATGTCGTGTTTAAACAAATTACCATCAAGATTCACCGTTAGTTCACTGGTATTACTAACGAAAGTGTGACCAAGGAATCACAGCCCAATTAGGGTTCCCCAACGGGAATTTACCAACAAACCACCCATGGTTTTTTTTATCAGTGATTTCATAGTTTTAGCGAAGAAAATATTTTTAACTTCCTTTAAACGAAAGTAAAGTTTGTAAACAATAAAAAAATACACTAAAATCGAACAGTGTCCATTACAATGAAAATGCGTAATAGCATTCAAAGAATCAAAATATGCATGCACAATAAGAAAATGGAGTTAAACATTTTTTTTTTTGCTCGTGAAGGTTTGGTCGTTTTAACTTTTTTTGTCCAATAGTTTAAAAAATAAGAATGGACTTTTTACTCCCTGTGGTTAGCTAATTTTTCTCAATTAGTTCCTTGGACATAACTCCATCCATAATATATATGTTAACTAGAGGGGCATTTTGGTAATTTTACTTATAAGATTTAATTGTTTTTTATTAATTCATTTTAATTGTTTTTTTATTAATTCATCGAATAAATATGTTCATTTTTTTCCTCAATATTAATTTACACACATGTTTTGTGGTCTCCAATTTGTCGAAGTTTCTTCTCTAGAGATATCAACTGGCATTGGCACCAATGACAGTGGTGGTGTTGGTGTTAGTGTGCACCTCTTTGAAGACCAATCAGCTTACCTAACAAGTAAACTCTCGCAACACCATAAGACTCAGTAATTCGTTGTTTTTTTTTCTTCCAGAATGAGATGGCTGATACGTGATTCTTTAAATCTCTGGTAATATCTTTGTGCATTTCCAGCCACCACCACCACCACCTTGCACGAGCCTCACCCGAACACCACCCCCATTCACCCTACACAGTCCTGAGCACCCACCGTCACCATTAATTAGTTGACCGTTGGTGACCACCGTAAGCCTTTGATTCACCTCTGATTTTGTTGACCAAGGGATTACAACACGAAATAAATGGGGTAGCAAAGATGTCTTCAAATTGCTGGCCTCTAAGCCAGTGTTCTCCTGGTTGTCAAGTTTCGTCGATCTTAACCCACACAAAACCACTCATTTAAGCATTGAGTTTTCTAATTTAAATCTTTAAATTTAAATAGAGGAGATCTCCAACTAGGATCCCTTTACCCTCTATTAACTCTAACTTTCCGTACCGAATGATTAATTGGTGAATGAAATCCTCTAATAGTAAACGACTTTGTACTAATGAAAGTTAGATAAAATATTCTTGCCATTGGGGTGGTGGCCCAATGGTAGAAGCAAAAGCTTCTAGGAACACCTAAGGGAAGGTCATGGGTTCAAGTCCCACAAGGAGTGAAATTTGCTGTTCAAAAAAAAGATAAAATATTCTTGTTATGTTTATCTTTATATAGTATTCATATTTCATGTCTTTAAGCAACTCCAAGCCACTTCCTAAACTTCAACGATTGTTAAAGACACTACTCCATAAATACTATTGACAACTTAAATATTTATTGATCAATTAAATATAAGTTTGGTTTAGTGATATTTAATTACTTAACAATTGCAAACCTTAACCCCTAGGCCTTGTGGATGATAACCTTAATAAAGGTGGAACATAATCCTAGGGGTGTGTAGTCCGAAGACTACTAGTGCACCCGTAGGGAATCCAACCTTTACCAAGAAAACCACTCACATATCTGGTGCAATACCATAAACTTGTCACCCGGATCTGGCCCACTTTAAAAGTTTTTGTTTGGAATCCGTTTTGGATATCTGAAGTCCGAGTAATATGTGATCACTACCGGAATCCTCACCTTGGATCTAGATTGGGACTACCAGAAGCGGTACGAACCCTATGATAGTTTTTAGATAAGTTAAGTTTTGGTTGTTTTTAGGATTGTTAAGTTAACCACTAATTGAACCTGTCACAAAAGATAAACAAACAAGAATTAAATAATAAGAAAAAACATGTCAAGTAACTAAAAATAAACTACTAACAATATTAAAAGTCTTAAGAATCGAAGAGTTTAGAGAATATTGGATGGATACACCCATCTAATGATAACAACATAAGAAAATGAAAGCCTGCCGCTCATAGACAAGCTTCTAAGCACCTTGATGCTATGCATATAATGTGTTTCTCATGACCCACGACTTTATTGCATGTAAACTACTACTACGTACAGTGCCATTTCTAGATCGTGAGCCCAAGATATCGTCTTGTTTGTCGGATTGAAAACTGAGTAAAAGTTTAATTACGTTCAAAGTTTTTTAAACACACTCTATTTTTTAAACACACTCTGTTTTATAAACAATCAGAGAATGGCTTCAATCAATCACGATCCACACAACACTGGCACGAGCACCAAGCCACCGATGCTTGTCAGATCCGAATACAATATCTGGCAACGTCGGATGAGCCATGTTCTAACTGAAAAGAACACTGGGTGTTGGAAGTCGGTTATCTTCGGACCACATGTTCCGATGATGCCAAGTACCGAAGATCCCAAGGCCCTAGAAAATAGAATACTACTCCGAGCAAGATTTTCAGAAAATTGAGTTAGATGATAAGGCCTTCAGTATTGTGGCCATGGCTCTACCAAATGATATCTATGTTGGGCTGTTACACTGTAACAGCGCAAAGGAGTTGTGGGATGCTTTGAAAGAACAATTCGGTGGGACTGAGGAGGTTTGAGAATCCGGTTAAAAACCGAATTCACGGATCGATTACTCGAAAACAACTCGGTTTCAGACGGGAGATTCGAGACGAGACAAAAACATACGATAACAAAGTCATCACAGATTTGTATTAATTCAGAAACGGTTACAGACACTATCATCAGTAGGATAAACATCTATCTCGGGGACGGGGGAGGTCGGGCATGACCTCCCCCTTGAGAGAATTCAAAGCACAAACTCAAATCTACAAATGAAAACCAAACATGAGATTGCTATTTATAATCCAAAATCCTAATCCACCTTCGCCCATTTAAGGAGGTCGAATGTGGAACTTTTCCACATTCGACCCTTTCGAATGGTCGAATATGGACTTAGGTTGTGGTCTATATTTACAAATGCCTCAGATCCATAAAATGCCCTTATGGATCACCACAATCTCATGTAATACAATAAAAAGACTCAACCCTAGTCTATTCGACAATGACGTCCACATAATAGTGCATCAACAATCTCCCCCTTGGACGTTGCTGGCGAATCCACAAATCTCTTGCACATCAACAGTCAAAATCACAAGTCTCCCCCTCAATACATGCACTATTGCATTGAGTTAGTAATACAATATCCTTCGTGAACCGACCAAGTAATGCACTTACGGATCCTCAGCATCAATACGCAGGAAGTCAGCTAGACCACGTATATCATTTGCGAATTCAACGAGCCGCTGAATTACAACCAGATCACTTAGTTACGCCAATGTGAAGTTGACAATGTAATGCACTGCAGTCTCGTAGCATCAGTACTCAGGAATGTCATCTTGACCAAGTACATCACGCGCAATCCAACTAGTTTGATAAGACCCCTGCTAGAAGGATTCCATACTGACCGATCTGATATTCAACGTAACACGTAGGTACTACCACTAATTTACATCTCATATCTGCACTTAACCTTTGCATCACCCTTCACACCAACTGGAGAAGTCTAACTGTCAGTACCCAATTAAACATCTCAAGTGTGACTATGTGCAAAACAATCCACTCGGACACTTATACTTCTATGAAATACTTCATCTGTGCTAACTGTGATTGCATTAACACATTCTTCTCATTAAATGTTATTGAGTAACTTCATCTGTTCGACAGAATACTAGCCATAGACGAGTGAATCAAGCAATCAGAAGTTTTCAGCAGGAACTACCGGTACAATTGTGGACTTGAAATGCTTCAGAAACTGAAGTTTTCTATAGGGCCAACAATAACCAACAACAGCTCTTGAAATTCTTCAGGACTGTAACCTTGAAACTTTCGTTGAATCTACGTGCCACATGACTTCTACTGGGATCCCTCATTACTTTCGGAACATTGAGATCTCAGTCTTGATATGCTTGTACATAACAACTTTGTTTGAATAAGTTCCTTAAAACACATTGGCTGGGTTGACTGTTCTTCATCTTGCGGAATAAAATCTGTCTATTTTCTGGCCCATAATAGTCATTTGAATCTGATTATCATAATGTTGATTCTCATGACTACCCCACAATAAAACGTTTCATCATCAACATTTCTTCAACAATTTATGTAGACATCATCACTAGTCTCCCAAAAATCTTCAAAAATGCCAATATTTCATTCTATATGTCAAGGGGGCGAAGGTGAAAATAAAGCTACATTCGACCCCTGTGTATGGTCGAAGGTACCATGATTGGGTCGAATGAAGTTCATTTAAACCTGACTAAAATTAAGATTCCACATTCGACCAGTCGTGAGGTCGAATGTGGAAAACTTCCAGGTTCGACCGTTCTTATCAACACAAAATAGCAGATTCGACCTTCAAAAGCTACGTTCGACCGTTTACAAGCCACGTTCGACCACTCGTAAGTTTTAATCTTCTGCACATTCGACCATTTGCAGAAAACGTGTTCTTCTTCAATATTTTCTGCAAATCAGCCCATAAACTCTCTGATTGTTCGAATTTGATGATGAAACTTGTACAGAAAGGTGCGGAAATGAAAACCTAACCCACGAATTCACAAAAACATGGTGAAATCACATGATTTTGGGTTCAATTAAGAATCTAGGGTTTCTAGGGTTTCAACCTTTCAATCAAAAACTGAACTTTAACGTCTGAAATCATGAAAATGAGCTGTGATTGATTCAAACGACTGTTAGATCGTTCAAATCGGTACCATAGCTCTGATACCAGTTGAGAATCCGGTTAAAAACCGAATTCACGGATCGATTAAGCTAAAAAAACTCGGTTTCAGACGAGAGATTCGAGACGAGACAAAAACATACGATAACAAAGTCATCACAGATTCGTATTAATTCAGAAACGGTTACAGACACTGTCATCAGTAGGATAAACATCTATCTCGGGGCCGGGGGAGGTCGGGCATGACCTCCCCCTTGAGAGAATTCAAAGCACAAACTCAAATCTACAAATGAAAACCAAACATGAGATTGCTATTTATAGTCCAAAATCATAATCCACCTTCGCCCATTTAAGGAGGTCGAATGTGGAACTTTTCCACATTCGACCCTTTCGAATGGTCGAATATGGACTTAGGTTGTGGTCTATATTTACAAATGCCTCAGATCCATAAAATGCCCTTATGGATCACCACAATCTCATGTAATACAATACAAAGACTCAATCCTAGTCTATTCGACAGTGACGTCCACATAATAGTGCATCAACAATGTTATTGAAAACAACCGTGAAATATTAAATCAACAATATGAAACATTCAGTCATGTGAAGGGAGAGTGATTAACTCAACAATTTGAGAGGTTCAATTGTTTAATTAGTGAACTAAAACTGGTGGGTCTAACTTATCCTAACTCAACATTGAACCATAGGTTTTTGAGATCACTACCAGATAAATGGGACACTATTGCAATTGCTATGAGAAACTCAATTGGTTTTAAGGACTTATCTCTGACCCAGCTTCATGGTAAGCTCTTGACCTATGAGAGAGAGCTTAACTAGAAAAAGAAGCTTCAGGACTCTGGAAAAGTGTCTGATGATTATGTGTTTGGTAATACAACACTTTTGGGTCAGGATGAGATGCCTGGTAATAATAAGGATTAGGGTTATGATCATTTTATTGACATAAATTCTGGTTTTAACTCTGATTCTTATTCATCCAACAATGCTTTTGCAGCAAGTGGTGATATCCAGACATCTGACAATATATCCTTTGAGTATATTGACCTTTAATATTTTGATCCCGTGGACTTAAAAGAAATGGACATTTTGCACCAACTGGCTCTGCTCAGTGTTCGAACTAACAATTTCTATAAGAAAACTGGCAGAAGATATCCAGGTTTACATGGTGGGTAAAAAGTGGGGTTGGATAAATCTAAAATTATGTGTTACAAATGTCATATAATGGGTCATTTTGCTAGGGAATGTAGGAGTCAAAATGGAACACCTATGATTACCTATCCAAATTAAAGGCCTCAGACAAACACTTATCAAGTTTCCCATAATACACGTGGATCAAATGTGCAAAACACTGCTCACTATGCACAGTCCTCATCCACTGTTCCTGTCCACTATGTCCAAACCACTGCTCCACAGATTCACTATGTTCAAAACCTTGTTGCTCAGGCTCAAATGCCATTAACTGCTACTACACCCTCTGCCCCTGCAGAGACCAGTCAACAGAGTTTTTTTCACACAAGGCTTTGTTGATTTGAGCAATTTACCAGATGAGAACTTTGCTCTTGTTGCCAAAGCTGAAAATGAACCAGAAATTTTTTGTAACATGGCTTTGGACACAATTGTTTAAGAGGTTGAATCTAAGGATGTGGTTCTGAGTCTGAAAATATGACTAATGATGTTGATACAATTATTCCAGATGAAAAGTCTAAAGAAGAGGTTGTGAATCTCTCAGATCCATGGGGTGAAAATGATTGTGAGTGCAAGTGTGATTGTGCATTGATGGCTGCTGCTAAGGTATCTCCTCAAATCTTAAATGATTTATGTTCAGACAAATGTGTAATAGCTTTTGCAAACATTAAAGGGGTGAATGAAAACCTTAGAAAGAAAATTTTAGAGGATGAAATTCAGTTCGAAAAACTTTCAAAAGAGTTAAAATCAAAATTAACTGAAAAAAAAAATCTGAAATCAGCAGTTTAAAACATGAAGCAAGTATAACCAAGGACCACCTCCAAACCATGATAACAAAATATCAGAGTTGTAAACAGGAGCTTGAATCCACTCAAGTTGAGTGTGAAAAATAGGTGGAATCATCCAAAGGTTTTGAGATGCTCCTCAACAAACAAACCAAAAGTCATGTGAAATTTGGCATTGGTTGTAATGAAACCACTGCTCAAATCTCTCAAAACACTGACAAAAGGGAACCAAAGTTTGTTGAGGTCATTCCAACAAATCTGGAGGGTCAAGAATTTAAAATCATTGAATCTAATGGCAAGAAAATTGTTCTTGAAACACTTGAGGGATCCTCATTATTTACTGCAATTGAAAAATATCAGTTTAAACCAACTTGGTCAGATGAGTGTGAAGTTCTTGACAATTTCAAACTAGTCAACTTTGAAACCCCTGCTGGTATAAAGGCACCAAAAGCAAAAATCATTCCCTTAAAAGATCTTCCAGCAGATATTCAAACATCTGATGAAAAGAAGATGGAAGAAGGGAAGAAGAAAGAAAAGGGTGTACACTTGTTTTGTGATTTTTGTGAAAAGAAGAACCATGTTACCAAAAAATTGTTTTCTTCTAAAAGCATATGATATCAACAAAGGAACAAGTGTGTGTGATTCTAAACCAAACTGTTCAATCTGTGGTAAAAAAGAATCATAAAACCAAAGAGTGTCTTTATCTCAAAAATTTTGATGTCAAAATACAAGAGTATAAAGTTAAAACTCAAATGAGTCAAGTGGTAAGTACTTTAAAAGGAAAGCCCACACAGACTTTTACACCAGTCCAAACATCTGTTATCAAAAGCCTTGAAACCTCTGCTCCCAGAGATGTCCAAGTAACAGAGGCTCCACCCTCAAACAAGTTTCCAAGAGGACATGGACAACTACCTTGTCATAGTCTGTCACATGTTTATGAAGAGCCAAAAGGCCTTCAAATCCAAAAGAGAAAAGGCATCCTTATAGTTACTATCATCTGACAAGAAATGATCATACATCTGTTGCACCAAGTGTTGACATACAAACACTGGAAAATGGTCAACAACAGTTGTTGAATTTGGATCAAAAACTTGTTCAAACCACTGATCATTCTCCTAAACTTGAGCTTGTGAGGTCTGGGAACCCATCCAAAGCCAACTTGGCTTTGGATAGTCACCAAAATTAATTCATTACTAATGTGCAGGGAGCTTCTACTTGCATAGATAGTCTACGGTATGTAGATAATGGAGGCTCCAGGCACTTGACAGGATGAAGAGCCCTATTTCTGGACTTCTTAGCTCATGGAGGGGGTGATATATCTTTTGGTAATGATTCTAAAGTTAAGGTGTTTGGTTCAGGGACTGTTCAGGCTGGGAGACTCAAGTTTGAATATGTCAATCTTATTTATAATCTTAAATTTAATCTTCTTAGTGTTTCACAAATAAGTGACAAAGGCTATGGGTCATTCTTCACTAAGAAAACTTGTAAAATTATTGGGCCAGAAGTGGTTAAAACGATTGACACCATCATAGCTGAGAGCAAAGCATTGCGTTTCCTGTTTAAAAGGAAAACATCATAAAAGCTCTTACAAATCCATTGATGAGTCCAAAACTAGTCAATGTCTTCAATTGTTACACATGGACTTGTTTGGCCCAGTTAAAATCATGAGTCTAAGGAAAAAGAGATTTTATCTTTTCATAGTTGATGATTTTTCTAAGTTTACATGGACTTACTTTTTACATTCTAAGGATGAGACTGCAGGTATCTTGAAGGACTTTGTCACCAAAGTTGAAAATCAATATGACTTGCTAGTAAAAGTATTTAGAAGTGACAATGGAACAGAGTTCAAAAATAATGAGTTAGATGACTTATGTGTGTCAAAAGGAATTGTGAAGCAGTTCAGCATTCCAAGAACACCAGAAAAAAACGGGGTGGTTGAAAGGAAAACCAGAACTCTTATTGAGGCTGCAAGGACTACACTAGCATGAGAAATCGTTTTAAGATAGTAATCACACACCGTGATCTCACGAATACCAACCGTAGGGTGCGGAATCCCCTCCGATCGTGCAAAATGATTCAGAAATAAACGTAAAAGATCGTGATGAAAACCGATAACGAATCACCGAGCAATTTCCATAACTTTACTCGTGTATTAGATCAAATCAATGATATTACAGATGAAATCCTAGACCTAATACAGAGAATATCACACACACACCAACTAGGGAAAAGCTCCAAATGATAACTCTTCTAAAAATAACAAACTTTTCCCTTTATATATACTTCCACCTTCGCCCCTTTCATGAGGTCAAAGGTGTTCATTCGACCCTTTAAGGTTCGAATGAAGCCTTCTACTTCAATCATTCTACATTCGACCATCCGACAGGTCGAATGTATACTTAAGCTAATATCTTGGTCTTTTTCTGATTATCTGAACATCCAACATGCAGTACCGGATCACTAGCTAGGGACATACATGAATAATGCTCTTACAATCTCCCCCTTGGACCTAGCTAGTGATGTACCAAATCAGAAAGTTAACAATTCTTCAAGTCTTGTAATCATCATCTTGAACGAATTGAAAACTTTCCATTTTCATGCACGTTTCTGTCGAAGTTCTTGTCTATCTCTGTAGTAAGCTTTGAAATCTCAGACAGACTCAAGAAATCTTGGCTTTGTCTTTTGTTGGTCCAGAGATGAAGACAGACATCAAATCTTGAATTCTTCGATCTTCAGTCTTTTCTTTAACAAACTCTGACTAGTTTCTGTTCTAGTGATCTTGATGTTCAGGTTTGGGTCTTGTCCAGTTACACACTTTGTCGATGAATCTTGAGTGGTGCATTTGTTGTGTTTGATTCTGCAGAAAAAATTACTAAAAACTGCACAAACTACAACCAGCGTTAGACACAACAAAAATCTCGGAAGTACTCTTCACATTCCTTTTGACCCTCAATAGTTCTCCCCCTGAACTATAAAACATTTTTAATATGCACCAGAAACTTGAAAATCTGTAGTCTTTTTCAACTTTTAAGTATCTGAGTATTCACATTAAGTATCCCATCATCGGTTATCGAAAATAAAGTAGAAACAAAACATTTTGGTTTTTCAAAGTTTATGCTAAAACACACCAAAAATCTTTTTGAATTTTCAAATGGAATTGCATAAAAGTAAACTGAACATATTCTTGTGAATTTTCCGCTAAGAGGATCATATCAGTATTTAAACAGTCAGTCAATCCTCTTTGAGATCAATTTCTGCTTTTGACATTGAGCATCCTACAACCATTACCAGTATGTTTCTCCACTTAAACTCAAAATCATTATTCATTGTTCAGCACTTCAGATACATTATGGTAATATTAGATACTGAAAAATCTATGGTCCCCGCACACGCGACACATTCCCGTATCAAGAATTGCACAAAGTTTCATTGTAACGCGTGATTATATTGTAGTTATCCGTTAGTTACAAAGTATGAGGCACAGAGGTGACAGGTCAGCAAATTAATGCTTCAAAGCGACTTATGCACTCAACCAGGGTGAGGACTAATATCATACATGATTTTCATCATAGTACTGATACGATGCATTAGATAATCTTTGATTATCATCACACATGTTAAGTTCCTCATTCGGTAACTTAAGGATTTGTCGTTAAAGATCTTTTTTTAAGATACCCTGACTGATCTAGGTCCATAAATCAATACGACAAAAGATCAGTTAGGCTATCCCCATATAACTTTCAATATAACGACCCGAAACCTCCAATTTTGGCAATCTATCAAACGAAATTTTGGTACTAAGACCATATGCCAACGAGACGTTGATCCACATGATTATCAGTTATTGATTTTAAGTTTATATCACCATATGCTGAACTTTAAACTTTGATTTCAAGCCTACCAATATATAATTATAGTGGCTACTCAATGTTGTAACATCATTTTTTTTCTGAGTAGTCTGACAGTCCACTGATGTACTATCATCTCCTCTTTTTCTCCAGGAAAACTAATTTTTGATTTTGATTTTCTCCAGGAAAACTTATTTCTGATTTTGATTTTTCTAGAAATTTCTCCCCCTAAAAATCTAAAAATAAGCATATTTTTGGATTTTTAAACTTTTGAAGAAAAAATAAAATGATATCCGATGAGGTTTACTCATTGAGTTTCAGAACCATTTCCACTCAGATTACTTGACTCACTTTGTTCTTTCAATCAGTAAATCCATTAACAAAGTTAAGAGAGTTTAGAATAAACCGTTTTGTTGTATCTGTTGTAGAAATCCAAAACCTGAAAGTAATTGCATGAGTTTGCAACATTTTCCGGCTTCACAGGTAAGAAACAGACGACAAACACTCTCATCTCTGTTTAAATCATGTTTTCCTTTTTCACTATAACTTCCTTGACCTTCATCTCTCCAATAAATAGATTGTATACAGATGCTCCACTATCAACTATCAAAAGATAGTTAATAGGTCTGTCTGGAACAACCTGCACACTTGTTAAACAATTAGTAGGAGAGAGGAACCCATCCCTTCACAATGATGGGTCGTCTAAGGTCATCAATCCTCAGAACGTCAATCCATTCTCTTTTTGAAAAATCAATTGGTTTTTCAATGGATTGATTTGAAGTAGAAATTGCTATTGATTTAGAAAGTGATTTGGGTTTCCAAACACGTTCAGAGTTTATTTTAGACTTTGTTGAAATCGTTTTGATCGTTGACTTTTCAGATTTCTTATTTGAAACCTGCTTCTGAACTTTGTTTGCAATCTTCTCAGACTTAACTGATGAAGATCCAGATTTATAGGTATTCTTAGGCTTAGCCTTAGAACTCCCCCTTACCTTAGCAACCCTATCACAATCTCCATTTTTATTCAAGGAAATTTTGTTACGATTGTCATACACAACCTGTTTCCCCTTTTGTTTCTTGATTGGTTTTGGAGATACAGGCTTTTTGACATTGACTGAATTTTTAGCAAATTTCACTTCGGTCTTTTTCTGTTTAACTTACGGACAGGCAGCAACTAAATGCCCACACTCTCCGCAGTTATAACAAGACCTATATTCCACAAAATCACATGCATACCCTTCATCCCAATACCAGAAGGGACAATGAGCAGCAATATGACCAACTTCACCACATTCAAAATAGCTTCCCCATTCAACATAACCATGAGAATACTGTGGTGAGTTGTTTCTCCAATAACCATCCAATCGAGAGTGACTTTGAGAATAATAAAAGTCATGTGTTCTAGATGAAAAACTTTTTAAATTCTTATGATTAGAGTTTTTCATCTGATCATTACCTTTCGATTTGTTTGGTTTTGATCCTTTTGTCTTTTGATTTTTCTTTTTATTCCCAGATTGATCCATTTTATTTTCATGTTGGTTAGGACTGAATTCAAAATGTAAATGATCAAATTGATTTCTAAATTGATTTATCAAATCATTATTATCGACAAAGATACATTTAAGTAACGATCGTTCGATATTATCAATTGGAAAATCTTTATTGAAAATCAATTTGTCCAGTCCTACCAACATATATAGGATCCTTCAACTCCTTCAAGAAACTTGAATATGGGTTTTTTTTCAGATTCAGGTTCTGAAGTTTCTACCACATTTTCAGTTTTCTCTTCAAACACAGATTTCACCTCAGAATCAGGATCAACAACACAAGGTGTTATGATTTCTAACTCTGATGTGGAATTATTCTTTGAAATAGTGTTATGAAGTTCTGAGATTTCTTTCTTAAAAGATTCAATTTGATTCATAAAATGTCTTTCATTATTTGCCAAAATTTTATTTTCAATTTGAAATCTTTCAAGTTTATTTGTTAAGTTTTGTTTGTCCTCAAGAAGTTTTAGCACTTCATTTTTCAATTTGACACAATCAGAACAATTAGCACATTCAGATTTTGAATTTACCTCATCATCTGAATTATTACCATTCTCAAAACCATTCTCAGAATTTACATCAACATTTGATGCATCACTTCCTCTTGATTCACTCTTTTCTGAACTCGTATCAGAACTCAAATCACTCTTTGACAATTCACTTGAATCATCATTTCCCATTTGTTTGACAAAACAAAAAACATTACTTTTAACACTTTCTCTGTTAACACACTCATTCACATTAACCATTTTATCAGTTGATTGCATAGCTGGTTGTGTAACAGATTGTTGAATCATAGATGCAACAACTTGTTCCCATGTTAGTTTTTGTTGCATTGCAGCTTTTATCTGATCATCAGTTCTTGATATAGCCAAGTAATTTATCATTTTTCAACAAAAATTATTTCAAAAATTTTCTAAAAAAAGTAATTTATCATTTTTACACCTTAAAATTTGAAAAAAATATTATCCGAATATTCGTGGGTTCGAATGTGGAAATAACCAGTCTTATTCGACCTTTTACAAGGGTCGAATGTACCTCTGTCTTAGTTCGACCTCAAGAATGAAAATCTTTGAAAATCAGATTCTATGTTCAACCTTTTCCAAAAAATCGTCTGGGCGAATGTGGAATTTAGTCCAGATTCGACCGTTTCTAAAGACTTGAATGTAGAAAATAACAAACTCGTTTCACTTTCGACCACGTTAATCCACTGTCGACCACCCGATTGGTCGAATGTAAAAATTCAACTCAAACAGCTTCTAGGTTCGACCAAAAATGATTCACGTTCGACCAGAAAAAGCTAGGTTCGACCCTCAAATCTCACATTCGACCGTTTCAGGTCTGTTCATCATCTTCAACCTCAAGAACAAGAATCTGATCGGTTTTTGACAAAATTTTAACCAAATGTAATGATTTTGGATAGGTTTTGTGCGGATTTCAATTTAGACAAACATTTGTGAAAGAATTTTTGATAATAACATCAAATTCAACTCCAATTCAATCAAAAACCTTGTTTTTATGAAAAGCTTCAAAATTTCTCGGGTTTTGATCTTTAAACCAAAATTCTAATCAGTTTTCATCAATTCAGATCAATTTGCAATCATGAAATCGAGCCTATGCTCTGATACCAATTGAGAAATCGTTTTAGGATCGTAATCACAAACCGTGATCTCACGAATACCAACCGTAGGGTGCGGAATCCCATCCAATCGTGCAAAATGATTCAGAAATAAACGTAAAAGATTGTGATGAAAACAGATAACGAATCACCGAGCAATTTCCATAACTTTACTCGTGTATTAGATCAAATCAATGATATTACAGATGAAATCCTAGACCTAATACAAAGAATATCACACACACACCAACTAGGGAAAAGCTCCAAATGATAACTCTTCTAAAAATAACAAACTTTTCCCTTTATATATACTTCCACCTTCGCCCCTTTCATGAGGTCGAAGGTGTCCATTCGACCCTTTAAGGGTTCGAATGAAGCCTTCTACTTCAATCATTCTACATTCGACCCAGACAAACTACATTCGACCGCCCGACTGGTCGAATGTATACTTAAGCTAATATCTTGGTCTTTTTTTTGATTATCTGAACCTCCGACATGCAGTACCGGATCACTAGCTTGGGACGTACATGATTCTGGTTTACCACTGTCCTTTTGGGCAGAAGCTGTAAACACTGCTTGTTATGTTCAAAGCAGAGTTTTAATTAACCATAGACATCAAAAGACTGCTTATGAAATCTTGTTCAAAATTAAACAACTGATATCATTTTTCAAAATCTTTGGCTGCCCATGTTTCATTTTAAATCTCAAAGATTCCATTTCAAAATTTGCAGCCAAAGTAGATTGTGGGTATTTTCTGGAATATTCTTCTACTGCCAAGGCCTACAAAGTGTTTAACACAAGGACTAGGACGATAGAAGAAACTCTGAATGTAAAGTTCAATGAACTTTCATCCTTAAAAATCCCAGAAAATCCTGCTGAACTGTTTGATTTAGATAAATTCAAAATTTAAGATATCACTGCTGAAACTAACAATGCAGGTACACCACAGTCTCCACAACAGGACTATAGATTTGATGTTGTGATTCCATCTCACTACAAAGTCTCTTCTGCATTAGGGGAAGCAGATGTTCAAAACATCTGTCAAAACTCTGCTACAGCTGTGTCAACCACTGTTGACCAGTCTTACCCTCGAACCACTGCCTCATCCAGCTCAACCACTGTTCAAACATCTGTTGACAGAAGTCCAACTAATGTTGACAAAAGTCCAACTACTGTTGACAAAAGTCAGTCCACTTCTACACCACTTGGACCCATTACCCCACTTCCATTTGAAACCTCTGTAGGCACTACAGAAGTGCAAACAGATGTTACAACAACAGATGCCACAAATCTCTGTCCCTCACCTCAAAATGCCATAATACCATATCAAGGAGATTTAATCTACCTTAGAGCTCATCCACCAGGCCAAATCATTGGCAACATCAGAGAAGGGGTGCTCACAAGGAGCCAATCCTTAAATATCTGTCTTTTTGCAGGGTTTTTATCTCTGACACAACCTGTCAAGTACCAAGAGGAACTGAAAGACAACAGTTGGGTAGAAGCCATGCAAGAAGAGCTCCTTCAGTTTAAAAGATAACAAGTATGGGAACTTATGCCACTGCCAAAGGATGTATGTCCATTGGCACAAAGTGGGTCTTTAAGAACAAAACTGATGAAAGGGGCATTGTTGTCAAAAACAAAGCCAGGCTTGTGGTTTAAGGCTTCAGACAAGAAGAAGGCATTGATTATGATGAAAGCTTTGCTCCTGTAGCTAGGTTAGAAGCTATCAGGCTCTTCTTAGCCTTTGCTGTCAACCATAACATCAAGGTGTATCAGATGGACATCAAATGGGCATTCCTATATGGCAAAATTCAGGAGGAGGTTTATGTGTGTCAACCACCTGGTTTTGAAGACACATTCCATCCTGATTATGTCTACAAGCTCAACAAAGCTTTGTATGGCTTGAAAGAAGCAACAAGGGCCAGGTATGAAACTTTTCCACTTTTCTCTTATCCATAGGTTTCACAAGAGGTAAAATTGATAAAACTTTATTTTTAAAATGGAAAGGGAAAGATTTGATGATTGTTCAAATATATGTGGATGACATCATTTTTGGGTCCACATGTAACAAAATTTGTGAAGAGTTTAGGGAACTCATGATAGCAGAGTTTGAAATGAGTGCTTTGGGTGAACTCCAGTGCTTTCTTGTTCTCCAAGTTAAGCATCTGCAAAATGGAACATTTATTCACCAAAATAAGTATGTTAAAAACTTACTTACAAAATTTGAGATGAATGACTGTAAACCATGCAGTACAGCCATGAGTACTACCAATCTACTCACTATTGATGACAAAGATGAACTGGTTGATCAGACACACTATAGATGCATGATTGGGTCTTTATTGTACCTCACTGCATCCAGGCCAGACATTATGTTTGCCACTTGTGTCTGTGCAAGATCCCAGGCATCACCTAGAAAGTAAAACCTTATAGCTGTGGAAAGGATATTTAGATACCTAAAAGGTGCTCCTACACTTGGTATCTGGTATCCTGCTAATGGAAATATTGAGCTTTCAGGTTATTCAGATAGTGATTTTGTTGGTTGTCACACCACAAGGAAGTCAACATCAGGTGGGTGCCAATTTCTAGGGAATGCCTTAGTCTCTTGGCAAAGCAAAAAGCAAGCAGCTGTTTCAACATCAACAGCAGAGGCTGAATACATTGTTGCTGTAAGTTGTACAACACAACTTATATGGCTTCAAAACCATTTACTGGATTTTGGTATAACTGCCCTAGGGACTCCACTCATGTTGGACAGTCAAGCAGCTGAAAATATCATCAAAAATCCAGTTTCCCATTCAACCATAAAGCACATTGACATCAGACACCACTTTGTGAGAGATAGCTATGAAAAAGGTTTGATTTCTCTACACCATGTTCCAACAGAGGATCAGGTGGCAGATGTGTTTAACAAAAGCTTTAGACACATCCACTTTTGAAAATCTGATCTCTCAGATTGGTATGTTAAACATGGATTAACAACAAAAATGTTTTCATAAATAAAACGTTAAAATGTTTTCAAAACATAAAAAAGTCATCCTTAAAAATAGCTTTTGGTTGAAAAATCTGTAAAGATAAAACTACCACTGTTTGATACATTTTATCATATGTTAGTTGAAAAATATGTTTTCAAACCTCTGATCCGATAAAACAACTGTTTTCCACTATATACATACACACACACACACACACACACACATATATATATATATATAAATATAAAATCCCATCAGTGCTTTGGCAAACTTCAACAGCTGTTTGCCACGTCTGCTCTCAAAAGCAGTGCTTTGGCCACATCAGCGGTTTCACCTAAGACTATAAAAACCCTGTTTTCCCACAACAGTTGTTACACGGTCACATTGTATTCAAAATACTGAAAACCGCCTTCATCAACCTCAAACCTTCAACCTAATTCCATTGATCATCCTACTTGAAATCCAAACCATGGATCTTCAAGCAAAAGCCCCTCATAGTTACTAGCCATATCTGTCCAAAACATATGAAAACCTTTCATTCCACTCCATCATCGACGTCATCTTAAAATCCAAATATTTGCATGTCCTCACCGCTGATTCTCCCATCTACATAGACACTCTCCAAGAATTCTGGTTTAATGCTGAAACCTTGCTTCAAGACAAAAAGCCAACAACCATTATTTCCAAAATTGGAGAAACACATGTCACCATAACCCCCCAAACCATATCCACAACCTTATCACTAAATGACTTGGCAGGTATGGATTCCTTCTCTAAGACTGAACTCCACACAGAGTTTTTAGAGAGGGGTTATGAAGCACAAATGACTGGGGCAAAAATTTTCAAAAAATATTTCCCCCCAGCCATGAAATTTTTCTTTCATACCCTCCTTATCCGTCTCTCTACTAAAACTGTCGCTTTCAATGAAATCCCATTGAATGTTCAGTACTTGGGATATGCAATGTTGTTAGACACTGTCTACAATCTATCCCAGGCACTGTTTCTAGATTTAGTAGCCAATGTGAAGGGAGTCAAGTCTGGGTCAAACAATGCTTTTCTTTTATACCCAAGACTTTTAAGCTTTTTCCTACAAAAGGTTTTACCTGAAAAGGATTTTAAAAAGGGAAAATCTCATCAAATGAAGAGCCTTTCCCAAAAAAACTTTTACAAGAATGTTGGGTCCAAACACCAAAGAAAAATTTTCAAAAGCAAAAGTTTCAAAAACACAAGCAAAGGGTGCTAAGACAACAACTGTTGTCCAAACCTCTGTTGCTGAGCCCACTACTCCTCGTGATCATGGCACTACATCCAGTGCTGTGAAATCTACACCAGCCACCACTAAAAAAAACTTCCATCCACTAAGCCCCCAAAAAAGAAACCAAAAAGGGTAACTCTGGAAGATGAGATACCAGAGGAAAACCCTGTTGTAACACAAATGCAACAAACAACCACTGTTGATACTTCCTCTTAACAGATGGATATATCTTCACCCATCCAAACTCCTCATGTATTCTCACAAAAGGATCATGTTGTAAGCCAAGGGGAAACACATCAAGAAGCATATGAGTCACTTGACCATATGTTCAAAAGCCTTTCTCCCGGGGCTGCTTCTCTTTTCACTCCCCAACCATCATCATCACATGACATTCCACCCACTGGGCCTAAGAAAAGTCAATTGGCTAGCCCACAAACAGAGGGGGCCACAACCTTTGAGTTACATGTAACTCAAGGTGGTTTTTCAAGTGAAGCAGCCACTACTATTATAGAGACCATTGTCTCACAACAGGACATTGGTTACATACCGAAGACTTCCTTGAAGGCAACAACTGATGAGGCCACTATAGTGACCCAAAAACCAGTTGGAAGTCCCCATAACCAAGACAAAGGGGCATCTGGTTTCTATTCGTTGGACTCAACTCCTAGAACTGAACCAGTTACAACTACCACTTCTGGTAGGAATTCAGATGATCCTATTAAATTAGGTGATGGATTAAGATACCAGGAATTGACAGAGAGAGTTACAACCATTGAGTAATCAGTGAATGAAATCAAGACTGATATCAAGACAATGATGCAAACTTTGGCTACCATCACCAAAAGTTAACCATCCACACAAGACATTGCTAGTGAGCTATGGAAGTCTGTTAGCCCCATCATCATAGCTCATCGAAAACTAGCAGATCAAACATATGAAACCTATATGGCTCAAATCAGAACCATGGTGGATACTAGGTACACAGATACCCAAGCAGTTATCAAAGCCATTAAAGATCATCTGCTAAAGACCACTGACTCTGCCCCCACAACTATTTTAAGAGATGAAAATGATGATGAGTTCACTGCTGATGATGCCAAAAAGGGGAGAGAGTTGCAGAGATATATTGCCAAAGGTAGATCCCTTTGGAATTCCACCTTCACAAAAAGGTCACTCACAAAAGTCTGCTGACAAACCAGGGTCTGCTTCAGCTCCACAATCCAATGCTCAAACCTCTGTTGATCTTGCCAAAGCTGAAATGGCAAAGAAGATTGATGAATCTGCAAATGTCATGGCTGAAAAGGCTACTGAAGCAAAATTGAAAAGGTTCGAGACTTTGGATGTCAAAGCAAATTTCTTGTGCAGAGGAAACAAGAACAATAGTAGGAAATTGAAGATGTTGGCTCCTCTAAAAGGAATAAAATGCCTTCAAAACATGTTAGGCAACCACCATCCAAAACCTCTGTTCCCAAAACATCTGCTACAACCACTGCTGCTACCACCACTACAACCACTGAACCTACCACAACTACAACCACTGTACCCATCATCACAACAACCACCATCACAACATCATCCATATCTATGCCACCCAAATCACCATCTCAACCCCAAACATCTGTTGGCCCTAAATAAGTGCCAATAGATGTTAACACATCCACCGCATCACAAACACCATCATCTCCTCTGATTCTGTACAAAAGGAAAATAAAGTTAACCTTTGTGGTACATGACGAGAACATAGAGACCACACCTACACCCATTTCATCACCACAATCTGCACCCATTCCAGCCATCCCATTATCATCTTTCTCACCACACACTTCTAAATTTTCATCCCATAGACCACCATCATCCATCACACCATTGGCTGCTCAGTATCCTCTTGAACTTGATCTACTCAAGGTAAAATTCAATCCTTCTAAAATACTGAGGACCTATCACACACAACTTTCCAATCTCTCCCAAATCTGCCTAAACCCAAAAACATTGATGAATACTTGAAAATGAAAGTAATGCTGACAGATTTGATAATCAAGGAGAAGTGTAAAGGAAAGGATGACATGATTTCTCAGGGTATCCATTTAGCAGAGCTTAGCAAATTTAGAAGGATTGAAGATTTGCTAAGACCCTGAGCAATTCCACGTCCAACCAGCCAATCAGTGGTGAATTGGAAAAGGTAGTCAGTGAATCTATTCTAGATCAAATCATGGTAGCTAAACCTTACAAAGCAAATAGAAAACAATTTGCAGGCTGGACTACTTGTACCCTTCAAGAAGAGTTATATAGAATTGAAGAAATGGCTAAGAATCCTAATCAAGTGGCTTCTGCGCCTGATTTCAGAAAAGGTAAAGACCCTGTCAGAGCCTTGAAATACAAACGAATGAGGGAAGAAATTGTTGCTACTAAGTATGGAGAGATGAATTCTGTGGTAAGATGGTCTGAGCTGAGGTTAGTTGAAACATACAAAAAGGTTGAAGAGAATAGAAAAACTGATCTTACACTTCCAAGAAAACCAGTTTACCCTGATGCAACAGTGGTTAGAAAACCTCAACAGACTTTTTTCACTAGATAGCCTACTCTCAACATCTGATCTCACCATTGCTGACAAGAAACAGTACAAAAGGCAGAAGTAGATGTCTGAGGAGGATGAAAAGGAGTTTGCAGAAACTTTTGTGAAAGAATGGATTTTCAACCAAGTGCACTACTTCTCTGATCCCATCAGTGAAGAATTAAGAAGAATCATTGGCAGGCCTCCATCACCAAACTCATCTAGAATAAAACTGCAACTCAAAAACTCCTTAGATTTAAAAATTCTAAAGTGGAAGGTCAACAAAGACACCCACGAATTGACTCTGCTCAAATATGATGGAGAAGCTCAAAAGTTAAGTGTGGATGATGCATATGGTTTGTGTGTAGATGATCTCCAAGACCTTCTGAACTTAGAGCTAGAAAGAGATGCTGAAGACTTGTTCTATGTTCATTTTGAACTACAATTCAAAGGCCAAATCAGAGAAAGTCTGATGAGGAATAAAGATCAGCAATAAAGGTTGAGTTTTGGCATCATCTGTTCTACGGGGAGATTTTTGGGTCTACTGAACCGAAGAAGAACAGATGATATGAAAAGCCAAAACATACTATATATATGATCCTTAATAAAACAGCAGTTTACATGAAAGATCCTCCCAAAAGATTGTTGACTCTAACAACTGTTGTTCCCTAACATCTGTTGTACAAGTGCTGATCGATCACAAAGGACTATTGAAGAAACAACTTCTGAGCCAAAGGACTGTTGAAGACACAAGGTCTGTTGGAGCGAATAGCACTTAGGCTCCAACAGATGATTCAAGCTATTAGAGTTTACCCATCAACTGTTTAGTCATCAGAGTTTTCCAATGTAACAGTGTTTGTATAGATCAGATGTTTTATGTTGTTATATCTGTTAGCTATCACTGTCTTAAGTGATATCAGACTTAGGTCATCAGAGTTTTAGTTTGTCTATAAATAGAACAGTGCATGTACTGTTCTAGTCATCACTCCAAACATTCTTTTAGACAAACAGAGCTGTGAGTGATCACGCTGAGGGGGAGAATTGTGTACTATACTGAATCTATGTTGATTAATGAAAAGTATTAGTTAAAAGCAATTGTCTCGTTTGTTATGATTTAAAGTTTACTATTCCGCTACACTTTCCATTATTATTACTCATCTTCATTACTGTTTCATATACTAAACATCATAACAAATCAAACTTAGATCCTAACAGTATGGTTACTAGAGATAGCAAAGTTGATGGTTATAATTTATAATGGTTATAAGCTAGCAAAACAATTATGTAGTGATTAAAACTAGAGGGACTAATATTGTAAAAAGAATAGAAGTAGATGTATCAGGGGAAGAATGGGCATAACTCCTATTAAAACTTGATCAGGAGATCATGTAAGTGCATTATTCATGTCTGTCCCTAGCTAGTGATCCAGTACTGAATGTCGAAGGTTTAGATAATCAAAAAATGACCAAGACTTTGTAGAATGTTGATATCTTGAAGATCCATTCGACCAGTTGAGAGGTCGAATGGAGTTTATCATGGGTCGAACAAAAGATAGAAGGATTCATTCAAACCCTGCAAGGGTCGAATGAACCCATTCGACCTCTACATGGGTCGAATGGGAAGCCTGTATAAGGGGAAAAGTTGGTTATTTTGTTAAGTTAGTTGATCATTTGAGCTTTTCCCCAGTTTGTGAGATTCTCTGTATTAGGTCTAGGTTTTGATCTGTAATATTCTACTTTTGATCAAATACACGAGTAAAGTTATGGAAATTGCTCCGTGATTCATTATATGTTTTCATCACGATC
Organism: Ambrosia x helenae; assembly: GCA_030844895.1. Classification (NCBI taxonomy): domain Eukaryota; kingdom Viridiplantae; phylum Streptophyta; class Magnoliopsida; order Asterales; family Asteraceae; genus Ambrosia; species Ambrosia x helenae. The sequence continues at coordinate 64,816,316 of CM061230.1, read as the reverse complement.
GTTACTGATTATTTCTGAATCATTTTGCAAAACCGAGGGATTCTGCACCCTACGGCTGGTATTCGTGAGATCACGTTTCGTGTTTACGATCATAAAACGAATTATCAAGTGGTATCAGAGCATAGGCTCTATTTCACGATTGTAAACTGATCTGATTTGATGAAACAGATTAAAATTATGGTTTTAAAGATCAAAACCCTAGAAATTTTGAAGCTTTTCATAAAAACATGGTTTTGATTGAATTGGAGTTGAATTTGATGTTATTTTTAAAAATTCTTTCACAAAAGTTTGTCTAAAATCAATTCCGATCAAACCCTATCTAATTTCATTACATTTGGTGAATTTTTTTTTTTTTCCAAAATAGATCTGATTCGCATGTTCTTGAGGTTGAAGATGATGAACAGACCTAAAAAGGTCGAATGAGAGCTTTGAGAGGTCCAACCAAGAGTTTTTTTAGGTCGAACCAACTTATTTTAGGTCGAACTAAGTGTGTTTTTAGGTCGAATCAGATTTTTCAGTGTGTATTGTTGTTCATTTCGACCATTTCTTGTTCATTCGACCTAACGTAAGGTCGAACGAAGATCATATTCAGGTCGAATCAAGGTCTTTCACAACTGTTACTCATTCGAACTTGTACAAGAGGTCGAACCAACTATTTCAAGCTCATTCGACCCTTCGATAGTGTTGAATAGGTTGAATCAATTTCATATTTTCAGATTTGGACTATATTTTCAAATTTTAAGGTGTAAAAAATTTCGAAAATTAGGCCTGATTTTAGAAAAAAATTTGAGATAATTTTTGTTGAAAAATGATAAATTACATTGCTACATCAAGAACTGACGTAAGTTAAAAGCTCAGATAGAAGCTGCACGACAACAATCACAAAGATAAAAATCTCAAGTTGACAACATTTGGGGATTTCCAATGACACCGAGACCCATTGTTGATTATTGTGGAAATATAATAGCTCAAGCTGTGCAACCAACTGATAAAATGGTACATGTTGACAACTGTGTTAACAGAGAAAGCGTTAAAAGTGATGTTTTGTGTCTTGCTAAACAAATGGGGAATGATGATTCAAGTGAATTGTCAAAGAGCGATTTGAGTTCTGATACGAGTTCAGAACATAGTGAATCAATAGGAAGTGATACATCAAATGTTGATGTAAATTCTGAGAATCGTAATAATACAGATGTTGAGGTAACTTCAAAATCTGAATGTGCTAAATGTTCTGAGTGTGTCAAATTGAAAAATGAAGTGATGAAACTTCTTGAGGACAAACAGAACTTAGCAAATGAACTTTAAAGGTATAAAATTGAAAATAAAGTTATTATGAATAATGAAAAATATTTTATGAATCAAATTGAATCTTTTAAGAAAGAGATTTTAGAACTCCATGAAACTATTACAAAGAATAATTTCACACCAGAAATAGATGTCACAACACCTTGTGTTGTTGATCCTGATTCTGAGGTGAAATTAGTGTTTGAAGAGAAAACTGAAAATGTGACAGCAACTTCATAACCTAAATCTGAAGAGAAACCAAATATTCAAGTTTCCTGAAGGAGTTGAAGGATCCTATATGTTGGTAGGACAGGACAAATTGATTTTCAACAAAGATACTCCAATTGATAATATCGAACAAGCTTTACTTAAATGTATCTTTGTCGATAACAATGATTTGATAAATCAATTTAGAAATCAATTTGGTCATCTTCATTTTGAACTCAATCCTAACCAACATGGGAATGAAAAGGATCAGCCTGGGAACAAAAAGAAAAATCCTAGGGCAAAAGGACCAAAACCAAACAAATCGAAAGGCAATGATCAGATGAAAAATTCTTATCATGAGAATTCAAGAAGTTTTTCATCTAGATCACATGACTTTTATGATTATCCAAGTCACTCTCGATTTGATGGTTATTGAAGAAACAATTCACCACAATATTCTCATGAATATTTGAATGGAGAAGTTGTTTTGAATGTGGTGAAATGGGACATATTGCTGCTCATTGTCCATATTGGTATTGGGATGAAGGGTATGCATGTGATTTTGAAGAGTATAGGTCATGTTTTAACTGCGGAGAGTGTGGGCATTTGGTTGCTGCCTATCCGTATGTTAAACATAAAAGGACAGAAGTGAATGTTGCTAATCATTCAGGCAATGTCAAAAAGCCTGTATCCCCGAACCAATTAAAAAAATAAAAAGGGGAATAGCCTGTTGTGTATGACAATCGCAACAAAATTGCCTTGAATAAAAATGGAGATTTTTGATAGGGTTGCTAAGGTAAGGAAGAGTTCTAAAGCTAAGCCTAAGAATAACTCTAAGCCTGGGTCTTCATCAGTTAAGTCTGAGAAGATTCCAAACAAGGTTCAGAAGCAGGTTTCAAACACGAAACCTGAAAAGTTAAAAATCAAAACAAAACTAAAGAATGGCATCCGCGTTTTTACTACTATTTCCACTTTCACCACAAATGAAATAAAACCTGAACTTGTTTGCAAACCCCAATCACTTTCTCAATCCAAGGCAGCTTTTACTTCAAATCAATCCATTGAAAAACCAATTGATTTTTCAAAAGGAGAACGGATTGACATTCAAGGATTGATGACCTTGGACGACCGATCATTGTGAAGGGATGGGTTCCTCTCTCTTACTAATTGTTTAACAAGTGTGCAGGTTGTTCCAGAAAAACCTATTAGCTATCCTTTGATAGTTGATAGTGGAGGATCTGTATACAAAAGCGAGCTTGATTTTCCTCATACATTGTGTTTTGTTATATCTGGAGGAAATTAAGTTTGTGCTATTTATTGGAGAGGTGAAGGTCAAGGAAGTTATATTGTAAAAGGAAAACATGAGTTCAACAGAGAGGAGAGTGTTTGTTCGTCTGTTTGCTACCTGTGAAGCCGGAAAATGTTGCAATCACATGCAATTGCTTTAAGGTTTTGGATTTCTACAACAGATGCGACAAAACAGTTTATTCTAAACTTTCTTATCTTTGTTAATGGCTTTACTAATTTAAAGTACAAACTGAGTCAAGTAGTCTGAGTGGGAAAATGGTTTTTGAAATTCAATGAGTAAACCACATTGGATATCATTTTATTTTGTTTTTCTTCAAAAGTTTAAAAATCCAAAAATATGCTTATAGTACATCAAAAATGAGTTTTCCTGGAGAAAAAGAGGAGATTATAGTACATCAGAGGACTGTCAGACTACTTTGAAAACAAAATGATGTAACAACGTTGAGTAGCCAGTATAATTATATATTGGTAGGCTTGAAATCAAATTTTAGAGTTCAGCATAGTGATATAAACTTAAAATCAATTACTGATAATCTTATGGATCAACGTATCGTTGGAATATGGTCTTAGTACCGAAATTTTGTTTGATAGAATGCCAAAATTAGAGGTTTCGGGTCGTTATATTGTTTGTTATCTGGGGATAGCCTATCTGATCTTTTGTCGTATTAATTTATGGACCTAGATCAGCCAGGGTATCTTAACAAAAGATCGTTAATGACAAATCCTTAAGTTACCAAATGAGGAACTTAATATGTGTGATGATAATCAAAGATTATCTAATGCATCGTATCAATACTATGATGGAAATCATGTATGATATTAGTCCTCATCCTGGTAGAGTGCATAAGTTGCTTTGAAGCATTAATTTGCTGACCTGTCACCTATGTGCCTCATACCTTGTAACTTACAGATAACTACAATATAATCACGCGTTTATGATGAAGCTTTACGCAATTCTTGATACGGGAATGTGTCACGTGTGCGGGAACCGTATATTTTTCAGTATCTAATATTACCTTAACATATCTAAAGTGCTGAACAATGAGTGATGATTTTGGGTTTAAATGGAAAAACATACTGGTAACGGTTGTATGATGCTCAATGATAAAAATAGAAAATTGGTCAAATAGAGTTTTGATTGATTGTTCCAATACTGATATGATCATCTTATCAAAAAATTTGCAAAAATATGTTTAGTTTACTTTTATGCAAATCTATTTGAAAATTCAAAAAGATTTTTGGTGTGTTTTAGCATAAACTTTGAAAAATCAAAAATGTTTTGTTTCAATTTTATTTTCGATAACCGAAGTTGGGATGCTAAATGTGAAGGCTCAAATGCTTGAGAGTTGTAAAAGGGAAATCAAATTGTAAATTTTAAAGTTTCTGGTGCAAATGGAAAATGATTAATAGTTCAGGGGGAGAACTATTGAGGATCAAATTGGATGTAAAGATTACTTCCAAGATTTTTGTCGTGTCTAACGCTGGTTGTAGTTTTTGCAGTTTTTAGTAAATTTTTCTGCAGAATCAAACACCACAGGTGCACTGCTCAAGACTAATCGACAAAGTCTGAAACTGAATAAGACCCAAACCTGAACATCTAGATCATCCGAACAACAGTCAGAGGTTGTAAAAGATGTGATTAGTGAGATCAAGGAAGTAAAGAATTCAAGATTGATTTATGTCTTCATCTCTGGACCAACAAATGACAAAGCCAAGATTTCTTAAGTATGTCTGAGATTTCGAGGCTTACTAGAGATAGACAAGAACCTCGACACAAACGTGTAAGAAAATGAAAAGTTTTCAATTCATTCAAGATAATGATTGCAAGACTTGAAGAATTGATAGTTTTCTGATTTGGTACATCACTAGCTAGGTCCAAGGGAGAGATTGTAAGTGCATTATTCATGTATGTCCCAGCTAGTGATCCAGTACTGAATGTCGAAGGTTTAGGTAATCAGAAAAACGACCAAGACTTTGAAGAATGTTGATATCTTGATGATCCAGTCGACCAGTCGAGACGTCAAATGGAGTTTATCATGGGTCGAACGGAAGATAGAAGGATTCATTCGAAACTTGCAAGGGTCAAATGAACCCATTCGACCTCTACATGGGTCGAATGGGAAGCCTATATAAGGGGAAAAGTTGGTTATTTTGTTAAGTTAGTTGATCATTTGAGCTTTTCCCCAGTTTGTGAGATTCTCTATATTAGGTCTAGGTTTTGATTTGTAATATTCTACTTTTGATCTAATACACTAGTAAAGTTATGGAAATTGCTCGGTGATTCGTTATCTGTTTTCATCACAATCGTTATTGATTATTTCTGAATCATTTTGCACAACCGAGGGGATTCCGTACCCTACGGTTGGTATTCGTGAGATCACGTTTTGTGTTTACGATCATAAAACGAATTATCAGATCAACCCAACTCCATCTCCTACCTCTTTCACTTCACAAACTCCCATTCAAGCTGACACTAAGAGAATTCTAAAACAGAATTTATGAATGTGGATTATATTGATCATCTAGAGTGCAATAGACCATAAGGTAGCTATTAGACTTGATTTTTTGAGTATCTCATGACCTTATGGTGAAAATACATGCAATAGGTGTATAGGTATTGTTGAAATTGTTAACCAATAAATGTTTCCTTGCTGTTGTAGAGTCATAAATTAGAAAGAAACATCTTGATTGTGTGGTTTTAGTTTGGTATTTGGAATGATCTATCAAGCATGAGAGATGGATTTTGTGAAGACTAGGCAAGACCCATCATCTATAGCACTAATATGGTATTCCACATTTTTTGTAACCTGAACTTGATGTGGATTTCGTTATATTGATAATGTGCAAGCCTAACCCTAAAAGGGGTCGTGGTGGGCTACGGCTCAGGGCCCGGTTTCCCAATGGTCCCGAAATTTAATAAAAAATTATATATTCATGTGTAAAGGCCATATTTTGTGAGAAGTGTGAGAAGGATTCATAAATCACATTTAAGAATCATGTTTTGGATTTAGAAATGACGTATTAGGTTGTTTTGGCTAGAAAAACATCAAACTGAGCAATTTAAAATGCACTGTAATGTATTATAGCCATGGAATGCAAACATAGCTAAAACACACTGTTTAACACTTAAAACACACTTCTTAACTTTCTTAGCATGATGTTTTAAGTTTTAAGCTTAGAATACATTGCTTTGGGTTTTTAATTGTTATGTTTAATGTTCTTTTAATCAAAACAATCCAAAACATTATGCCTAAGTTCAAAAAATAATGTCTTCATATCAATTCTTAATCATTCACATGAAATATTGCCTTTATACAAAAACCTGACCCTATATAATCATGTTAGTGAAGTTAGGGAAACCATCTTAATATTATATAAAGGTCTCAAGTTCAAGTTCAAGTTCAAGTCTTGTCTCTATCACCAAGATCTTATTTTTTTCTTAATTCAATCTCCATTTACCAAAATCATGGGCCCAATCTTCTATGTCGCCCGGGGCCCAAAATTTTTTAAGGGTTCTCAGCAATGGCCCTGTTTATGTGATATCCAATTAGGCTATGTGGTATGGAGTGAAGACGTTAAGGCTTAATTGAGCCACTTCATCTCCATCTCAGTGCCACATCAACATGGGGTTCCATTGAGCCACCATACCTCAACCTCAACGCCACACATCGGTCATCCTTAGGAGAAATTATGTGATCATATTGAAGTTGTAATGAATAAACTCTTGCCTATCAAGCTCTAAGAGTAGTCACATCCCATCCCCCATTTCCATCCACCAAATAATACTAAAAACCATTATATTTTTTCTCTCAGTTTTAATTAAATAATATTTTATACCTTTTATCATATCTTTTCTCTCTCTTTCAATCACAATCACTTTCAAAAAATATTAAAAAAATTTGGTGAATGTATTGTAGCTTCTCAATACAGATGAACAATGACATTTTCTCCCTCCTCTACTCACAACCCCTCAACTCTACTTTTTAGAATATGAAAAACTCACTCACATGATATGGTGAGTGGGAGATGAGTAGAGGTGCTTAAACGGGTCGGGTTCAGGGGTTGGCGGGTCCAACCCGACCCGAACCCGAAAATTTTACATGAACCCGAACCCGACCTAAGTCCGAAAATGGTGACATACATATGAACCCGAACCCGACCTAAATATTCTCAGGTTGACCTGAACCCGACCCGTTCAACCTGATTTTTTTTTATTTTTTCGCAAACTAATGTATTAAAATTAAAATTTTACTACAAAAAATACAAACATATATAGAACATTTATGTTTTATTTATAAAAATCTGATGCCAATTTATATTTTAAGTTACAAGTGTAGCATAAAATACTAACCAATTTAATTTATAACATAAAACATATTGTAATAAAACAATATATAGTATAAATATTTTAAACGGGTCAACCTGTCAACCCGCCCGGGTTGACCCGAACCTGACCCGAACCCATTTAAACTAAACCGAAACTTGCTAATTTCATGTTAGGTTCGGGTCGTGTCAGAAATTCACACCCCTAGATATGAGTGCTTTAAGAGCATTCACATACCTTCCATCATTTTTACCCTATAATTTAACTAAAAATGACACTTTTTAAAACTTATCTCGTTTTGAAAAACCTCCCACATCCTATCCACCAGTTTTACCTCCATGTTACTCACAAACATTTATTTTGTTATATTTCTCGTTTTAATACACTCACAATAATTTGGTGAAAGATGAATAGTAGCTTTTTAAGAATGAAAAGCTAGTATAGACATTTTTCAAAATATAGGGGTGGGGTAAAGAAATGGTGGATGAGCTGTAGTTAGTTTTAAGTAAGTCTTTTTACATTTTGAACATATATGAGGGTTTTATGGAATGGATGTGAATCCCCTATCCCCATCAAACATCTCTTTATCTTTAAAATAAAATAAAAAAATCTACTAAAAACATATTCATCCCATCCACCATTTTCTACCCCATATTTATAGTTTGAAAAATTGTTATTGTAGCTTTCATATTTGCAAAACTACTATTCACCACATCAAATTATTGTCAATGTATAAAAATGGGGAATATATTAATATATATATATATATATATATATATATATGTGTGTGTGTGTGTGTGTGTGTGAGAGAGAGAGAGAGAGAGTAAGATAATGTCACACCATCAAATTCTACTGCGGAGTTTATACCGCAAGGAGCGTGACTTACCAGGATCCCCATAGCCATAAGTCATATGAACGACTCTAAATTCCCAAACCATTTAGCTCGTTTTCAAAAATATAATTTTAACGTTTAACCAAAAAGTTTAGATAAGTTGCAAAAGCGTAAATCAAACATAATCGTTTAGTTCATGCGCAAAACAACACGCCCAAAATAAAACCATTGAATGTAAAGCAAAGTATAAGTTCAATAATGTTCATAACCTATGACACAATGATGCATGTCCTATCGTGCTCCGAACATAGAGACCTGCAAAAGCATGCTATCGTGTGTCAACATAGAGTTGGTGAGTTCACAAAGTAGGTAAGTAAAAGTGTAGGTTTCCCAACCCAAGAACAACAGTTAGGTTTCCCGAACCCAAAACAGTAATCAATAACCACTAGTTCAGCGTATGCCAAGGGTAGCTAACCCATTCATGCTAACTAAACAATGAAACTACCGAACTGCTATTTAAACAATGCACTCGCCCCGCGAGCTGGTTTTTGCCTTCCATCATTGCCTGTCAACAATGATAAAATCTAAGGTCATAGTTCACTCCCGGCTCCCAGCACGGTGTGAGGTTTGTCAAACCTAATAGCGCTATCAACTAATTCCCCGCTTGCCATAACCCGACAACTCATTCGGTATAGTGAAGGACTTCCGTGATAGTATGCAGTTTAGTTCATCAAGGAAAAAACGATGTGAAACTAGCAAAACCGGACCCACACAAGTAGTCCAAGCACCCCAAAACCCGGGATGTAAACTAGTAGTCCCAAACCTGGACTAGAAAAGTTAAGTAAGTTGTCTCAACCTGAGACGCATGCTTTTGAGAAAAGAGCAGTGAAACTCACCTTAGGTTGCAAGCTAAAATCCAAACTCCGCAAATAATAAGGACGTGCTACCGACTCCCTATTATATGTGCCACTAAGTTAGTATATGTGTATACATAATACACCACATAACTCGTTTATCCAAGACGTTTATTTATGTGAAAACGTTTAGGTGACACCTAATAAAACTACATGCACAAGTAGACCATACGAACCCGTTGGTGAACATTGTGTTTAATATCAATTATACATGTCATTTACATCTCATACAAGTGTACATGCAAGTTCAAGTCAAACTCAAGTCATACAACACTCCAAATAAGCACATATACCAAATGACACAATCTGCGTTTTTAGGACAGATTATGTACTACCAAAACGATTTTATTAAATATACTTACATAACGAATTAGACTCCCAAAAGTTTACTGATTATTTCTAGGAGTCCAATCGTCGTGCCCATATTTTCGTTTCATGATGTATCCACATAGAAAAATTAAAAAATCAATTACTAGAGCTATGTTCTGAAAATATTCGCATCAGGTCAGTTTACGAGAAAAAAACCCAAAAATTGTGTATTCACCGAAACAAGATAAATCTACATGGAAACGCTAAATTAACCACGTCCCTATCTACTGACCAAATTTCGTGACCTAACTCCTTGTAAAAATTGAGTTACAGCCGTTTAAATTGACCTAACTTTTTAATCCTAAAATCAGTTTAGACCTTTATTCAAACAAAATTCCAAAAACATATCAAGCGACAACCAAATCGCATGATTTTACCCATTACAGAAAGCTAAGACCATGTACGACATGCTCGTATCAAGAAACAATCGAAACAGATACTTTAACACCACGTACAAAACATACAAGTCGTTACACGTAATCTGTCAGATTTTAACCATGCTATTAATTCTTAACTATAATAAACCCTAAGTGTGTATTATTGATCAAAAACATGAAATAAGCATCATACAAGACCTATCATATACTAACATGATTAAAACATGCAAGAATCATCATAAATATAATCATCTATAAACCCTAGATGCTTAACAATCAACAACATACACTAACATGCAATCATAATCATATAACAATCATAAAACCCTATGGTTAGCATGTTAATCTTTTTGAAAATTCATGTTTTAATCTTTATAAACTTGTTTCAGATCTGGACAAACTATTTTATGGTGTTTTAAAACATAAAAGAGAATATTAAAACACAAGGGATCAAGTATTATACCTAAAGCTCTTCAAACAATAAAACCAAACAACTTTAATCCTTCCCGAATAATATTCTTGAGCCTTAGCATGTGTATGGGGTTATATTTATTCGTATGGCGGCAGTAGGGGACGATTAGGGTTGAGTTTATGAGAAGTATGGGGCTTAAGATCGTTTAAATAGTCAGTTTAAGTCGGTTTCCCCGACCTGTGCCCGCCGAACGACCATTCACTTGGCCCGAACGGCCGTTCACTTAGACAAGGCCCGTTTCGGGCGGACCGGTTCAGCGTATTGCACATTTTCTTCGATGTAATTGTTATTTTTGACCATACCAAAGCGTAACCCAATGTTTTTAGACCCGAACTATCCTATCACAGAATAATTTACACATAGTTTCACACGAACACGTAATTGCAAATAATATCAAACAATTATTTCACAATTATCTATTTCCTCGATTCACCAACGTTCAGGGTTCGATACTAATCCTAGTCAAGTGCAATGCTATGAACTACTGTGTAAGTTAACTAGAGTTAGGTTAAAATATTAACCTGAAAATGCGGAGTGTCACAACATCCACAGGTTGAAAAGGATTTCATCTCGAAATTCAGTTAGTAACCAGTAAAGTTGGTGTCCAGTGAGAAAATTCTGAAAAAAAAAATTATGGGTGTCACAGATAAAGAAAATTATGGTGGATGGTTATGTGAGGTTTTTTAAAATCGTTAAAGACTATTTTTTTATTTTATTTATTTATTTATTTTTTTTTTGCATTAACCCCTTTTTAAAATGAGAGATAACTTTTAAAAAAATATGATTTTTAGTTAAATTATAGGGTAAATGAAGGGTGAAAGCACTATTCACCAATGTTTATATTCTAATATTTTTATAAGTGGTTGTGAGTGAGGAGAGAGAAAATATAATGATAAAAGTATGAAAAAACATTATTTATTTAATAAGGAGAGAGAAAATTTTAGGGCCGAATAGTGATTTTTAGTGTTATTTGATAGAAGGAATTTGGTGGGCCAAATGTGAATGCTCCAAGTCTCTTTTCTTGACAGAATTTTGCGCATCCCTCGACTTATCATTGTACGACTCAAAATTAAGTAAAGCAAACCCAAACTATTTTCGTATGATATAATAAGATTTTCTTTTAGTAATTTAAATTTAGGTTAAACTTGTCTTTTGGGCTTATTTAACCAAGCCCATCGTAAAAATTTTCAACGAGCACAATAGATAAGACATGGTAATAGCATTCACATCTTCTCCACTAAATTTCCTTCATCAAATTACACTAAAAATCACTATTTCATCATAAAATTTTCTCTCTTCTTTTTAAAATAATAATACTTTTTCATACTTTTATCATTATATTTTCTCTCTCCTCACTCACAACCACTTTCAAAAATATTAAAGTATTTTTAGGGGTACTGAAAAGTGGCTTTTAAGATATAGGGGTGATTAGTGTTTCCACCAAATATTTTCTCCCTCCTCACTCACAACCAGTTACACTCACCCCAAATAATTTGATAAACATACTCGCATACATTTAGTTCCTCAAATGTGAATGCTCTAAGGTTTAGAAAGACCAAACACTTAAGGCATTGCATTTCTTATATACTTTAAATCATAGGTAGATACTTTATTATGATTCTTTTTTTCTAAGTTAGTGGATAAATACACTATAAAACTTTATGGGTTATTTTATCTAAACTATTTTTATTTAAACTTCATCAGGTTACTATGTTATTTACATAGCACGAATCGGTAAACATAATTTATACATTCACAAATTTAGAAGGTAAATCAGTAAATTGATTGTGACCCTCTGGTTAAAAGTTTCTGGTTCCGTCACTGTATATATTAAATTCTATATTTATGATATATATATATATATATATATATATATATATATATATATATATTTGTGTTTTATACATTAAAGTCTTGTTAGTGGAGTTAGAAAACCATGATAATTTAATGTAGAGGTTTCAAGTTCAATCTTTAACTCTAGACTAGCACCATACTCAATTTTTTTTTTTAATTCATTCCTCTTTACAAAATTTTGGCCCCAATTTTTTTTTTTCGCCCAAGGCCCAAAATATTTTTTTTTTACGTTTTCGGAGACGGTCCTGATACACACACCCCCACACACACTACCATACATACCATCAAATTCCATAAATAATTTTTTGCTTCTATAGGTTGTTAAAAGGAACGTAGATGTCAACTTTGAAGAATATACTACACATTTTGATTGAGCCTTCTTGGTATGTATAGTTATTCGGGTGAAAATGCTCTAGTTTTTATTTGTGTACGTATATAGAACATTAAAGAATATTGTCATTCTATTGATTGAGCCTAGTTAATTGTGCCCTCTATCATAAAGTTAAGTCTTGACGTAATCAATTTTTTTTCTACATGAATCGATTAGAATGTATGTTATCACAACTTAGAGCATTCACAACCCACCCACCAACCTTTCCCCTGGCTTTAAAATTTAAAATAACCCTACTAAAAGCACATTACAACCCATCCACCATTTTATATCACATCTTTATATTAAAAAAAATGTTATCATAGCTTTTCATATATAAAAAGCTACTATTCACCCTACACCAAATTATTGTGAATGTATTATAACGAGAAATATAATAAAATAAGTGTTTGTGAGTAAGATAAAGATGAATATGGTGGATGAGATTTGAGAGGTTTTTTAAAATGAGATATAAATTTTGAAAAGAATGAATTTTAGGTAAATTATAAGGTAAAAAATGATAGATGGGATGCGAATCCTCTTAGATGCAATCGCCTATATCTGACACAAATAACATCATGAAAATTATTATTCGGCTACTGACATAATCTATTTCTTTTACTTAATCTATTAAAATATTTTTGATTTAGTGATCACACCTATTTTTTTACTTAATTCATTAGAACTTTTTCATATTAGCAACCAAATTAGAAGATGGTGAAGAATTGTGAACAATAAGATAGTGCTTAGCAAAGAATTGTTATCCATGTTTATCAAGGAATGGTGATAATGAGGAGAGGGTTAAGTATAAAAGTTTCTGTTATCAGACGAGTGATACTTGAAAAATCATCCCTTTCATATTCTATTGTTGTGTGCATATGTGCACCACTGGCCAATATCTTTTTTTTTTTTTTTTGAACGGCAAATTTTTATTACACATTTATTTTACCTCACCTTACATTTGCAAGGATTTGAACCCACAACCTTACAATACATTATAAGGGGTGAACACCATACCACTAGACCAAAAGATCATAGGTACCACTGGCCCATATCTACCATAGCACACCCATATCTATTGCTAGATATGTTTCACTCTATAAACATTTCAACAAATGACCTTTTCCATAGCTATCAAATAACGTAAGTAAATAAGATACATCGCTGTCTTAACCTAATTTATGTCCAAAATATGTTCCAAGTGCATGAATGCAATTCCACAAGCTTATGTGGGACTTGTCAGCTAAGAAACTAAATCTCTACTATCAATTTGTGGTATTGATTGGGAAATAATTGACGACATAAATTTCAGTTTTAAAGTAGCATGTGATCTTTAAAACGTAATTAAAAATACATGAACAATGGATATATAATAGAACAAGCAGTTTTTTTTTTTTTTTTTTTCCAGTAAGAACTCAAGTTACATGTTACTACGAGGATAACTATGTAGAGGGTGTTAACCGTGCGTGTCAGGTTGACGAGTTGAACTTAATGGACTCATCAACACTCACGTTACTACTTATCACATGTATAATATGGTGCGAAACACGATCAATGTATACAAGGAAAATCGATGTAAATGGGTTGAACTTTTAAATTGCACCTTTTTTTAAAATGATTTAAAAAGACTTGACAGGTTGATACGTCTAATTTTAATGCAACTAGAATATACCTATTTATCAATTACTTAGACACACGAATCCAAAGTTAATTAGTTGCATGTCTAGTCTTTGTAGTGGTTTGGGTCATTTAACAACCCATAATTATATATACTATATGTAGGGACAACTCTCTTAAGGTTAACCATGTGTTAGGTGCTATTCTAGCTTTGGCTAGGTGGTAAAGACTCTTACCATTTGCAAAAAAAGACAAGGGTTCAAATCCTAATACAGGGTAAAATCAGAAATATATTGGTTAGTTTAAAAGTAAAACTAGAGTAACATTGTGTAGGAGAGTGCGGTTTAATACAACTTTAATGACACTAATAAATAAGTCGGTGGACTGCATTTTCCAACATATGTAGTGCCTGTATCTTTTAACTCCGGGGCTTTGATTTCATTCAAGCTATATTAATGCACTTTCATTGCATGCCCAAGCCTCTCGTCTGTCCCCTCCCTAATAGTCAAACTACATCGTCAAACAATAATGAAAATTGAGCAATTTATGTGGTTTAATTGATCTTGATGGTGCCGTACAGCCATGAAACAGAATACCAACGACGTGTAGGCTAATCCCACAAAAAAAAAAAAAAAAAAAAAAAAAGAAACAGAAATTCCCCTATGTAGTTAACAAGCAACCACATAACAATTTAGTTGCGAATTGTACATTGAGAGACTACATATGAAGTTTTCCATCGCTAAATATATTCTAATATGTATTCTTTCTCATGTCTATTTCAATGTGTATAAACACTAGCTACAAATATATTATAACCAAAAACCTTAAAGACAATATTGTCTACCTTGGTCAATAGGATATCACGTATTCACTAATGTTGTCTACTTTGGTTAATAGCTAGGACGCATTTGTTTTCTGGTTTCCTGAGTGGAGACTGCCTAGAGGTCAGTTGTCGTGGTACTGCTCCCACCAAATTATGTATGTTTAAAGGTGGAGGACTCCTATCATCCACAATGTTCTACACAAAACAATTTGGTGCTATTTGAGATGGCTATTCTTTCATTGCCGGATATCTCTTTTGTGGATAACACAAACTGAACGATTTGATATTTACCTAATATGTTGCAACTTAAGTGACCACAACTTAGAGTCTGTGAGGACACATGATCGATTGAGGGTGAAGGGAATTGAGAGAGAATCTTAATATGTGAAAGAAACAATACATAACAAATGAATAAACATGTTGGGGCATTTATACATGTGAAGGGGTGTGTCCCCTTGATAGCAACCGACATGATGGTTGGATTATTAAACTACACAACTATTCTAACTTAGGATAAAGTATAATATGTGACATATGTATAATACTTAGGATATATTGGAAATCAAGTAATTATGTCTAACATTCTCCCTCCTAATTCTTGATTTCCCCAAGGTCTTCAACTCCTATGAGACTTCGCATCTCTATGAACTTTATCCTTGGTAATGCCTTGGTGAGGATGTCGGCTTTCTGCATCTCTCCACTGATATGATCAACTTGTATCTGCTCATTCTCTATGCATTCTCTGATGAAATGATACCTTGTGTTGATATGCTTTGATCTTCCATGAAACACAGGATTCTTCATGAGTTGTATTGCTGACTTGTTATCTACTCGTAGAGTTATCTTCTTTGCTCTTTCACCTGTGAGCTCGCTTGGTACTCCTTGTAGCCATATTGCTTGACATGCTGCTGATGTTGCTACCATAAACTCTGATTCACATGATGATAAAGCTATTGTGCTTTGCTTTTGACTTGTCCATGTGATAGGTGAATCTTTGTAGTAGAATATTGTTCATGTGGTTCCTTTTCCATCTTCTTGGTCTCCATAACTGTTGTCGCTGTAACCAATGATTTCTGCTTCTTTTCCTCTGCTGTATTGAATTCCATAATTCAATGTGCCTTTGATATATCTTATCAAATGTTTAACTGCCTTCATGTGAGTTGTCTTTTGTTTCTCCATGAATCTGCTCATGTATCCAACTGCGTAGGTGATATCTGGTCTGGTATGTGTAAGGTACCTTAAGCTTCCAATTAGCTTTCTATATTCTGTCTCATTGACTGGTTCACTCTCATCTTCTTTAATGAGCTTCAGACCTGGTTCCATTGCAGTCTTTGTTGGATTGCAGTCTTCTAGTCTAGCTTCCTTAATAACTTTCTTTGCGTAGGCTGATTGCTTCAATTGTATCTTTCCCTGTGCTTGGCGTACTTCTATTCCTAATTAGTATGTGAGTGGTCCTAAATCACTAATCTCAAACTTGCCTTGCATTTCCTTCTTGAAGCTTGATATGTCCTTCATTGAACTTCCTGTCACTATTATGTCATCGACATAAACTCCTATAATGATTGTTGACTGTCTTGAAGTTTTCTTGTATACTGCTTATTCTTGCGGACATCTTATAACTCCAATCTCTTTTAGGATGTTATTCAGCCTTAAATTCCATGCTCTTGGTGCTTGCTTCAAACCATATAGAGCCTTCTTTAGCTTGTAGACTAGGTTCTCTTTACCTTTCTTTACGAATCCATCTGGTTGTGATACGTAGACATCTTCCTTTAATTCACCATGTAAGAATGTTGATTTTACATCCAAATGATGTACTTCCCATCCTTTCTGTGCTGCCAATGCTAGTAGTAGCCTAATTGTTTCCATTCTTGCAACGGGTGCAAATACTTCATTGTAATCTATACCTTCTTATTGTACATACCCTTTTGCTACTAATCTGGCCTTATGCTTGGTGATTTGTCCACTTGCGTCTCTCTTGACTTTAAATACCCATTTTAGACCTATTGGTTTCTGACTGGAGGGAAGTTAAGTCAGTGTCCAAGTGTTATTCTTCTCTATAGAGTCTATCTCGCTTTCCATTGCTTATATCCATTGTGGGTAATCTGCTGCTTCTTTGTAATGTGCAGGTTCTTCATCATATGTTAAATATAGATGTTCATAATCTTGGGGTCTAAGAGGTTCTGTGGCTGTATAGATGTCATTAAGTGATCTAAGGGCTCGAGCTGGTCTATGTTGGGAGTCTGGTGAGTCTTCTAACTCTTGAGTGCCTGTCTCAACTACTGGATCACTTGTCGGTGTCTCTTGAACCGTTATTGGAGTTCTTGTAGCTGTGATTGGACTGCTGAAGAATTCATTATCACTTTCTTGATCTTCATTGTCCTCATTACTTTCTTCACGTACAGCATCACTTTCTTGATTCCCATGTATCTTAAATCTCGTCCAAGATGGTTCGTCTTCACTTCCTTCTTTCAAGTAGTTGTCCCAATCCCATGGTTCATTCTCTATGAATTGGACATCTCTACTGATATGTATCTTCTCTTCTATGGGATCATATAATCTATAGGCTTTTGAACCATTTTCGTTTCCTAGATGTACCATTTTCTTGCTTCTGTCTTCTAACTTCTTCAAATAGGGCGTTGTTACCTTTGCATATGCTGTGCATCCAAATACTCTAACATGCTTGATGTAACACCCCAACCGATGGCGGAAACATCGGGATGCCACGTATTGATGATTGTTCAGTAGCTCATGGTAAATAATAAGTTTCAATAAATGATTTAAATAAATTACATACAATTGTTCTAAGAATTTGTACATCAAAATAACAAATACTAGCTACGCATCTTCAAGCATTTACTCTAATCTTCGAGCAAGCTATAACCTGAAACATGTTAAGTTTGAAAATATTTTGGGTCAACAAAAGTTGGTGAGAATTACATAGGTTTTGATAATCGAATAAAAATGTTGTGCAATTCGTGTGTCATGTCAATCTAGTCCATATGTGAGAACATACTAGAAATAAATCGAGTGCATAATCAACCCTGATGACTGTTATAATATGATACATACCATACGCTCATGGTCCAATTGAATATGTTATGCGATAACAAACACCCACGCAACCTTTGTAGGAGGCACGTATCCGGGTGGGATTGTCAGTCCAATAGATCTATCAATGTATACCGTCGGCTTGTACGGAGTTAATGATTATGCTAGAATGGTGCTTACTCTAATCATGCTCAAGACATAATGCAACATAGAAAACACATAGACACATTGATGATTGAATTGCAATGATAATGTTATAACATGTTTCACCCCAAAAATGGTGATAAATAAAAGGGGCTATGTAAAACTCACCTGAAATTCACTGTGTAAGTATTAGCAAGTAGCAACAAGTCCGAACTTGGATTAATTCAACTCTTGTATCCTATTACAAGTAAACAATGCCTTAAATTCTAATGCAAATAAGCTTGTTTCGTTTCTTGGTTGTAAAGATAGTTTATTCAACTACCTAGACTCGCATTGTAAACAATACGTGTCTTAATGTGTGTATGACTTAACGAACCGATAGTACTTGGTTTAGTCTCACAAAGCTTGCTCATGTGTATAGCTATATATGATGCGTATGTATACTTTTTATAATATTCAGATTCAAAACTAGCTAGAAAAGAATATTTAAGATAGTGAAAAATTATTATGTGTAACTTGATTCGCGTTTTAGTTTGTTTGAAGACCGAACAATATATGTATTATATTTATTTATGTACGCTTTTATATCATGACGAAGTAAAGTTTGAATAGCGTTTATTTGTAAAACATAGCTTCTTTTGTACAAAATTTATAGTTATATTTTGTAAGAATTTGGGCAGAGTTTCCCCTGTTTTTGTAAGAAACCAGACGACGCAAGTCGTCTATTTTATCCCAAAACATCAATTATCTAAACTAAACATCACGTAATTTGACTAAGCTTTTAGACACGACAATTGATTAACTCGTTAAAACTATAATGTAACAAAAATTATGTGCTTGACAAGTAACGCTTATGTATACCTCAATCTTTGATCGTTCTAGTAACAATCATTTGGTGACAAGATAATAAATCGACTATTGTTGGACTTGAATAAACGACTAGATAATATGTTTGTATATGTAAAAGAAATATGGGAATGCGTATGCTCTTAAACATAATATAGATTAACCATTCCTTTGTCAAATGTCTCATTACTATTCTAGGCGTTTTATTACAAGTACGTTCGGTTCGTTACGCGCGTATACACCGTTAACGTTTTATATTTAGAATACAATTATATTAATATAAGTAAATACAATGTAGCGCGAAATAAACGAATCAAGATAAGGCGCGCGTTATACCTTCCCAAAGATAGACTCGTGAACCGACACATGCACGCCTCGAACCGAGTTGACTGATTTGACTTGGCTTAACCGTTGACTGGAGTTGACCAGCTTTGACTGTTGACTGGCGTCTCGAAAACTGGATCTACTTGAAACGACAAGGCCCGAAATGGAAAAGAACTATAAACGAGACCAATCAACCAAACGTAAACCCAAATACCACAGCCGCCCTCTGCCACCATGATCTGAATTGAACCCCCATGACCGGAACCCACTAAATGGAAACAGATTTCAGAGCTTGACCCTGGTCTTACGACTACTCGACCAACAGAATCCAAAGAAGAACAACGTACCATCGAGACCTGACTCCTATTACTGAATCTGACCCAGATCAACCCGTATGAAATGACTCCAGCACCTCTGTCTTGTTACTCACACAACGCCGCCACCACCATCCGTGGTGGTGGCCGGCCGTCCATAATAATGGAGGGGCTGCCTCTGCTCGTAATGACTCATGGGTTTTGGTTGTCGGGACTTGAATGGAGAGAAATAGGAGTTTGAATAAGGGTGGTTCAGTTGGTGGTGGTTGTTGGCGGCAGCGTCTGGGGTGAGAGAGAGGAGGTGATGGTTATCATTAGGGCTCGGGTGGTGGTTGTTGTTGTCTGCTCAGGTGGTGGCCGGCGGCAGTGCCGCCTGTAGAGTGAGAGAGAAGAGAGGGGGTGGAAGGGACTCGAGTGGTGGTTCATTGCTGTTGGTGAAGCTGCTGACTCCACATATGTGACACCCGGCATGTTCGGCTTAAACATAATAGTAACATCTAAGTCTACCTTAGCGAGAAACGTTTATAAACAAACTTAACTGGGTTAGTTGAGTCGGGTCAGATTAGGATTGTCCAGGGTTCAATGATCTGGAGGATCATTGGGAGTCATTTTGGGGAATAAACTAGTACCGGGTTCCGTTGTTGGTGACATTACATGAACTAATTAAGTATATGTGTAGATTATGGGTCGTGTGGTGGATTGTATACTTATACTTGCTTAAACAATGTACAAATGATTATACGTGCCTAAATATGCTAAGTATAGACTATTGGATGCATGCTTATGTGTTAAGATGTGTTAGAATGCGTTAAACACGACAAACTGGAAATCTGGAAAAAGTTAACATGTGTTAAAAAGTGCTGTTAACATGTGTTAAAAAGTGCTGACGACCTGAAAGTGGAAAGTGGGCGAATGTGGAAAGATTCCACATTCGACCATTACAAAGGGGCGAATGTGGAAAAAGTTCCACATTCGACCATATAAAAGGGGCGAACCTGGACCTGGTATAAATACCATACTTAGTCATTTTTCATCATTTCAGAAACCCTAAACGCCTCTAAACACTCTCTATCAACTATTATCGTTGGGGAAGGAGTTTTTGAGCTTGTTTTTCATAACCTAACTCTCTAAATCATTACAAGTGAAGATCTAAGGTGTGTTCTTCATTTCAAATCCTTTTTAAACAATTTTAACTTGTTTTCATCTAAACCCCAAGGGTCCAGATCTGATATCAACATGTTTTATGGGTAAAAACCTTCCTAATATCTTTCTAAATAAAACCTATTCATAAACAATGAGTTTTCATACAATTTAACATGTGTTAATGTGGTATTAAGCATTGTTTGATGATTACTTGCTATGTAGATGACATGACAACAACCTAGGACTGTTATTAATGGAGAGTTATGATTGAAACATGTTACAATTGATTGTTGATGGTGTTTTGTCAACTAAAGGAATTTTTAGTTAGATTTAGGGCTTGTTTTTGGATGGTAATGATAGAGTTATGATAGGGGTTTCTTGTTCATGATGATTTAAGTATGATGAGCTGATGATTGATTAAATTCAGAAAGTTTCCTAATTGGGTAATGATTTCATGCATGATGATGTGACATCTCCATAATTTACTATTTTAGGAAACCTGTAAAACGGATAGATTTTGGGGTAAAATCGGTAGGGTTTCGTAGGAATATGTTAATGATGCTTGACTGCTGTAACTCATGATGTTTCGTGATGTTTTCGGATGTTTTCGACGCGTTTTTGGGAAAATCTAACAGCAGGGGCGAACCTGGAATACCTTCGACCAGTCTAACGGTCGAAGGTGGATCTCCAAGGGTCGAACCTGGAACTGAGGGGGCGAAGGTGGAAGAAAAGGGGCGAAGGTGGGAGTTTAAAACCACCTTCGACCACTCAAAGCCACGTTCGACCCTACGATAACAGAAATGAGATTTTTGATACAAACTAAGTGTTTTATGCTTGAACCTTGCGTGTAATCTGTGTGTACTTGATTAGTTAGGGTAATGGGTCACCAACGGGATGTCGGGTCGGTCTAGTGTGTCGGTTAAACATGTAAACACGTTTTAAAACATACTTGGTTATGATCTGGACAATCGGGGACTAGATAACCTTATGGTTATTAGTCGAAGCACTTATGTGAACATTTTGATAGATCTCCGGTAGAGGGATTATCAAGGGCTAAACATCTTTACTTATATTTGGAGAACGCTACTTAAGGTGAGTTCACGGCCCCACTTCTACTGCTTTAACTTTTGGGGGAGAAAACATGCGCTAAACAGTTTTGGTAACATATGTCATACTATGATTTTAACTTTATATTGCTATACGACCTTTTGGAAAGTCCCGGGGGAAACCATGAATGTGCGGGTTTGCACAACGGGGGAAATGTGGATAGATCTATTGGGCGTGACCTGCCCCACTCGTCGGCTTGGAGGGCCGGGCGGGTGCATATTGTCTCGAACAGGAACATTATCGTGCTGAACATTACGGGCTGCTAAACATGCTAAACATTGCTAAACGTGTCCAGTAATGGTTTCCAATCGTAATAGTAATAAAACATACGCCTAGCTAGCGTACTTGGTAGCATTGATATAGTATGGACATGGTAACACTTGGATAACATTTTTGAACAAACCTGTGAACTCACCAGCATTAATTGTTGACGTCTTTTGGCATGTTTTTCTCAGGTAACTAAGGTAGCAACAACTGGATCTAGGCGCACGAGTCGGCACGGGCGTCTAGGGTTTAGAGCATGGTCTTCATTAAACATTTGAACTGTGTCTTTTGGGTTGTAAACATTTAAAGCTTCCGCTACAGTTTATGTTTTTATAACTATATCTTTTGAGTATTGTGTTATGCATATAGTGTTGTTTATTGTGACCGTTGACTTGAATCCTGGTTTGTCATGCGCCTCGCGGTAAAACCCCGCAAGTGGAATTTGAGGGTGTGACAGATTGGTATCAGAGCCAATGGTTATAGTGAACTAGGACTGCATTTAGAGTCTAGTCTATAGCCGAGTCGCACACACTAGACGGTCACATACTTGAGTCGGTTTGAAACATGTACTAACTTTGTCGGGGTGTCCTTACATCATCATCGCACTTCTCTGTTACATCATCCGATCTTACTCTTGGCTTTATACACTCTTATGTTCTTCTTCGGGGTTTGAAGGAGAAGGAGTTGACTCGTTGGTTATTGCATGGCAGTGTCGTACGTTGGGGTAGTCTTACGTACTCTCGGGGTCTGTCCAGGATTCGGACATCTCCCTTTCATACCCCAATAGACGCACTTGCTTACACATTATCTTGTGCACTTATGCTTGTGATAGCATGATGCTAGATGCCGATATTCAGCGACTTGAGTTCAAGCTGCGGGAAAGCCTGGAGGACCATGTAGAGCAGTTTATCATTTCGGGTGCACACGAAATCATAAACTGAAATGCATGAGAATCCAAGTGGACTCTGAACTTGGATGCATAGTCCTGGATTGGGTCTAGACATGACTTTTCTAGCTACTAGTGGTTGACACTAGCAGTGAATCTAAATCTCTCGATTTCTGATTTGTCAGATCATGTCGGGCGCACGTGGTGGTGGACGTCGTGGTGGTGGCCGTGGCGGCGGTGGCCGTGGTGGCGGTCGTGGTAACATCAACATGACCCAGGCAGAGCTGAAAAACTTGCTTCAACAGCAAGTGAACATAGCCTTGGCTGCTTTCCAGGCCGGGCACAATGCTCTGGGTGGTAAGTTGGTTCTTACCTGCCTTGTTTCATTCTTGGGTGTCATGTTTCCTTTGTGGTTTACCTTTGTGTCGTGTTTCAGGTGCTGCTGTCAACCCACCTCCATCCCAGTGTTCCTACAAGAAGTTTAGGGACTGCCAGCCCCATAACTTCGCAGGGACTGAAGGGGCAGTGGGACTGCTCCGATGGTTGGAGAAGGTTGAATCTGTTTTCTTGATGTGTAACTGTCCTGTTGAGGACCGGGTCAAGTATGCCACTGCGACATTTGAGGGTCCTGCTTTGTCATGGTGGAATGCTACTACGCAGAACATGGGCTTGGGGGAATCTCATGCTATGCTTTGGGCGGATTTTGTTCGGCTACTGAAGAGCGAGTACTGTCCCAGGGAGGAAGTGCAGAAGTTGGAGCATGAAGTCTGGAACTACAAGATGGTGGGGTCCGAGATTGAGGAGTATACCGTGCGACGCAATGAGTTGGCGGTGTTGTGTCCTGACATGCACACACCTGAGTACCGTAGGATTGAGCATTACATCTCTGGGTTGGTGCCGGAGATTGCTGGGTTAGTAGCTGCTGGGAACCTACCCACACTGGCTGAGGTCGTCCGTTCTGCACACAAGATGACCAACATGAAGATTTTGGAGGGTGTTTTACCTCCCAAGGGTTCGACTGTGAAGGGTTCTGAAGGCAACAAGAGGAAATGGGAGAACGTGGGTAAGAGTGCAGTGCCGGCGCCGTCTCAACCGGCCAAGAAGTTTGATGGATCTGGGTCGTCTTCAGCGCAGAAGACAGGTGGATACGTTGGGAAGCATCCCAAGTGTAACAAGTGTGGCTTTCACCATTCTGGGAATTGTGATCGGGCTCGTTGTCATCGGTGCCATCAGTTGGGGCACCATGCTAAGGATTGCAAGGTGGCGCTCACCCCAACCCAGACTCCTGCGGCTACTCCTGCTCCTGCTGCTCAGGGGACTCAGGGGAGGCAGGGGTGTTACAACTGTGGTGACACGGGACATTTCAAGCGTGATTGTCCCAAACTGAAGCAGGGCGATAACGGGAGGGGCGGGAACGGTAACGGGAATGGCGGCGGAGGCAGGACTGCGCGTGCTTTCGTCATTGGGTCTGCGGAGGCTAGGCAGGATCCAGACACAGTTACCGGTACGTTCCTTCTTAACAATCGCTATGTTTCTGTTTTATTTGATTCTGGTGCCGATAAGAGCTTCGTATCTGTGCATGTTAGTCAGTTGCTAGATGTAGTACCCACACCTTTAGAGGCTAAGTACTTGATAGAATTGGCTAACGGTAAGAACATCGAGACGACTCATATCCTTAGGGAGTGTCACTTGGAACTGTCGGGTCTGTCATTCCCCATTGACCTTATGCCTGTACCTCTGGGTAGTTTCGATGTCGTTGTGGGCATGGATTGGTTATCGTTGTATCGCGCAGAGATTGTTTGCTTTGACAAGGTTATTCGGATCCCTCTCCCCGATGGAGAGATTCTTTCGGTCCACGGCGAGAAAAGCAGTGCTCCGCTGAGTATCATTTCCAGCATGAAAGCCCGTATGTATCTTCGAAAGGGCTGTTCGGCCATTCTGGCACTTGTTAACGTTTCTACTGACGATGAGAAGAAGATCGAGGATATTCCGGTGGTTCGTGACTTTTCTGATGTGTTTCCTGATGATTTGCCTGGTCTTCCTCCCCAGCGTCAGGTTGAGTTTGGTATTGATCTTGCTCCGGGCGCAGCTCCTATTGCCCGAGCTCCGTATCGTCTTGCACCTCCTGAGATGCAAGAGTTATCCAGCCAGTTACAGGAACTCTTGGAAAAGGGTTTCATTCGACCGAGCTCGTCCCCATGGGGAGCTCCTATTTTGTTTGTGAAGAAGAAGGATGGGAGCCTTCGTATGTGTATTGATTACCGTGAGCTGAACAAAGTGACCATCAAGAATCGTTATCCTCTCCCTCGCATTGATGATCTCTTTGACCAGCTTCAGGGCTCCAGCTACTACTCGAAGATTGACTTGCGATCCGGTTACCACCAGTTGCGCGTCAGGGAAGCTGACATCCAGAAGACTGCTTTTCGCACTCGTTATGGCCATTTTGAGTTCTTGGTCATGCCTTTCGGTCTCACTAATGCACCGGCGGTGCTCATGGATTTGATGAACCGCGTTTGTAAACCGTACCTCGATAAGTTCGTCATCGTGTTCATTGATGACATTCTGATTTATTCCAAGAACAAGGCAGATCATGAGGAACATCTGCGGTTGGTCTTGGAACTTTTGAGACGGGAGCAGTTGTATGCTAAGTTCTCAAAGTGTGATTTTTGGTTGCGGGAAGTTCAATTCCTAGGGCATGTGGTGAATGAACTGGGAATTCATGTCGATCCGGCTAAGATCGAAGCTATTAAAGACTGGGAAGCACCAAAGACGCCATCTGAGGTGCGGCAATTCCTAGGTCTTGCAGGTTACTACCGGCGTTTTATCGAGGGATTTTCGAAGATCGCTCAACCCCTCACCGCTCTCACCCAGAAGGATCGAAAGTTCGACTGGGACGAACCACAGGAATCAGCATTTCAGATGCTGAAGCTTAAACTATGTTCTGCTCCTATCTTAGCCTTACCCGAAGGAACGGATGATTTCGTTGTGTACTGTGATGCTTCGATTCGGGGTCTCGGTTGCGTGTTAATGCAACGTGGGAAGGTTATCGCTTATGCTTCTCGTCAACTCAAGGTTCACGAGAAGAACTATACTACTCACGACTTGGAGCTGGGTGCAGTAGTATTTGCGTTGAAAATCTGGAGGCATTACTTGTACGGTACCAAGTGTGAAGTATACACCGATCACAAGAGTCTCCAGCATATTTTCGACCAGAAGCTGTTAAACATGCGGCAGCGTCGTTGGGTTGAACTCTTGAACGATTACGACTGTGCGATCAAATACCATCCTGGCAAGGCAAACGTTGTGGCGGATGCCTTGAGCAGGAAGGAGTCGGAAAAGCCTCGGCGTGTCCGAGCCTTGCAGCTTACCATTCATTCCTCCTTGCCTGACCAGATCCGTTCGGCTCAGGTGGATGCCTTAAAGGAGGAAAACCTTAAGGCCGAAACGATGCACAGTGCGGACAAACACCTTGAGCTTAGGTCTGATGGCCTACACTACTTCGCTGGGCGTGTTTGGGTTCCTTTACTCGGGGGATTACGGGAGCTTGTCTTGGACGAGGCTCACAAATCCCGGTATTCTATTCACCCAGGCTCCGATAAGATGTATCAGGATCTGAAGATACTTTATTGGTGGCCGAACATGAAGGCCGATATAGCCTCCTATGTGAGCAAATGCTTGACCTGTGCTAAAGTCAAGGTGGAGTATCAGAAGCCGTCTGGTCTCCTACAGCAACCTGAGATTCCAGAATGGAAGTGGGAGCGAATCACGATGGATTTCGTCACCAAACTACCGAGATCACCAAGTTGTTGTGACATGATTTGGGTGATCGTCGACCGGTTGACGAAATCGGCACACTTCATACCTATTAAGGAAACGGATGGACTCGAGCGACTGGCTCGACTCTACCTTAAGGAGGTGGTCTCTCGGCACGGGGTGCCTGTTTCTATCATTTCTGATCGTGACTCCCGCTTTGCTTCGCGTTTCTGGAAGGCTCTTCATAAGGCCTTGGGTACTCAGCTGGATATGAGTACGGCTTATCATCCGCAAACTGACGGTCAGAGTGAGCGGACGATACAAACACTGGAGGACATGCTGCGGGCATGTGTCATCGATTTTGGCAAGGGTTGGGAGACTCACCTGCCGTTGGTGGAGTTCTCCTACAACAACAGTTACCACTCCAATATCGGGGCAGCTCCGTTCGAAGCTCTGTATGGACGGAAATGCCGATCTCCCTTGTGTTGGGCCGAGGTGGGCGAGAGCCAGCTCACTGGCCCGGAACTGGTGTACGAAACTTCGGAGAAAATCGTACAGATCCGTAACCGTTTGGCAGCTGCACGGGATCGTCAGAAGAGCTATGCCGATCGCCGTCGCAAATCACTAGAGTTCCAGGTTGGGGACAAGGTGCTTCTGAAAGTTTCACCATGGAAGGGCGTCATACGCTTTGGAAAGCGTGGCAAGCTTAACCCTCGTTACGTCGGACCGTTCGCAATCCTGGAACGGATTGGGCCAGTGGCGTACAGACTTGATTTACCGACGGAGCTCGGTAATGTTCATAACGTCTTCCATGTGTCTAACTTAAGGAAGTGTTTGGCTGACGAATCTCTTGTTGTACCACTGGAAGAGATCAAGGTTGATGATCGTCTTCGCATTGTGGAGGAACCCGTGGAGATTCTGGATTACAAGATTCGTAGCCTTCGGCGGAGTAAAATCCGCATCGTTAAAGTTCGTTGGAACTCGGATCGTGGACCGGAGTTCACGTGGGAACGAGAAGACCAGATGAAGGCTAAGTACCCTCATCTCTTTCCGAAGCGCGCGTTCGAGTCCAGGCATGTTACTACTGAAGCAGAGTGAATCTCGGGGCGAGATTCCCTTTCAACGTGGGGATGATGTGACAACCGGTAACTTTTCTTTTCGTTTTCTTCCTTTTCGTCTATTTCATTTTGGGCTTCGTGCAATTTCGGGACGAAAATTCTTTCAACGTGGGGATGATGTGACACCCGGCATGTTCGGCTTAAACATAATAGTAACATCTAAGTCTACCTTAGCGAGAAACGTTTATAAACAAACTTAACTGGGTTAGTTGAGTCGGGTCAGATTAGGATTGTCCAGGGTTCAATGATCTGGAGGATCATTGGGAGTCATTTTGGGGAATACACTAGTACCGGGTTCCGTTGTTGGTGACATTACATGAACTAATTAAGTATATGTGTAGATTATGGGTCGTGTGGTGGATTGTATACTTATACTTGCTTAAACAATGTACAAATGATTATACGTGCCTAAATATGCTAAGTATAGACTATTGGATGCATGCTTATGTGTTAAGATGTGTTAGAATGCGTTAAACACGACAAACTGGAAATCTGGAAAAAGTTAACATGTGTTAAAAAGTGCTGTTAACATGTGTTAAAAAGTGCTGACGACCTGAAAGTGGAAAGTGGGCGAATGTGGAAAGATTCCACATTCGACCATTACAAAGGGGCGAATGTGGAAAAAGTTCCACATTCGACCATATAAAAGGGGCGAACCTGGACCTGGTATAAATACCATACTTAGTCATTTTTCATCATTTCACAAACCCTAAACGCCTCTAAACACTCTCTATCAACTATTATCGTTGGGGAAGGAGTTTTTGAGCTTGTTTTTCATAACCTAACTCTCTAAATCATTACAAGTGAAGATCTAAGGTGTGTTCTTCATTTCAAATCCTTTTTAAACAATTTTAACTTGTTTTCATCTAAACCCCAAGGGTCCAGATCTGATATCAACATGTTTTATGGGTAAAAACCTTCCTAATATCTTTCTAAATAAAACCTATTCATAAACAATGAGTTTTCATACAATTTAACATGTGTTAATGTGGTATTAAGCATTGTTTGATGATTACTTGCTATGTAGATGACATGACAACAACCTAGGACTGTTATTAATGGAGAGTTATGATTGAAACATGTTACAATTGATTGTTGATGGTGTTTTGTCAACTAAAGGAATTTTTAGTTAGATTTAGGGCTTGTTTTTGGATGGTAATGATAGAGTTATGATAGGGGTTTCTTGTTCATGATGATTTAAGTATGATGAGCTGATGATTGATTAAATTCAGAAAGTTTCCTAATTGGGTAATGATTTCATGCATGATGATGTGACATCTCCATAATTTACTATTTTAGGAAACCTGTAAAAACGGATAGATTTTGGGGTAAAATCGGTAGGGTTTCGTAGGAATATGTTAATGATGCTTGACTGCTGTAACTCATGATGTTTCGTGATGTTTTCGGATGTTTTCGACGCGTTTTTTGGGAAAATCTAACAGCAGGGGCGAACCTGGAATACCTTCGACCAGTCTAACGGTCGAAGGTGGATCTCCAAGGGTCGAACCTGGAACTGAGGGGGCGAAGGTGGAAGAAAAGGGGCGAAGGTGGGAGTTTAAAACCACCTTCGACCACTCAAAGCCACGTTCGACCCTACGATAACAGAAATGAGATTTTTGATACAAACTAAGTGTTTTATGCTTGAACCTTGCGTGTAATCTGTGTGTACTTGATTAGTTAGGGTAATGGGTCACCAACGGGATGTTGGGTCGGTCTAGTGTGTCGGTTAAACATGTAAACACGTTTTAAAACATACTTGGTTATGATCTGGACAATCGGGGACTAGATAACCTTATGGTTATTAGTCGAAGCACTTATGTGAACATTTTGATAGATCTCCGGTAGAGGGATTATCAAGGGCTAAACATCTTTACTTATATTTGGAGAACGCTACTTAAGGTGAGTTCACGGCCCCACTTCTACTGCTTTAACTTTTGGGGAGAAAACATGCGCTAAACAGTTTTGGTAACATATGTCATACTATGGTTTTAACTTTATATTGCTATACGACCTCTTGGAAAGTCCCGGGGGAAACCATGAATGTGCGGGTTTGCACAACGGGGGAAATGTGGATAGATCTATTGGGCGTGACCTGCCCCACTCGTTGGCTTGGAGGGCCGGGCGGGTGCATATTGTCTCGAACAGGAACATTATCGTGCTGAACATTACGGGCTGCTAAACATGCTAAACATTGCTAAACGTGTCCAGTAATGGTTTCCAATCGTAGTAGTAATAAAACATACGCCTAGCTAGCGTACTTGGTAGCATTGATATAGTATGGACATGGTAACACTTGGATAACATTTTTGAACAAACCTGTGAACTCACCAGCATTAATGTTGACGTCTTTTGGCATGTTTTTCTCAGGTCGCTAAGGTAGCAACAACTGGATCTAGGCGCACGAGTCGGCACGGGCGTCTAGGGTTTAGAGCATGGTCTTCATTAAACATTTGAACTGTGTCTTTTGGGTTGTAAACATTTAAAGCTTCCGCTACAGTTTATGTTTTTATAATATATCTTTTGAGTATTGTGTTATGCATATAGTGTTGTTTATTGTGACCATTGACTTGAATCCTGGTTTGTCATGCGCCTCGCGGTAAAACCCCGCAAGTGGAATTTGAGGGTGTGACAACATAAGGGGATGAGAAGGTTGGTGAGGGCAGGAGATGAAGGGACGAGGGAGAGCAGGAAAGAAAAAAAAATGATTAGAAGAGATGAGGTGTAGGCTAGGGTTTTCTTTGTAGAAGGAGAAGGAGATGTAATGTGTTTATATAGTTAGGGTTATGATGGGTAGGTTAGGTGGACACCGCGTATACGAACTTATCCCTGACTCGGGTCTCGTTTATGAACTGGACCCGTTTAGTCAATAGCATAATTATTTCATTGGTTATATAAACGTAGTCTAAATAAAACCGGCAATTGGACTATATATATTTATATATATATATATATATATATTTTTAGTCGCGTTTAAAATTAACAAAGATAAGTGTCGGTTTTATAAGCGTGTCATTACTAACGACGCGTCATTAGGCAAATTTAATAATTTAATTATTTAATGAATTAAGAATGTGTTTCTCGTTAACGAGATATTATTGTTAATGAATTAAAATCGTGTAATGATTAAAATATTAATATTATAATATTAGGGAAAAAGCTGGGCGTTACAGCCTCCCCTACTTTTGGGAACTTCGTCCCGAAGTTGTTAAGATCACAGGGTTGGATTAGGTTGGTCTAAAATAGCAAGGAGAATGAGAACCTAACAAAGCATTAAACTTAAATTTCTGGAATCATAAAAGAAATGCATGAATTGATTTGACTATAGAAAGGCTAAATGAGCTACCAGGTAACTAGAGTTTATAATTTGGTTATCTACTGAAAACCTTGATAGAATTTCACGCTACCTTAACGTACCTGTAAATTCATGATTACGTTCCGGACCGCAATCACCAATTTACCTTACATTAGGGTTTTGTGTCCTTCTATGACTCTAAACACACATGTAAGTAATGCAAAATAACATTGTGATTGAATCTTTGTATCAATTTACATGTATAATTAATCCAAAGATGAGTCCAACTGTTGAGCAGGAAAAAGACTTCTACCAGTCAGTGAGTAGGAACCTCTACCGATTGTTGAGCAGGTGCGATAGCCTCTACCAGTCGTTGAGCAGGTTATTAGAACCTCTACCGACTGTTGAGCAGGCATGATGACCTCTACCAATCGTTGAGCAGGTTATTAGATACTCTACTAACTGTTGAGCAAGTACTTCATCCTCTACCAGTTGTTTGATTAAGTGTAACAATTGTTTTTGATTTAACACATAAGTTGCAAGTTGATAATACATACATGTAATCAAGTATCAAATATAGCATGTGAGTTGTAATAGAGTTGCCCTAGACAAGGTTAATGACTCTAGGTGTGTTTATAGCAAATAGTTTATATTCCATGCTTTCAAGTATCATAAATAATCAAATGTTCAGGTAGATAATCAAATCCTCATGTATAACTAATATTCAAGTTTTGATGCAATGAACAATTAAGTTTTCAATAGTGTGGTTATCGTAGAGATCAAGTTCATGTTCGAGGAGGTAAAGGGTGTGAATTTGGATTTTGAGAGATGATGAAAACTCAAAGTATAATCAAAGTTGTGAAAAATGGTGAACGTGTAAATGGTTGATAAAGAGTTTAATTTATAGGGTTTCAAAAAGACGCAAGTAATAAGGTGATCATGCAGAATAATCGTGGGGTTTGAATAAATAGTTAGATACAAGCGTATGAGAAAACATGATTGCGGTATTTGCCAAAAATTTGTAATAGTTCGAACAAGTTTTAAAATAAGTATGTGTCAATGGAAAAATTGCAGAGTAAATTTTGTTCCTGTGGATGAAAAGATTTTTATTTTCTAAATTGGTATATAAAACAAAAGTCTTTAAATTGTACAACTAAATTGATTTAGATCAAAATATTTCGATGAGTCATAGGTTTTAAACACGATGTCGGATTTCAAAAATCAAGAATTTGTTCATACGTTTTGTATAATAGGCTTCGAGTAATACATAAAAGAAGTCATTCTTAATAGATTAAAACATTTTTATCGTAAATCATCTGTTACGTCAATAAATTGTTACATAAACATTTGGAATTTAGAAAATAGTTTTTGTGAAAATAAAAGACTCTTTGACAAAATATCTATTTGCTATAGTTTGTGAAATCCTCAGGTGATGAATTTTTGAGAAAATTTAGTACTCTTCAGTGTTGGTGTTAGAATATCTCTTATAAACAGGTTATGAGATTATAGTTTGGACAAGGATATTAAAATCTTGAACATGATGAAATTTTATGGTTGAGGATGCCTTTAAAAAAAGAAATGTAAGGAGGAGGTTTAAAATAAAATTGGCCCAAATGTAATGTAATATGATTTAAGAAGTAGAATATGCAATATGTTGTAAAGAGAAATATACGATTTGGATTGGATGTTGAAAATGATTAAACAAGCGGGTAATATTACAAGTTTGTAAAATGAAATATGATTTTGAGATCCACAAATGGTTCATGGAATTTAGACTAACGAGGGGATTATATATGGAAGGAAATAAATTTGAATTGCGAAAATTTTGAGATTTAAATCTTGTGATTTAAATGAGAGGGAGATGATAGAAATGAAACACAAAGATTGTAGATATTTAACCACGAATAAACGATAATGTTGGCTTATCAAACTGATCAGATCTAAGTCCAAGGAATTCGCTCTAATAATCTAGAAGTACGTTAGGATTGTAGCAAATAAGTGAAAGAGAGTAGGCAAGACTAAGTTAGGCTAAGAATAAGGATGAGGATAGAGATAGAGATAAGGATAAGGTAGCAAATAGGGTTACAAGTAATAGAAGCAAGTACTGGTTTAAATCCTATGGTTATAGACTAGATTATTTTTCTAATAACCTAATTCCCTATAACCATGGCTCTGATACCAATCTGTAACACCCCAACCGATGGCGGAAACATCGGGATGCCACGTATTGATGATTGTTCAGTAGCTCATGGTAAATAATAAGTTTCAATAAATGATTTAAATAAATTACATACAATTGTTCTAAGAATTTGTATATCAAAATAACAAATACTAGCTACGCATCTTCAAGCATTTACTCTAATCTTCGAGCAAGCTATAACCTGAAACATGTTAAGTTTGAAAATATTTTGGGTCAACAAAAGTTGGTGAGAATTACATAGGTTTTGATAATCGAATAAAAATGTTGTGCAATTCATGTGTCATGTCAATCTAGTCCATATGTGAGAACATACTAGAAATAAATCGAGTGCATAATCAACCCTGATGACTGTTATAATATGATACATACCATACGCTCATGGTCCAATTGAATATGTTATGCGATAACAAACACCCACGCAACCTTTGTAGGAGGCACGTATCCGGGTGGGATTGTCAGTCCAATAGATCTATCAATGTATACCGTCGGCTTGTACGGAGTTAATGATTATGCTAGAATGGTGCTTACTCTAATCATGCTCAAGACATAATGCAACATAGAAAACACATAGACACATTGATGATTGAATTGCAATGATAATGTTATAACATGTTTCACCCCAAAAATGGTGATAAATAAAAGGGGCTATGTAAAACTCACCTGAAATTCACTGTGTAAGTATTAGCAAGTAGCAACAAGTCCGAACTTGGATTAATTCAACTCTTGTATCCTATTACAAGTAAACGATGCCTTAAATTCTAATGCAAATAAGCTTGTTTCGTTTCTTGGTTGTAAAGATAGTTTATTCAACTACCTAGACTCGCATTGTAAACAATACGTGTCTTAATGTGTGTATGACTTAACGAACCGATAGTACTTGGTTTAGTCTCACAAAGCTTGCTCATGTGTATAGCTATATATGATGCGTATGTATACTTTTTATAATATTCAGATTCAAAACTAGCTAGAAAAGAATATTTAAGATAGTGAAAAATTATTATGTGTAACTTGATTCGCGTTTTAGTTTGTTTGAAGACCGAACAATATATGTATTATATTTATTTATGTACGCTTTTATATCATGACGAAGTAAAGTTTGAATAGCGTTTATTTGTAAAACATAGCTTCTTTTGTACAAAATTTATAGTTATATTTTGTAAGAATTTGGGCAGAGTTTCCCCTGTTTTTGTAAGAAACCAGACGACGCAAGTCGTCTATTTTATCCCAAAACATCAATTATCTAAACTAAACATCACGTAATTTGACTAAGCTTTTAGACACGACAATTGATTAACTCGTTAAAACTATAATGTAACAAAAATTATGTGCTTGACAAGTAACGCTTATGTATACCTCAATCTTTGATCGTTCTAGTAACAATCATTTGGCGACAAGATAATAAATCGACTATTGTTGGACTTGAATAAACGACTAGATAATATGTTTGTATATGTAAAAGAAATATGGGAATGCGTATGCTCTTAAACATAATATAGATTAACCATTCCTTTGTCAAATGTCTCATTACTATTCTAGGCGTTTTATTACAAGTACGTTCGGTTCGTTACGCGCGTATACACCGTTAACGTTTTATATTTAGAATACAATTATATTAATATAAGTAAATACAATGTAGCGCAAAATAAACGAATCAAGATAAGGCGCGCGTTATACCTTCCCAAAGATAGACTCGTGAACCGACACGTGCACGCCTCGAACCGAGTTGACTGATTTGACTCGGCTTAACCGTTGACTGGAGTTGACCAGCTTTGACTGTTGACTGGCATCTCGAAAACTGGATCTACTTGAAACGACAAGGCCCGAAATGGAAAAGAACTATAAACGAGACCAATCAACCAAACGTAAACCCAAATACCACAGCCGCCCTCTGCCACCATGATCTGAATTGAACCCCCATGACCGGAACCCACTAAATGGAAACAGATTTCAGAGCTTGACCCTGGTCTTACGACTACTCGACCAACAGAATCCAAAGAAGAACAACGTACCATCGAGACCTGACTCCTATTACTGAATCTGACCCAGATCAACCCGTATGAAATGACTCCAGCACCTCTGTCCTGTTACTCACACAATGCCGCCACCACCATCCGTGGTGGTGGCCGGCCGTCCATAATAATGGAGGGGCTGCCTCTGCTCGTAATGACTCATGGGGTTTTGGTTGTCGGGACTTGAATGGAGAGAAATAGGAGTTTGAATAAGGGTGGTTCAGTTGGTGGTGGTTGTTGGCGGCAGCGTCTGGGGTGAGAGAGAGGAGGTGATGGTTATCATTAGGGCTCGGGTGGTGGTTGTTGTTGTCTGCTCAGGTGGTGGCCGGCAGCGGTGCCGCCTGTAGAGTGAGAGAGAAGAGAGGGGGGTGGAAGGGACTCGAGTGGTGGTTCATTGTTGTTGGTGAAGCTGCTGACTCCACATAAGGGGATGAGAAGGTTGGTGAGGGCAGGAGATGAAGGGACGAGGGAGAGCAGGAAAGAAAAAAAAAATGATTAGAAGAGATGAGGTGTAGGCTAGGGTTTTCTTTGTAGAAGGAGAAGGAGATGTAATGTGTTTATATAGTTAGGGTTATGATGGGTAGGTTAGGTGGACACCGCGTATACGAACTTATCCCTGACTCGGGTGTCGTTTATGAACTGGACCCGTTTAGTCAATAGCATAATTATTTCATTGGTTATATAAACGTAGTCTAAATAAAACCGGCAATTGGACTATATATATTTATATATATATATATATTTTTAGTCGCGTTTAAAATTAACAAAGATAAGTGTCGGTTTTACAAGCGTGTCATTACTAACGACGCGTCATTAGGCGAATTTAATAATTTAATTATTTAATGAATTAAGAATGTGTTTCTCGTTAACGAGATATTATTGTTAATGAATTAAAATCATGTAATGATTAAAATATTAATATTATAATATTAGGGAAAAAGCTGGGCGTTACACTTGATATTGGGTGCCTTTCCATTCACTGCTTCGTAGGGTGTCATTCCCTGTAATGCTTTGGTAGGTAACCGATTTAGTATATAAATCGCTTGTCTTGTTGCTTCTGCCTATAAGTTCTGTGGTACGTTCATAGCCTTTAACATGCTTCTTGTCATACTCATTACTGAACGGTTTCTTCTCTCTACTACACCATTCTGTTGAGGTGTGTAAGGTGCTGTAAGCTGTCTGAGGATTCCTATGTCCTCACAATACGTGGTAAGTGCTTTAGAAGTAAATTCTCCTCCACGATCCGTTCTTAATCTTTTGAGCTTGTGACTCGTCTCTGTCTGAGCTTCACTTAGAAATTTCTTGAAATTCTCATAAACTTGATCCTTTGACTTAAGCATGTAGATCCACATATATCTTGAATAATCGTCAACTATCAGGAAGAAATAGTTGTTGCCTGCTAATGATGTGGGTGTAATTGGTCCACATAAATATGCATGTACGAGTTCTAGAGGTCTCTAGCTCTAAAACTTGCTTAAGAGGGAAACGGAAGTCTGCTTTGTTTTCCCGTAATACATGCATCACATAATTGAGATGGGTGCTTAATCTATGGTATTCCACGTGCCATTCCTTTAATGCTTAATTGTCGTAGTGAATCGAAATTCACATGTCCCATACGTACATGCCATAACCATGCAGGTAAATCTATTCTGGCTTGTAAACAAATTGGACTTGTTATTCTGAGCCTTACTTTGTAGAGTCTATTCTTAGCTCTTGGGACTTTCATCAATAGGTTGTTGTAGGCGTCATAAATCCATAGATATCCGTTCTCCATAATCACTTTACATCCATTTTCTGTAACTTGCCCGAGGTTTAGGATGTTGCTTTGGAGTGTTGGAATGTAGTAGACTTCTGTAACTAATATTTGTTCTCCATTGTTGCATTCCAATAATATTGAGCCTTTACCTTTGATGTTGACACATGATCCATATCCAAACTTTACATTTCCTGCTATCTTTTCATCTAACTCTGTGAAGTAGGAGCGTCTTCCTGTCATATGATTGCTTACTCCATTGTCTAAATACCATATCTCATTGCCATTATCTTCACTGTGATAACGTTCTGGTATGACCTTCTTTTCTTCTAGAACTACATTTCTTTCTTCACCAACTGCCATAAGTAATGTGGGATCCTCTTCTTCCATTACTAGGTGAGATTCTTCTTGCTTATTTCGAGGTCTAGGACATCTGGGAGCTATATGTCCTACTTCATTGCAGTTGTAGCATCTTACACTGCTGCCATCTTTCTTGGGTTTGTAACTACCGTCGTCATGATGATTCTTAGTGGGATTTCGATCACTTCTCTGATCTTAATGGCCATTTCTGTCAAAGTTCTTCCTATCATTTATTTGACTTCTGTTGAACTTCCTAAAGTTCTGTCTACCTTGATTCTGATTGTAGTTCCTGTTGTTGCTGTAAGGCCTTCTCTCTTGCCTTGTAAATAACGACGTCTCTTGACCTGATGGTCCATATTTCTTCTCATCTCTTGACATAAGGCGTTCCTCATAAGCTTTAAGTCTACCAAGTGCTTCATCTAACGTCATGGTGTCTATATCTGAATATTGCTCTATGGATGCAATAATCTGTAGGAACCTCTCTGGTACAGAGTCCAACAATTTTCGTACCAAAACTGACTCTTCAATTTTCGTTCCTAGGGTTTTTGACTTTGTACTAATCGCACTTAACCTACGAGCAAACTGGTCTATGGTTTCTGTCTCTCTCATTGTTTTCATCTCAAATTCGGTGCATAATGATTGAAGTCTTGCTTTCTGGACTCGGTCAATTCCAATAAATCTTGTCTTTAATGCTTCCCATATTTTCTTGCTATAGGATGTGACGCCACCTGCATCACCATATCCTCTGGAATTGCCTGAAAGAGATAGGCAATTGCTGTCCTATCCTTCTTTACATCTACCGTCGACATGCCTTCTGTGGGTTTCACTACTTCCCAAAGACCATTTGCACTCAATATTGCCTTAACACAAACAGCCCAAATCGTGTAATTTGTAGATGTCAACATCGGTGTCTGGAGGCTGAATGTGAGAGTCTCCTTCGTGACTGTCTCCGTTACTGTCATTATGGGTTTAACGGGCGTCTTCTGCGGACTTTTGTTCTTTTTCTTCCCTATTGTCAAATCTAATATGGACTACCCCACGCTTTAATGGAACTCTTGCTTGACTACCCTTGTCAAACTCTACTATGATATCTTGAAAATACTATTTGCTTAACAAAGTTTTGATATTTGTAGGCACCTTTAACAAAGTACCAAGACCTTTGTTATAATATTCTTGTATATCACTAATCTTCCTTCTAACCAAATTCTAAAAGTCAATCCTGTGACTTGATAATCCTCCAACGATAATTGATTAGTGTCTTGCAATAACACCCTTTGTCAATCCTAAATACCCTTCTAAAACAAACTACTTTGTTTTCTACTTTTGCTTCAATCTTTTCTTTTCCTTTTCTATTTTTTTCGATCAGTGAACAAACCCGTAAATAAACACTGATAAAATACCCTTCTACTGTACCCTCGAATACTATATTAAAACCTTCGTGGGTTGACTTCTAAAAAGTCAAATCTCCTTTGTTTTTTCCACGAAAACTTCTTCTACCAAACACTTCGTTTTTCTGTTTTTTTTTTAACTTTTCTGATCAATCACAGACTAATCGAACAGACTTTGATCCTTGATTTCGTACAAGAATCGGATAATTGATTATGAAGAAAACTTCAAAGGTTTCGGTCACTTTTGATCCGAAAGGGAGAAAAAAACTTAATCCTTCTAAATGATACCAATTGTTGTTTCTGTTAACAGATTGATTCTGTTTTGTATTTGTGATATTCGGAATCAATGTTTGAATGATACTAGACTTGGTTTTTTGAGAAAAAAATTGGCGGGAAATATTATTAACGAACACGAAAACAGATTGATCGCTGGAACTTGTTGTTTTGATTTGGATTAAGGTTTGGTACTCGATATTGATCTATAAACGAAGGGCAGGGATAGATATAACTGATTAAGCGTGTTTAAATGATGCTTCTGTAAATCCGGTGCCTCGCCGAAATTTTCTGGTTTGGCCGGAATAATCTTATCCGGTTGCCTTTTCTTCTTTCAACGGTTATAAAGTTGATGTATTGATCTTCTACTTTAATCCTGTTTGGCCTTGATGATTGTTCCCCGACTTTCGATCGTCTCCTTGTCTGTCTCTGTTTTTCGGAGAAAACAGAGGATCGAATTTCTTGTTGTCTTCTGTGTCTTCTTCGTGACTGATGGGAACCAAATGATTAACCTTTCGCTCTGATGCCAAATGTGAGGACGCAGGATCGATTGAGGGTGAAGGGAATTGAGAGAGAATCTTAATATGTGAAAGAAACAATACATAACAAGTGAATAAACATTTTGGGGTATTTATACATGTGAAGGGGTGTGTCCCCTTGATAGAAACCGACATGATGGTTGGATTATTAAACTACACAACTATTCTAACTAAGGATAAAGTATATTGGAAATCAAGTAATTATGTCTAACAGAGTCAGCTACACAAAGCACGGGTGTATTAAAAGTAATTATATGGCGCATTTCAGTTGATTGTCGATCTTTTTTGGGACGGATTCAAATGACTATGTCTTTCCTTGGTATTCATATTTATCCAATGGTTTTAGTTTGATAAACAATAACGGAGATGTAAACACCGTTTCTAGATGAATGCAATTTAAGTTGATGTTTGTTTCTATTGAGTTTTTTTTTTTTTTTTTTTTTTTGCACCAATAGTGCCACCTCTCTCAACATTTTCACCTCTAGTGCCATTCTCTCCCAATTTTCATTTCTAATGCCATCACCGTTACTAACGGCGAAACCTTCCAAAATCTTACACAAAGCTGAAAAAGTTATGCAAGTACAGTAAAAAATTATGACCAATAGTGCATTTTGCCATTGCTAATGGCGAAACATGTCCTTGTCACCATTACCAACGGCGAAACCTGCATCGTCGATAACTGAAACAAATACTGTAACAACCGGCAAAATTAAGGTAATTCCGTACTAATTAATTAAACGCGATTAACGTAATTAAACGTAATTATGTGCTGATTGTTTAACTGAGGCCTTAGAAAGATAGAAGTTCCCAAATAATGCATAGGAATGCATAAGTTTAATGGAAAAGCATGATAGGATCGTGCGCAAGCAAATCTATCCGGTATGGACACTGGCGATTACCCGGTAAAAATTAAATAAGCGAAACGAACTCCGGACACCCGGAATATAAAATAAATAATATTTTCACAAAATATAATGAGTTTTGGAAACCCAAAGCCATACGTGAAAGCTTATTGTATAAATCTCCCGGAAACGGATAAAGTGCGCGTACCGCACCCGATACGCGCGTAACACGTAATTTCACCCGACAAAAGCCGAAATAAATTATCAGTAATTTAACTGGGCAAAATATAAGGAATATTAATGGTATTTTAATATTCGGGTGACACGCGGTTAAAAACCCAAGAATACTCGGACGGTACCCGAACCAAGTGGCTTAAACATAATATTGGATGGTATTTAGCAAAGTGGACCCACAAAAATACCCTTGGGGGCCGGCCCATGGCCATCCAAATGATTAATATCTTTTTGATTATCTCATTAAACCCTTCACATTCTTATAATCCAATTATAATTAATATTAATCATATGAATGCATGGACTCTCATTGGCCAAGAAACTAACTAATCATCTCCTCTC
This sequence comes from Ambrosia x helenae, assembly GCA_030844895.1. Classification (NCBI taxonomy): domain Eukaryota; kingdom Viridiplantae; phylum Streptophyta; class Magnoliopsida; order Asterales; family Asteraceae; genus Ambrosia; species Ambrosia x helenae. Next base: position 64,775,386 of record CM061230.1, on the reverse strand, counting down.
TCTCTCTTAAACTCGGCCAAACACCCTCGATAGCGTCGATTATGCATCGGCGTATGCTGGGGTGCACGTATTCTGAAATCAAGTCGTAGGAATACCGAGTAACGACTTGGGGCGGGGGCATTATTAATTGTCTTGGTTTGGTTATAGGCTCAAGTAAATTGTAGGACTTTGCAACTCCTATAAATGTCATAACAAGGATATTTCCACTTAATAAAGTTTTATTAAATCAAAACCTGTGAACTCACCAATATTTATATATTGACGATTTTCAAACATATCTTTCAGGTAATTGACTGATGAAGGTTAGCATGGCAAGCAGGGTCGGGGGAATCTCCAAGTCGGGCGTTGGATGTCATGAAGGGGTCTCATCTCTCTATCCCAAGGACTTCGGGATATAGGGAGGAGCCTCCCTATTTATTTCAAAAACAATTTTAAGATTATGTACGAATAATTTGACATGATTTTCGGCGTTGAATAAATGCTCGTTTGTTTAATTAATATTGTGGTTTGCATTAATCTTGGCTTAATCCTCTTGAACCGTCGCGCCACGTGTTTCCGCCATAGGCGTGGTGTGACAGAAAGTGGTATCAGAGCCAAGGTTATAGCCAATTAGCATTTTTAAAATCTAAACTATAACCGGATTTGGTTCAAAAGATAAAGCTTTCAAAATAAATGTGAAACGCAATAAATTAATTTTTCCAACGACCATCTGAGTATGTGGAGATTCCGACCAAGCTAGCCATGAGTAAGAATACGTGTTATTTTAGCATTAGATGGTTAGGAGAAGTACCGTAGATGTGTGCCTTAACTATCTAACGAATAATACTTAAATATTAGTACGGTTCTTTTGCCAGGATGTCAGACGCAGGGAGCGTAGCACCGAGCTACGACAGTAGCATTCAGATTATCCCAGCACCGCCAGCAGAGCCGATCGAGGTTGTGGTACTCGATCCTGAGGATGACGACATGGAGGTTGACGCCGCCATAGAGGGCGCAGACGAAGACAGCTCCGACGAGACTGACCCGAGCGAGGACCCAGCGTGGGCCCCCGCTGGAGGCGACGTGGCCGCCGTGGCCGACCTACCGATGGCCGAGGCACCACAGGCTGACTTGCCTCTAGTGCCATTCCAGGCAGCACCACTGCCAGCACTTCCCCTCCAAGCCATCAGGGACTTCCCTGTAGGCTGTGCAGGTCCATCGAGGTCTGTCCCCACACAGTCGGAGACCGTTGAGTCTCCATACGACCGACATGCACCTGTCGATCGTGAGCCCTTACCCACCCCGCTTATCCCCGTTCCCCCGGGCATGAGGCTCGTGCCCGTTTGCCGAAGACACAACGGGTGGATCTCGGATGACTCCGATGATGAGTCGACCGCATCGGTAGAGCACATTGCTGTGCCGATCCCACCAGCAGACCAGGAGGAGCACGTCGCTCCGATGATAGGGCATGCCACCACTGCCCCAGCCGCCCTACCCGCCATACCCGAGCCCGTACCACAGGATGGGCCAGCCTCTACTGGGCACATCCTTGAGGGCAGCTCAGCCCGTAGCTCTGAGCTGCACCGAGCATGTTTGGCAGCTCACGCCACTGCTAGCCCTCCCACCCCTACCACCGTGATATCCGCTCCAGAGTGGGTCGCTGTCACACAGCCCTCATGGTCCCACTCGCCGAGCTTATAGTCCCCTCACCAGTATCCATGACACTACCTATCACCACCTTTCCCACACTACCACCCCTACCCGAGATGCTCCCTACACCACCACCTACACCATTCACTATGGATGCAGGAGCCCCATTTCTGATACCCCCACTTGCACCGTATACTCTAGGTGCGGGAGACCCATACCAGGTACCACCCTATTTCTTCACCGGATTACCGGGCTTTGCCCCACCCTTCACCCCTATCTATACCCGATATAGTCGGCCCATCCCAGCCGACGTATACTGACATCCCTGGGCCGTCGCAGCCCCACGGATGGCCCCACTGTCGGGATCAGCATGGTCCACGGTGATCTCCTTGGAGAGAGACTTCCAGACTCTCACCGACACGGTGCAGCGCACCGTGACTCAGATGGAGCAGCAGGCCCAGCTCATGTGGGCCAGGATCATCGATGCCAGAGACGCACTGGCGCATTATGCTGAAGAGTTGCTGAGCATGGACGCTCATTGTGGGATTACGGGCGACGCACACTTTGCGCATCGCCAATTCTTGTACGATCGCATTATGGCGCTCAGTATGACCATTAGCATGTGCGCACCCCAGTATCAGTACCCGTCGCCGCCGCCACCACAGTAGCGATACATCAGAGACACTGGGGGGATCACTTACGGACATAGTAGTAGTAGTAGTAGTATGATAGCACAGTATGGGTTATAGCACCCATCTGTATTTTTGCCTAGCCGAGCGGGATTGTGCCGGTATATGACATTATATTTCTAGTGTATTTCAAAAGAGCAATGTATGAGGAATGTATCCTCGGTTTTTGTTATTATGAACAAATCATTGTACTCGTGGTATTGAAACTAATGAAAAATTTTGTTATGGTAAAATATGTGTTATGATTGTCTACGATTATTATTACCTGTTCTGTATATATTGTGATTGTGTGATGTTGTTATGGTGATTATTGTGTTCGTGTGTTGTGTTGTTATTTATACCTTATGTATGACGATATTGTATGAATGATCGCCAAATTAACCTTTGATAATGATTATTGAAGAAAAATGGCACCAGCCACCCGAAGCAACAGTGGAAATGAGAGACTACCCACAACACCCGAGGAGCTTGAAGCCCTAGTTTCGGGACGCATCGCCCAAGCTCTCGCAGAACACAATGCCACGCGCACCGAAAGGTCGCGAGTTCGAACAGGGAGCGACCGACGCGAAACCTCCCCTACCGGTAAGAGGATTTCGAATGTATGTAACAGGAGTTTTCGTAAAACTCCTACCTCATAATAACATGTTACTTTATTATTGCAGAAACGGCCTCGCGAGAGCGTGGCTGCACGTTCAAAGCTTTTCTGGACTGCAAACCGCTCAACTTCAGTGGCACTGAAGGCTCTGTCGGACTAGTCAAGTGGTTTGAGAAAACTGAAGCGGTGATTCGTATCAGCAGCTGTACCCCGCGACAAGCTGTCATGTACGCCACTAACCTGTTTCTGGACCAAGCTCTAACATGGTGGAACAACCAAGTGCAAACACTGGGAGACGATGCTGCTTACTCCTTGTCATGGTTGGAGTTGAAGGAACTAATGATCGTCGAGTACTGCCCGGCAAGCGAAGTGCAGAAGCTAGAGACTGAGTTCTGGAACCTCACCATGGTTGGATCGGACGTAGCTGGGTACACGTCCAGATTTCATGATCTCTCCCGGTTAGTGCCTCGCTTGGTCACCCCGGAAAGCAAGAAGGTGGAAAGATACCTATTCGGACTGGCGCCACAGATACGCGGCATGGTCACTGCTTCCAAACCTACGACCATGCGCGAAGCTATCGACCTCGCCTTAAGCCTCACTTAATACGCCATCCGAATGGCACCCTAATCCGAAAAGTATCAGGATTGAAGCTCACCGAGTCCAGCAGTGTTGAGGGTAAGAATCTGGGTACGAGTTCAGCCGTTGGGTCAAGCGAACAAGGAAATAAGCCGAGGTTTGGGAAGCGTAAGCGCGATGAGAGGAAAAAGGATGGATCATCAAGAGGTTCAGGAAAGAAAGGGAAAGGGTATGTGGCCACTGGACGTGGAAACAATGGAAAGAAAGGTTACCAGGGCAAGAACGAAGTGATTTGCGGTAAGTGCCGTCGTTCTGGGCACAAGACAGAAGACTGCAGGTCAGGAGCGCCAAAGAATGGAGGAGCGAGGCCCTGCTTCTCATGTGGATCGCTCGATCATTGGAAGAGGGATTGCCCCAAACTCAACAAGCAAGCCCGTGGGCGGGCATTCGTGATTGGTGCCGGTGATGCACGACAAGACCCTAATGTGGTCACTGGTACGTTCCCTCTAAATGGTCATTATGCTTCAGTATTGTTTGATACTGGCGCCGATTTTAGCTTCGTATCTGTCGAATCTAAAAGATTACTTGGACTAAAAACTAGTAAGCTAGACACACCATACTCCATAGAACTGGCTAACGGTAAGACTATAGAAACTCGAGAAGTAGCGAAGGATTGTAAGTTGAATCTCTGTGGTCACGAGTTTGACATTGATCTGTTGCCAGTCGTGCTGGGTAGCTTTGACATAGTTGTTGGCATGGATTGGCTATCCGCACACCGCGCCATCGTTGTTTGCAACGACAAAGTGATCCAAGTTCCCCTCGCAAGCGGTGAAACCCTATCGATCCAAGGGGAAAGGCGTGGAACGCCGTTGAGAATTATTACCAGCATGAAAGCCCGGAAGTGTCTAAGGAAAGGTCTCGTCGCATTCTTGGCGCACGTAGTAGATAAGAAGGCCGACGAGCGAAAGTTAGAAGACATTCCAATAGCCAGAGACTTTCCAGATGTGTTCCCAGAAGATTTGCCGGGACTGCCACCACCCCGACAAGTCGAGTTCCGCATCGACCTTGTTCCAGGAGCTGCACTTGTAGCGCGATCGCCATATCGCCTAGCTCCATCTGAGATGCAGGAACTGTCTGGTCAACTGCAAGAGTTGTTGGACAAAGGTTTCATAAGACCAAGCTTCTCACCCTGGGGAGCTCCCGTCTTATTTGTAAAGAAGAAGGATGACACTTTTCGAATGTGCATTGACTATCGAGAACTGAACAAGCTAACTATTAAAAATTGCTATCCTCTTCCCAGGATTGATGATTTGTTTGATCAACTTCAAGGATCCAGCTTCTACTCCAAGATTGATCTAAGGTCCGGCTATCATCAGTTGCGTATCCAAGAAGAGGACGTGCCGAAAACAGCATTCAGGACTCGTTATGGGGACTACGAGTTTCTGGTTATGCCATTCGGTTTAACCAACGCACCAGCTGTTTTCATGGATTTGATGAATCGCGTGTGTAAGCCTTACTTGGAAAAATTTGTCATTGTCTTCATTGATGATATCTTGATCTACTCACGCACTAAGGAAGAACACGAGGATCATCTTCGGTTAATCCTCGAGATACTACGCAAAGAGAAACTCTATGCTAAGTTCTCGAAATGTGACTTTTGGATTCGAGAGGTTCACTTCTTAGGCCACGTAGTGAATGAAAAGGGTATACATGTCGATCCCGCCAAGATCGAAGCAATCAAGAATTGGGACGCCCCTAGAACTCCTACTGAAGTACGACAGTTTCTTGGCCTTGCGGGTTACTACAGAAGGTTCATCGAGAACTTTTCTAAGATAGCACAGTCTTTAACCATGCTAACCCAAAAGGATAAGAAGTTCGAATGGACGGAAAAGCAAGAAGCAGCATTTCAATTGCTAAAGGATAAGTTATGTGGCGCCCCGATACTATCACTCCACGATGGTACGGAAGACTTCGTGGTTTACTGTGACGCCTCTCATCAGGGATTAGGTTGTGTATTGATGCAACGAGAGAAGGTCATAGCATATGCATCCAGACAACTAAAGCTCCACGAGAAGAATTACCCCACACATGACCTGGAATTGGGAGTCGTGGTATTCGCACTCAAGATATGGAGACATTATTTATATGGAACCAAGTGTACAATCTTCACCGATCATAAAAGTTTGCAGCACATCTTTGACCAGAAAGAATTGAACATGCGACAACGGCGATGGGTCGAATTATTGAACGATTACGATTGTGAGATAAAGTACCATCCCGGGAAGGCGAACGTTGTAGCCGACGCCTTGAGTCGCAAGGAACGGGTTAAGCCATTGCGTGTCCGAGCCTTGGGTTTAACTATCCACACGAACTTGACTGACCGGATTCGTGAAGCTCAAATTAACGCTCTGAAACCCGAGAACGTCAAGGGTGAAAGATTGCGGAAGATGGTTGATTCACTGGAGCCAAAGGCGGATCAAGCCTTGTATTTCATGAATAGAATTTGGGTACCAGTGTACGGTGGACTGCGTGAACTGGTATTGGCCGAAGCTCACAGTTCACGATATTCGGTTCACCCTGGAGCAGACAAGATGTTCCATGATTTAAAGGAATTTTACTGGTGGCCAAATTTCAAAAGAGATATAGCGGCATATGTTGCGCGATGCTTGACTTGCGCGAAGGTCAAGGCCGAGCATCAGAGACCATCCGGCTTGCTCCAGCAACCGGAAATACCGGAATGGAAATGGGAACGGATTACTATGGATTTCATTACCAAGTTACCCAAGACAACAAGCGGCCATGACATGATCTAGGTGATCGTTGATCGATTGACAAAATCTGCACACTTCCTCCCGATTCGCGAAACGGATAAGTTGGAGAAACTGACCCGTTTGTACATTAAGGAAGTAGTGTCGAAGCATGGTGTACCTATTTCCATCATCTCCGATGGAGATAGTCGTTTCACCTCAAGATTTTGGGAAAGTTTGAATGAAGCCCTCGGTACTCGCCTTGACATGAGTACCGCATATCATCCACAAACCGATGGTCAGAGTGAACGGACCATCCAGACTTTGGAAGATATGCTACGAGCATGCGCAATCGATTTCAGCGGTAATTGGGATACACACTTGCCACTGGTAGAGTTTTCGTATAACAACAGTTACCACACGAGCATTCAAGCTGCACCTTTTGAAGCTCTATATGGACGCAAGTGTAGATCGCCTCTATGTTGGGCTGAAGTTGGTGAAAAGCAAATTACCGGGCCCGAAATTGTTCAAGAGACAACGGATAAGGTCTTTTTGATAAGAGAACGTCTCAAAGCAGCATGCGACCGGCAGAAAAGCTACGCAGATATGAGGCGAAAGCCTTTGGAATTTCAAGTCGGAGACAGGGTCCTACTAAAGGTGTCACCTTGGAAAGGTGTCGCGCGCTTTGGGAAGCGCGGGAAGCTGAACCTACGGTATGTTGGACCGTTCGAAATCCTGTCCAGAGTAGGCCCCGTAGCATACAAGCTCAAGTTGCCACAAGAACTTAACGGTGTACATGACACGTTCCACGTGTCGAACTTGAAGAAGTGCTTATCCGACGAAACTCTCATCATCCCCGCAGACGAAATCCACATTGACGACAAGTTACACTTCGTCGAAGAACCAATCGAAGTAACCGATTGGAAGGTCCAAAAGTTAAGACGCAGTAAGATCAGATTGGTCAAAGTGCGTTGGAATGCCAAGCGTGGACCGGAGTTCACGTGGGAAAGACTGGATCGGATGAAGCAAAAATATCTCGCCCTATTCGAGAAGACCCCTATACCGGAAAGCTCGAAGTGAATTCCGGGACGGAATTCTCTTAACGGGGGGAGAATGTAACAACCGGCAAAATTAAGGTAATTCCGTACTAATTAATTAAACGCGATTAACGTAATTAAACGTAATTATGTGCTGATTGTTTAACTGAGGCCTTAGAAAGATAGAAGTTCCCAAATAATGCATAGGAATGCATAAGTTTAATGGCAAAGCATGATAGGATCGTGCGCAAGCAAATCTATCCGGTATGGACACTGGCGATTACCCGGTAAAAATTAAATAAGCGAAACGAACTCCGGACACCCGGAATATAAAATAAATAATATTTTCACAAAATATAATGAGTTTTGGAAACCCAAAGCCATACGTGAAAGCTTATTGTACAAATCTCCCGGAAACGGATAAAGTGCGCGTACCGCACCCGATACGCGCATAACACGTAATTTCACCCGACAAAAGCCGAAATAAATTATCAGTAATTTAACTGGGCAAAATTTAAGGAATATTAATGGTATTTTAATTTTCGGGTGACACGCGGTTAAAAACCCAAGAATACCCGGACGGTACCCGAACCAAGTGGCTTAAACATAATATTGGATGGTATTTAGCAAAGTGGACCCCACAAAAATACCCTTGGGGGCCGGCCCATGGCCACCCAAATGATTAATATCTTTTTGATTATCTCATTAAACCCTTCACATTCTTATAATCCAATTATAATTAATATTAATCATATGAATGCATGGACTCTCATTGGCCAAGAAACTAACTAATCCTCTCCTCTCTCTCTCTTAAACTCGGCCAAACACCCTCATAATAATCTTCCAAAGATTTTTTCTTCCATATCTAGTGCAATCTTCTATAATCCTTCCAAGATATTACATAATCCAACTAAAGATACTAGATAATCTTTGCAAGATTTGGGAAGGGATATTATATACATACACAAGCATACTTGAATCAAGAAAAATCACAAACTTCTTCTTCTTCCCTTCCCTTGGCCGTAAGTTTACACCCCTACATTAACACTTCTCTTTCAATTTTTGTATCTCCAAATCACCTCTAGATCATCATCCTTCAAAACCCCCTTTGTGTGTTCAAGAGCTTGGAGCTTAACCCATTGGAAGAACACACTAAACCCCATCCAATCCAAGGTTTTTGTCTTCCCTAGCCTTGAGCTAGTAGTAAGTATTACCTTGTTTTATTCTTAGATGTTCATGTTTTGTGCTATTGAAAGCAAGTTGTACATTGATGGGTAATAAAATGGATTTTATATAAATGATGTGTTTTGGTTAGATTAAAAATGGAAGAATAATAATAAGTTAAATGAATCTTGGATTTATATTAATAAATGTAATATTTGGAGCAAATGTGATGAAATGTACATACACTTAAGAAAGTTGATGATTTGGGTATGATTAATGAGAAGAACTTGAATGAGATGGAAGATGATTTTAATCATCATAAGATGATAAGTTAATGACAAAAATGGATTAAAATGGGTTAGATAATCATAGATGAAAAAGTTCCATATTCAAAGTCCACTCACTTGAATAAGTGAAAATTTGATATTTTGGATAAAAATATGGAACAAACATGTTAATAGCATTTAGGATGGATTATAAGATCATTAAAAGTGGAATGAAGTAAAAACAATTAAGCATTAAGAAACAGCCCAAAGACCAACTTTCTTTACATCTACCGTCGACATGCCTTCTGTGGGTTTCACTACTTCCCAAAGACCATTTGCACTCAATATTGCCTTAACACAAACAGCCCAAATCGTGTAATTTGTAGATGTCAACATCGGTGTCTGGAGGCTGAATGTGAGAGTCTCCTTCGTGACTGTCTCCGTTACTGTCATTATGGGTTTAACGGGCGTCTTCTGCGGACTTTTGTTCTTTTTCTTCCCTATTGTCCAAATCTAATATGGACTACCCCACGCTTTAATGGAACTCTTGCTTGACTACCCTTGTCAAACTCTACTATGATATCTTGAAAATACTATTTGCTTAACAAAGTTTTGATATTTGTAGGCACCTTTAACAAAGTACCAAGACCTTTGTTATAATATTCTTGTATATCACTAATCTTCCTTCTAACCAAATTCTAAAAGTCAATCCTGTGACTTGATAATCCTCCAACGATGATTGATTAGTGTCTTGCAATAACACCCTTTGTCAATCCTAAACACCCTTCTAAAACAAACTACTTTGTTTTCTACTTTTGCTTCAATCTTTTCTTTTCCTTTTCTATTTTTTTCGATCAGTGAACAAACCCGTAAATAAACACTGATAAAATACCCTTCTACTGTACCCTCGAATACTATATTAAAACCTTCGTGGGTTGACTTCTAAAAAGTCAAATCTCCTTTGTTTTTTCCACGAAAACTTCTTCTACCAAACACTTCGTTTTTCTGTTTTTTTTAACTTTTCTGATCAATCACAGACTAATCGAACAGACTTTGATCCTTGATTTCGTACAAGAATCGGATAATTGAATATGAAGAAAACTTCAAAGGTTTCGGTCACTTTTGATCCGAAAGGGAGAAAAAAACTTAATCCTTCTAAATGATACCAATTGTTGTTTCTGTTAACAGATTGATTCTGTTTTGTATTTGTGATATTCGGAATCAATGTTTGAATGATACTAGACTTGGTTTTTTGAGAAAAAAATTGGCGGGAAATATTATTAACGAACACGAAAACAGATTGATCGCTGGAACTTGTTGTTTTGATTTGGATTAAGGTTTGGTACTCGATATTGATCTATAAACGAAGGGCAGGGATAGATATAACTGATTAAGCGTGTTTAAATGATGCTTCTGTAAATCCGGTGACTCGCCGAAATTTTCTGGTTTGGCCGGAATAATCTTCTCCGGTTGCCTTTTCTTCTTTCAACGGTTATAAAGTTGATGTATTGATCTTCTACTTTAATCCTGTTTGGCCTTGATGATTGTTCCCCGACTTTCGATCGTCTCCTTGTCTGTCTCTGTTTTTCGGAGAAATCAGAGTATCGAATTTCTTGTTGTCTTCTTTGTCTTCTTCGTGACTGATGGGAACCAAATGATTAACCTTTCGCTCTGATGCCAAATGTGAGGACGCAGGATCGATTGAGGGTGAAGGGAATTGAGAGAGAATCTTAATATGTGAAAGAAACAATACATAACAAGTGAATAAACATTTTGGGGTATTTATACATGTGAAGGGGTGTGTCCCCTTGATAGCAACCGACATGATGGTTGGATTATTAAACTACACAACTATTCTAACTAAGGATAAAGTATATTGGAAATCAAGTAATTATGTCTAACAGAGTCAGCTACACAAAGCACGGGTGTATTAAAAGTAATTATATGGCGCATTTCAGTTGATTGTCGATCTTTTTTGGGACGGATTCAAATGACTATGTCTTTCCTTGGTATTCATATTTATCCAATGGTTTTAGTTTGATAAACAATAACGGAGATGTAAACACCGTTTCTAGATGAATGCAATTTAAGTTGATGTTTGTTTCTATTGAGTTTTTTTTTTTTTTTTTTTTTTTTTTTTTTGCACCAATAGTGCCACCTCTCTCAACATTTTCACCTCTAGTGCCATTCTCTCCCAATTTTCATTTCTAATGCCATCACCGTTACTAACGGCGAAACTTCCAAAATCTTACACAAAGCTGAAAAAGTTATGCAAGTACAGTAAAAAAATTATGACCAATAGTGCATTTTGCCATTGCTAATGGAGAAACATGTCCTTGTCGCCATTACCAACGGCGAAACCTGCATCGTCGATAACTGAAACAAATACTGTAACAACCGGCAAAATTAAGGTAATTCCGTACTAATTAATTAAACTCGATTAACGTAATTAAACGTAATTATGTGCTGATTGTTTAACTGAGGCCTTAGAAAGATAGAAGTTCCAAATAATGCATAGGAATGCATAAGTTTAATGGAAAAGCATGATAGGATCGTGCGCAAGCAAATCTATCGGGTGTGGACACTGGCGATTACCCGGTAAAAATTAAATAAGCGAAACGAACTCCGGACACCCGGAATATAAAATAAATAATATTTTCACAAAATATAATGAGTTTTGGAAACCCAAAGCCATACGTGAAAGCTTATTGTACAAATCTCCCGGAAACGGATAAAGTGCGCGTACCGCACTCGATACGCGCGTAACATGTAATTTCACCCGACAAAAGCCGAAATAAATTATCAGTAATTTAACTGGGCAAAATATAAGGAATATTAATGGTATTTTAATATTCGGGTGACACGCGGTTAAAAACCCAAGAATACTCGGACGGTACCCGAACCAAGTGGCTTAAACATAATATTGGATGGTATTTAGCAAAGTGGACCCCACAAAAATACCCTTGGGGGCCGGCCCATGGCCATCCAAATGATTAATATCTTTTTGATTATCTCATTAAACCCTTCACATTCTTATAATCCAATTATAATTAATATTAATCATATGAATGCATGGACTCTCATTGGCCAAGAAACTAACTAATCCTCTCCTCTCTCTCTCTTAAACTCGGCCAAACACCCTCATAATAATCTTCCAAAGATTTTTTCTTCCATATCTAGTGCAATCTTCTATAATCCTTCCAAGATATTACATAATCCAACTAAAGATACTAGATAATCTTTGCAAGATTTGGGAAGGGATATTATATACATACACAAGCATACTTGAATCAAGAAAAATCACAAACTTCTTCTTCTTCCCTTCCCTTGGCCGTAAGTTTACACCACTACATTAACACTTCTCTTTCAATTTTTGTATCTCCAAATCACCTCTAGATCATCATCCTTCAAAACCCCCTTTGTGTGTTCAAGAGCTTGGAGCTTAACCCATTGGAAGAACACACTAAACCCCATCCAATCCAAGGTTTTTGTCTTCCCTAGCCTTGAGCTAGTAGTAAGTATTACCTTGTTTTATTCTTAGATGTTCATGTTTTGTGCTATTGAAAGCAAGTTGTACATTGATGGGTAATAAAATGGATTTTATATAAATGATGTGTTTTGGTTAGATTAAAAATGGAAGAATAATAATAAGTTAAATGAATCTTGGATTTATATTAATAAATGTAATATTTGGAGCAAATGTGATGAAATGTACATACACTTAAGAAAGTTGATGATTTGGGTATGATTAATGAGAAGAACTTGAATGAGATGGAAGATGATTTTAATCATCATAAGATGATAAGTTAATGACAAAAATGGATTAAAATGGGTTAGATAATCATAGATGAAAAAGTTCCATATTCAAAGTCCACTCACTTGAATAAGTGAAAATTTGATATTTTGGATAAAAATATGGAACAAACATGTTAATAGCATTTAGGATGGATTATAAGATCATTAAAAGTGGAATGAAGTAAAAACAATTAAGCATTAAGAAAATGGGTCTTCAAAGTCCACTAAAATGGAAGAGAAATACTAACCTTGCAAGATGAAATGAAAAATGCAACAAATATAAGTTAAAGGACAAATATTGGAACTTGGAAAGTCAAGGGACTAAAATATGTATTTTGGAAACTTTAGTCCAAAAATGCATTAACAAAGAGTTCGGTGTCAAAAGCATAAATAATAGCTTTCCAAGTGTAATTTTTGACAATCATGAGAAACTTACTTGTGTAAACTAAAAGAAGCATTTTTATAAAGATGGGAGTTTTATAAGAATAAAAGAAGTAACGCAAGGATTTTATAAAAATAAGATTTTATAAAATATTAGTAAAGACTTGGGGAAAACTTGCACGAAAATGGATACTTTTATATAAATGGGAATATAAAAGTATCGGAAACATTTTTGGGTTACAAGTTGGACAAGTTGGGCTAAACATACAAAGTATATTTTCCATAAAAACGCGCAATGGAAACAAATATGAAAAATGCTAACTAACGAACTTAGTTACATGAGCTAACGTAAACGGACATATGAGAAAAATGCCATTGCGGCAAGATGAAAATAAATATATATATATATATATATATATATTTTTTAAGAGATAAAATATATATGACAAGGGTGAAACGTGCGTAACACTTTCCTAAGTGTAGAAAGAATATTCGTGGGAAAGGAAAAACACAACGTAACGAATTAGAAACGCTAAAACGACACATGTAGTATCCACGCAATGATATATGTACATATGCTCGTTTTCGACGAAATTCTAGTATATCTATTTGAATGGGAAAATAGATATGCGAGAAGGAAAACCGAGACGAGTAGGTGAAATATATCTACGAACGTGTGAATACCGACAAAATCCTAGTACAATTATTTAAATGGGAAAATAAACGTACGGTGTGGTGAATCTAGTCGGGCGTTAAGAATATGTTACCGAACGACAAGAACTTAGCATATTTATTTGAATGGGAAAATAAATATGTGGCAAAGTGAGTCGGGTCGGATGAAAGAAATCACATTATATCGAGCGAAACGATCCTAAGTATAATTATTTAAATGGGAAAATAATTATACGTTGGGTAGAATCGTGTCGAGAATAATAGTGTACAAGTCACAAAGAATATTAATAAGAATAATATACGACTTACAAGGAAAGGGTAATCCATCGCCATTGAACCTAGGATACGAAACTATTAAACGGGAATTGGGATAAAGACGTGGTCGGGAAGTTGGGTGTACAACTTGCCAAGGCACATACACCATAGGTGTAGTGACTTATACGCCTAGAACATTTGTAGGTGCGGGATCACAAACTTTACTATTTTCTTCTTTGAGCCGAGCACAGTTACAGGTGAGTCTCACGGCCCCATTTCTAAACTATTTAACGTTTTTACGGGGGAAAGATATGTTGGGATTTGTATGACGGGTTGGATACTTGAGTTGTGATCGCCACTCGGGGTTGAGACCTCCCCACTATAATCATTAATTCCGGAAAGAGAAACCAAAGGAATATTTGGATAGTACTATTGGTGCCTGACAAGGCCCACCCCTAATCGATAGCGTCGATTATGCATCGGCGTATGCCTGGGGTGCACGTATTCTGAAATCAAGTCGTAGGAATACCGAGTAACGACTTGGGGCGGGGGCATTATTAATTGTCTTGGTTTGGTTATAGGCTCAAGTAAATTGTAGGACTTTGCAACTCCTATAAATGTCATAACAAGGATATTCCCACTTAATAAAGTTTTATTAAATCAAAACCTGTGAACTCACCAATATTTATATATTGACGATTTTCAAACATATCTTTCAGGTAATTGACTGATGAAGGTTAGCATGGCAAGCAGGGTCGGGGGAATCTCCAAGTCGGGCGTTGGATGTCATGAAGGGGTCTCATCTCTCTATCCCAAGGACTTCGGGATATAGGGAGGAGCCTCCCTATTTATTTCAAAAACAATTTTAAGATTATGTACGAATAATTTGACATGATTTTCGGCGTTGAATAAATGCCCGTTTGTTTAATTAATATTGTGGTTTGCATTAATCTTGGCTTAATCCTCTTGAACCGTCGCGCCACGTGTTTCCGCCATAGGCGTGGTGTGACAAATACCCGTGAATGTATCTAATTAATATTATTATTGTTGTTGTTTACTTTGTTATTGTTGTTGTTAATGTGCACACACATTGCCATTCTCATCCCACAATAAGTCATCCAAAAATATTGTATTGCAGGTGTGGTTCGGAAAGAATTATTCGGATTTCAAGAACAACAAGAAATCCAGGGCCTCGATTCTGCTGTTGTAATAGGAAACCCCGTGGTTGTGGATTCGTATGCTGGGCTGACCCACCTGTAGCTAAGAGATCCAGTCCACGACAAGAGGTGGATGAAATCAACGAACAGTCAGATCGTCATCTAAACATCAATGATGAAGAACCAAACCCTTCCTTTCAACAATCCCATTGCAACCTAGGCATCACTGTTACCACCATCATACCATTGTGCATGAAGCTCACATTCACTGTCACCATCATACCATTGTGCAACAACCCTATACTTCTCGTTCTACAACTGTGCATGAAGAACAAAACCGTTTCCATCCTACAATTGTGCATGTACCAAACTCCGACCGTACTACGACTTCACAACCACAATACCATTGCCAACCACCCACCTCGGAAACATACGACCTCCCCAATGAAGATGACTTTGAGGATTTTGAGAGAGTTTATGATGAAATCCAATTCCAGTTGTTTCGTGACCAACAAGATCGCGAAGAGTACAACTTAGATGCAGAGTCCATTTAAGTGGGGGCATCCTAAGTGTTTTTACTTTAGTGTGTTTGATTACATGTGTTTCATTATAATTAATTAATAGGCATTATAACCTTGATGTAAAATGTACTTTTTTGACTTTTTGGTGACGTGTATCGGAGTCCGTAACGCGTTCTGTCAACGTAGGTTTTTATGCCACATTTGTATTTTACCTGAGGTATACGAACGACTGCAACCTTTGGCCGTAAACCTGGATTTGAGTATCAGATACGGCGGCCTGAAATGGCCACCCTAGTCATTTTACATTTTGTGAAAAGTGGGTTTTCATTATACTTCATTAATGAGAATAATAATAGGCATTATAACCTTGATGTAAAATGTACTTTTTTTTTCTTTTTTGTGACATGTATCAGAGTCCGTAACGCGTTCCATCAACGTAGGTTTTTATGCCACGTTAATATTTCACCTGAGATCTATGAACGTGTGCAACATGTGGCTGTAAAACCGGATTTGAGTATCAGATACGGCGGCCCGAAATGGCAACCATAGTCATTTTACGTTTTGTGCAAAGTGGTCTGTTTCATTATAATTCATTAATGAGAATAATAATAGGCATTATATCCTTGATGTAAAATGTACTTTTTCGTGACGTGTATCGGAGTCCGTAATGCATTCCGTCAACTTAGGTTTTTATGCCACGTTAGTATTTCACCTGACAATGCGCTATCAGCATCAGTAAATTTACCTTAATTTATGTTCATTTTAAATTACTTTACTTAAGCCCATCACGAACCTTATGCATTATTATGTTTGCAGAACGTTGAAGCATGGACGGTAAGACTCATGCGTCTTAGACAATCAACGCTTTTAAAAAAATTTTGTTCACAACTACATTGGACAGTGTTATCCCCTACTTTCTATGGTGAATTGAAAGTGCAGGATTCTTTAATTGCCCTTGACATGGGAGGAAGAGTGGACATGTATCCTCCATTTTGGGAGGTTGACTTTGTTTATCTTCCTCTATCGATTAGGGTGGCAGACTTGCTGCGTGTCCGAATGGATATGAGAAACATAGTAATCACACAACATTGGACTGGTAAGAGATGGAGAAACAAACAAAGACATAAGTTGCTCATATGGAGATGCTAACACTTTTTTCGGATGGTTTCTTGAACGTATTCGTTACTGGGCGCAGTCCAATCATGTCGAGAAATATCAAATTTCTATAAGTGAAGTTGAATTAGATATGCCGTTACTAATATGCAGGTGTCCTGGTTTGTATAATGATGGAGAGTCTTGTTAAAAACAAATCATTGTTGGTAGAAATAGACGTCGAAGACAATTGTGTCAATTATCGACACCACATGGCTGACGAGCTATACAAATGACGTTGTCTCGCAACTTCTCATCATGTTAGATGATTATGTAATTTTGTTTTAATGTTTAGTGCTTGTATTTGGCTTTTATTTTTTACGGTAATTCTATGAATAATAAATTACTTGGTATTAAACCACTACGTAATATAATAACACTTTTTTAAAACCTCAAAACATAGAAACACGAAACACAAATACTTAAAACGTTGAATCAATTGTAAAGTATATACAACGTATATCCAAGTAAACAATCTATACAAATGACAGTTACAAAACAATCTATATCTAAGTTAACAATCAACTAACTATGGCTACCCTGGTAGCGCTAGCCATGATGGTTAACCTAACTATGGTCAGCCAGATTATACAAGTCAGTATACTTACTATGGTTACCTTGGCAGCAGTAGCAACAAACTCAAAACGTGCATCATTTCCAATCGCATTGGTCATGTGAGGGCCTTGGAAGTTACCCTATCAAATACCATAAAGGGCATCATCAACCACAATCTCTAGGAAACGTTAATTAACTCTCCATGACATAGATTTGGGAGGCACGTCATCTCTCCAATATTATTAATTCTCCATGCAGATGTAACATCGATCCAATGAGCACAAAAGTGTGCCTTGGACAGGGTCTTTGGATAGAACCAGGCCGCGAAGTAAATGTTGCCCTGCAATGGGTCTATGCATAGAACCAGTCCGGACAGTGATAATGTGCCTCACTACCAACAAATGGAGACATAATCTTTCCGAGCCACCAATTCCACCCTTTGTGACATACACAAGATCACCTCATCATATATACATACAAATAGTAACTTAATGGTTCCAGTAGCAACTTAATGACAATAATAATATATTCGCGGGCAAATTAACGACAGTAATATTATATTCATGGGGCATCATGGTTGAAACTGAGTACATTGGTGAAGAAAACGTTCAAAAGAAATCCGCCTACTTCCCACATAACCGTGGCACTCACAAATCAATCCATTAACCAACATATAAACTATGATGCAACCGTTGTATCCATTCTGAACAAGCAACCTTCTCAAAATAATTACCGTCATGACAACTTCGAAAAGAAGAAGATTACCGTCGCAAATCCAACACCGTAAATCTAACGCTATACATGATAACGACGATTATATGAGTAAAGAGAGAGGAGACAGGGACACATACACTGGCGGCTAGTGTTCCGGTGCTGGACACAGAGATATATTGAAGCGAAGGGAGGGATGGGGAGTGTAGATCTGAGCGATAAGATGGAGTTCGGTTGTGCCACGTGACGAGTTGCAAAAGGAAGCCGGAAAATGAGTTATCATAGATCTGAACTCTCCTGTGTGTGTGTGTGTGAGAGAGACAGAGAAATAAATAGATGATCGAGTGTTTGGATGTGTAATTGCGGTGGCATTGGTGGTTTTGTTACCTTTGTATGTTTTATAAATTATAACGCCCACAGATTAAAATCTAGATAAAAGGGATGACGATGCAACACCTTTGAGTTGAATTTGACATAGAGAATCACTTACATGAGAGGCAAATTACAATATGTTTTTGAATATAAAGGTATGGATCCTAAGAGAACCAACCCCTATTTAAGAACCGGGAGAACCATTCTAGACCACATATTCTTATAAAGGCAAAAAAAATTTTTTTTGCTTAATCACTTGTTTTTATGCAAACAAAATTTTTTTTATATTTTTTTCATTTATACATGTGTATAGTGAATTTATACATATGTGTATATAGCAATTATACATATGTGTATATTGCATTATACATATGTGTATATTGCAATTATACACATGCGTATATTGAAAAAAAATAATAAAATAATAAAAAAATTTATTCCTATATAAAAAGCAACGATTAAAGCAAAAAAAAAATTATTTATTTATTTATTTGTCTTAGAGAAAAATATGTGGTCCAGAATGGTTCTCTCAGTTCTCAATCTGGCCAAGGGTTCTCATTTAACCAATTCCTTGTATATAATATAGTAAATACTAAACATTAATAATCAACATCCGAACTCACAGTTTTCATAACATATTCTAACCATAAGTTTTTGCATTTAATATAGTGATATTAAAGTATTCATAAGCAACATCCCGTCACACCGTGCGGGTTACGTCAACTCGTTATATACAAACTTTAAAAGTGGAGGCATGAGAGATAACTTGTTTTGAAATTATTTTTGTTTCGGATAGCTGCATGATAGCATGAGGATTACCCGTTTGTGACATACACACATCCGGTCACCTCATTATATACAAACTTTAAAAGGAAATCGTCGTTATCAATGGCAAAATCTGCAAATTTCGTCGTTAGCAATGGGAAAGGATTACTTTTCGCTATTGCTAATGACGAAATGTGCAGATTTTGCCATTGATAACGGCAAAAGTGGCAGGGGACACTATTTTTGCAGAACTTTTTCAGCTTTGTGTAAGACTTTGAAAGGTTTGACCGTTAGTAACGGCAATGGCATTACTTTTGAAAATTGAAAGAGAATACCACTAGAGGTGAAAATGTTAAGAGATATAACACTATTTGTGAAAAAA
Source organism: Ambrosia x helenae (assembly GCA_030844895.1). NCBI lineage: Eukaryota > Viridiplantae > Streptophyta > Magnoliopsida > Asterales > Asteraceae > Ambrosia > Ambrosia x helenae. The sequence goes on along the minus strand of CM061230.1, from coordinate 64,755,965 downwards.
AAAAAAAAAAAAAAAAAAAAAAAAAAAAAAAAAAAAAAACCTCGTTTCTATTAGTGAAAGGAATGGACACCATTTTATTTCATTAATATCAACTTTAAAATATGTCTTATCATATGTATCTTGGTTTAAAAAAAATGATAAATTGAGAAAGCTGCTTATGTAACAATCAAACAAATAGAACCTCTGAGGAGTTGCGTTAAAAAAAAATAATAATAAATAAATTCGTCCTAGTTTCATATAATGTAGAAATAAAAATAAAAATATGGTAATAGATAAAGTTTCACACATACCTAATAGATTTTGACTATTCGGTTCATGAAAGTCTGAAATCGAGCCATTACGTTATCTTCTTTTACTTATCAAACGTTTTTCTTTTGACTGAACAAATTAGAGCACTGTTCAAATAGTTTCCACCCATCCGATTGCGTAAATTCATATTGATTTCATTTTAGAAAAATAGTCTAAAAAATTTATTCAGTAGTTCAAAATAGCACATATAAACAACCAACTATAAACCCAAAACGCAAATTATAATTTATAACATTTATCATCAAGTAATCACTTATAGACACAAATTATAATTTATAACGTTTTTTTGGTGTTAGGGGATGTGGTGGGCATGGTTTGGGCTTACTTGTTTAGGTCAAGGGGGTTTGGTATGAGTTTGGGGTTTTGGGATAGGTTGGGTTTAGTAATAGATATGGACTTGTGGTTTAGACAAGTGACGTTTAGTATAAGTTCAATAATATCTTCCGAGTAACGTAACACAAAACTTATTGGAGTAACGTAAAATTTATTTTAGTAGTAACGTAAATTTTATTTTAAGAGTAATGTTTTACAAAAAAAAAACATAAAAATAATAAAAAATTCCACTACACGTGAAAATTTGAGGGGTTGCGGGTGCGGCCCCTAGCTTTATGCTAAGTCCGCCCCAAATACATAAGAATATGTTTTGTGGCTCAATGTGAGCCCAAATATTATTCTATTATATATTGTCAATTGGGCACTGACGTGACATTGGGTAAAGCCTCAATCCTGCTCACTTGATCATGTGTGGCTGAAGATGAGCGATTACTTTTTTTTAAACATTAATAAATAAAATAAAAAACATTAATATTTTCCATAAAATTAAAAACATTACATTAAATTAAAACATTATACTAAAAACGCTACATAAGATAAAAATAAAAACATAGTCCTAAAAATATAAATTAAGGTAATGTTGGGCGTAACATTTGCCACGTTGAAATATGATGAAAATCAAACCCAATCTCATAAAGATACTCGACGTGAGTAAATGCTATGAGCACGTCTTCTTCTTCATTGGGAAGATCCCTTGAGACTAGCACGTTAGCCCATTGTGGTCCTCGACTGTTAGAAATATATATATATCTTCAGTTTAATATCCGTTATATTGTGATAAAGGCTTGAATATTTTGCATAAGAGGTTGTGCAGGTAATCTAAGTGATCAAAAAAAGTTAAGTACAACATTTAACGTATGATAAGCTGGAGTCTGGGCTAGTTCAAGGGTATTGGGCTACACAACTAGGCCACACTTGGAGCAGTGCAAGTAGAAGCTGATTTGGGCCTGTTCTAGTTAAATCTGAAGTCCAAGAGTCAACCCAGCCCATCATAATTAGGACGGTGGGCTGGTGCTTTATATACGATATTGTATCTTGTTCCAGGAGGTAGAGTCTCTCACGCAATACATACTGCACATATTTGATGCTCTTTATACGATAGGAAAAGAGGTGATTAAGGTCTCAAGTGCGATGGTTATTATCTATATATAAACTCAAAAGCAGGGAGGCTCTCAACTGATTCGTTTTTGGTCCAGATATTTCTTTTCATCTTCTCTATTGTGTCTCTTGTTTTCTCTCACACAAAAACTAGGGTTTCATCTATAATCATAGATTCATTGTCTTGAGTCTGATTGTTTGTTTAGATGATATTG